>OU015462.1:53218641-53568641 GCA_907164805.1 Brachyptera putata
AAAGTTGTATTTATTCATAGCAAAAGATATATAGGTATAGAAACTGGACAATTTTTTTAAATCAAACTTTTTTAGCTGCATAAGCTTGACACTATGCGATAAAAGTTGAATAGTTTTAACTTGAACCATCTTGACGCCTTGACGATATTAAAAATTTCTGAGTTTCACCCGAATTAGAATTTTTTTGAATGAGCGTTGTCTGTCCGTTTTTTTTCTTTGTTTGTTTGTAAGCACTGCACAGTCACAGAATTTGACAGATTGACATGACACTTTTTCCAATCTGTTCTAATTTGTTCAAATCTGTTGGACCATTTTTGAGAAACATCATCTCAAAGTTTCTAAAAAACCCATGAGATTACGCTGAACGGAAAGAATTGAAAAATAAAATCCCACCAATATGATTCAAATTGTCCTCAAATTTAAACACGACCGTGATACACATAAAAATATGTTTGCAATTCGGACCAGCCATTCCGAAGAAAATAATGTAATAATACATGTTCTTCATTCATCGAATAGATAGAAATACTATAGCAGAAAAATGTTGCAGTGATAAGTTCACGGTTCCCTCGATTCGTTGGTATCAAATGAAGTATATTTTATATAGTCAAGATGTGTAGAGTGTTGTTTTTACTTTATAGACATCTCGCTCATCTTACAACGCATATTCTGCGTTTGCCTAGTGATATCTCACACCGTTCAAAATCAATCACGAAAAAACTGATATCCCACTAAATCGACTTCCATGGATCCTTCTCACCACAAATACAAGACCAACTATGTCATCATGCCTCAAACCTTCCTCTTCAATTATTTCAGCCAAACTTCTTGCATATTATCTTTCAGTCTCATGTTTTCCATAAATCTGTGTATCGAGCAGGAAGCTTGCGCCTGAGGTCAATTAAAACCGTACGTCTGATGACCCGGAGGTGACCCTCGACGGCTGTAACCAATTCCACTGCACACTCAGTCACCCACAGGTGGCAGTGACAACGTCATACTGGTATTCACGGGAGGCGAAGCTCGATTACTAACTACTAGGAAAACGTCATATATGCGTTGTTAGACGAGCGGATAGTATAATAGTATGGGTAAAAATGGGTAAAAACTGCTTCGAATTGTACCAATTTAGCAAATTTTATGTTTTTTCTTCAAAATGGCTGACTCGATCAAGCTGAAATTTTTAAGAAATGTGTATCAAAATGTAATTAAACTTCACGCAAAATTTCATTTTTTTGGAAAATATTTTTTTTTCCTCTGTGTTATTCTAATCTAAAATCTAAAATCTAAAATTCATAAAAAAAAACGTACCACCCGATAATGCCACAAAACTATATAGATCTACGTTAGATGAGGAACCATATTGAAAAAAGTTTGAAGTTGATAGCTGTAGCCGTTTGACCTGTGGATAACCAACAGAAAAACATGAAAAAAAAAAAAGAACACTTAATTTTTTTCAGTATGTCAAATAGAATCCTCGCTAAAGCTCGTCTAATAATTATAAAAACTTTGTTAATTGTCGATTGAGAAACTCAGTACAGGTTTAAAATTATAACGATTTTAGAAGATGTGTAGTTGTTTCTTAATTCTATATTCTCGTTCTGAATAACGTTTGTACTATAATCAATATTATTAATAGCTATATATAGAAAACGGTACAGTCAACTGCAGGATCGTCGGAACACTTTGAGAGTTGGGGGGAGAGGGGGGGGGGCAAGCTCAACAGTTAAGACCCGCGGGGGAACAAATAAGTTGATGAGGTTAATTAGCAAATAAAAGTGAGAACAAAAATGACAGCTATAATTTTAAAAAAGTGAGTTTCAACAGGAATCAACGAGACAAATTGAGTCTTGCAAGAAAGACCCTTTTCTTGCCCCCCCTTGGCCAAAAGTTAGCGGGGTAATGCCCGGTGGGGGGGCGATTCCGACGCCAGTGCATACAAGGATCAACAAGCATTTATATATATATATATATATATATATATATATGGATCTAATCTTAAGAATGACCTGTTAATTAACGTTTGCTATACTATTCAAGCATTTCTAGGATTAAAAAATATGCCTACTAAGATAGAAGGCTGGATAAAATTAGTTAAAAATAGAACTATATATTCTCAAATATATATTTTCAAGTTTTGATATCCAAACACTTCATTATGAAAAGAATTAATAAATAAATAAATCCCCGAAATATCTCAGATAACGGTGCTATTTGTGTTTGTTATGTTGGTAACGTGAATACAGGTGTTATACGGTTTTCATGTCACGTGCCCTCTGACACGGATAGAAGATGCATCGAGTGACGTCACTACTGCATTCACACGCACACCAAATATCAATAGATTCGCGTCTTCAGCAATGACCTTAGCACCTGTGTGCTGGAAACGTTCAAGTTTGGCATAATGCATGTACTGTTATATGAAGTCGCACAGATATTGCGTTTCATTAGATGAGGGTTAGAGAAGATTTCCACTCAACTCTTATACGGAGCTTTGTCTGTGTGTGTGTTTTTTTTTTTGTTTTTTTTTTGTAAGCACTGCACAGGTCGCAGGGTTTGACCAATCGACATTAATTTTTTTATACGCAAACTTATCCAACTTAGAACCCTATAGTTTTTGGGTCAAGTCGGTTGGACCATTTGTGAGAAACATCCTCTCAAAGATTGTAAAAACCCCATAAGATTAGGCTGAGCGGAAAAAAATGAACAATAAAATCTCATCAATAGAATTCAAATTTTCCTCAAATGTAAACACAGAAATTGTACACATGATTAAGAATTGGTATGCAATTCGGACCAACCGTTTCGAAGAAAATAATGTAATACATGTTTTTTATTCATCGAATAAACAAAAATAATAGCAAAAAATGTTGCATGTTAACTTACGGCACCTTATAGCTTCGTTGGTATCGAATGAAGTTCATTCTATATGATCAAGGTGTGTAGAGTTTTAGATTTCATTTTCTTCTCAGAAAATGAAAGAATTATAATTTTAATTTTAATAACGAGATAAAACCAATGTTTTTGGAATAACAGAAAAATTTGGGTAGACCTATAATAAAAATAACTAAGCATTGAGAAAAAAAAAAACATTGCTTCCATTATAAAAATGAAAATAATAGTATTGACATTATTCTCGCCAAACAAAGACGTTATGATAATAGGCCAACTATTATTTAAATAGCCAAGTCACTATTCCCTGATGAAGGGTAAGGATGACACGGTAGGATCGTTGGGAAGTGGCAACCAAGACCGATCTTACCGACACAAAGAGATCATTATTAATGATGCAACTCATTTAGGGCTCATATTACCAATAAAAAACTTTTTTTGTACACGCAAACTTATCTAACTTAGGGCCCATACATATTACCAATAATAAAAATGTGTTAATTAAGCTAATTAATCAATTGCAATACAAAAATAACATTGGTAACCAAGGGTAATAGCAAACTAATCCACTAATTATCGCTTAATCAACAAATTTATTATTCGTAATACCGGGCCTTGGCATACTGTAAATAAAATACTAAACTAATATGCCTAGGGTTAATGAATAATCCAAACATTTGTGTCAGTTGAAAAGTAATCTTTTCTCTCTTCGGTTCCTTTATCTCTTTCTGAATCTTCCTCTCGTCTTCTACTCAGAGCCAGTTTTACAAACTCTTATAGTTGAATATATAATTAATTGGTTAACTAATAGTTATGGTGCGAAAATCGTAACCAATAATGATAACAAGTTAATCCATTAACTATCGCTTAGTCCACTAACTTTCAATTCGTAGAACCGGAGTCCAAGGAATTGTTTTTATATTTCTCTTTATATAGGTTATAACATTTAAGCTGCTAATCATCATGTATCCGTTTGGTCGTGCATAAAAATTATATAAAATTATATTTTAAATTATATAATCGTGAATTCGATATTATCTTTGTGTTAAGTATAGTGAATTAAATCATTTTCATTTGATTCGCATCAATAATTATAACAAAGTTGCATTTAAAAAGATGGAATGTAAATCAAAATATGAAAAATTAAATTGAATGAATGAATTGGATAGAATAAAATAATGTGGAACCAATTCTATTTTAAAATGAAATTGTACAAAATTAATTGATAATTCAATTCCATTTAATTTGTTATTTCCAATAATAATTTTCCAGTAAGCCCTTTTATCAAATTAATAATTAGATGAGCGTTAGCGAAGATTCCCACTCAACTCTTACGAAGCTTTGTCCGTGTTTTTTTTTGCTTTGTTTTGTTTTTTGAAAGCACTGCACAGGTCGCAGGGTTTGACCGATCGACATGAAACTTTTTTTTATACGTAAACCTATCCAACTTAGAACCCTATAGTTTTCGGGTCGAATCGGTTGGACTATTTTTGAGAACATCATCTAAAAGTTTCTAAAAACTCCATAAGATTAGGCCAGGCAGAGAAAATTGAAAAATAAAATCTCTCCGATATGATTCAAATTCCCCTCAAATGTAAACACGAAAATTATACACAGAATTGAAAATTTGTATGCAATTCGGACCAGCCGTTTCGGAGAAAACAATGTGATAGGCCCTACATGTGTTTTACATAGATCGAATAAATCGAAATAATAGCAGGAATATGTTGCATTGTTAATTCACGGCTACCTAGATCGTTGGTATCGAATGAAGTTAATTAGACGAGCTTTAGCGAGGATTCAATTTGACATACTGAAAAAAATTGGTGTTCGTTTTTATGTTTTTTTTTTCTTTTTTTTTGTTTGTTCTTATGTTTTTTGTCGGTTCTCCACAGGTCAAACAGCTACAGCTATCAACTTCAAACTTTTTTTCAATATGGTTCCTCATCTAACTTAGATCTGTATAGTTTTGTGGCATTATCGGGGGGTAACTTTTTTTTATGAATTTTAGAAATTTTCAAAATACCCATTAGAATAACATGGCGGAAAAAAAAGAAAATATTTTCATTTTCCAAAAACATGAAATTTTGCGTGAAGTTGAATTACATTTTGATGCACATTCCTAAAAGGTTTCAGCTTTATCGGGTCGACCATTTTGAAGAAAAAAACATTAAATGTGCCTAATTGGTACCACTCGAAACAGTTTTTACCCATTTTTACCCGTACCATTACTATTCGCTCGTCTAACAACGCATATGTGGCGTTTTCCTAGTTTTATATAATCAAGGTATGTAGAGTTTTAGATTATAATTTCTAGATATCTCGCTCATCACACAACGCACATTCTGCGTTTGCCTAGTTTACAGTACATCATTCCATAAACCTATACATTGAATTCATAATTATAAGTGTGTATACATATTTGTTGTACACCCAAATCAAGTAATTGAACAAAGTGAAATACTGTTTCCACGGCCTTCTGCAAGTGTTTTAAGATGTTAAGCAGCGTTTGATTCACCGCCTTCTGTTAGCCGATGATTGATTGCCCACCTAAGGCCAGAGCTTTCTCGACTCCAGAACATGCAGCTAACCTAGCCTCAAACCCAGCCACAATTCATGCAACGCTGACTGATCGATGAGCTTTGAAACAACCAGTGAACGTTGCCATCGTTATCAATTTACTTTTGTTTCAACAAGTTGAGATCAAAGAATGGATTAATATCACATTGTTACTTTGATAGGTTAGCAACATTTTTTCAAGTATGAATTCTTTCAGCTACGCCCAAAATTAAAAATTACAAAATTATTTTTATGTTACGTGTCTATAGTTTGTTCTGAGTTTTCTGAGGCGTGCGAATAATAATTAAATGTTACTTTTATTTTATGATGATTATCTGGGTATAGAATTTGAATATACTGAACATATTAATAACAGACGTATTATATAATACTTCACCAACTCCCAACATTGTTGTAACAGATAACTTTTATCTGTATCTATAGAAATAAAATAACATAAAAAATAACTGAATAACTCAGCTAACATTGTAAGGAATCGATGTGTGTGGTATTTAATTTGCATCATGATGAATAAATATGGTAACAGACAGCTCACTTCTGGTGTAAAAGTTTATTGATTTGATTTAAAATGGTCACATATTTATAATTGGTGATAAAAGCTGCCTGAAAGAATAATTGAAACACCCGATCGGTGCCGCTTCTAAGCGGTCATATCAATTAT
This sequence comes from Brachyptera putata, assembly GCA_907164805.1. Lineage (NCBI taxonomy): Eukaryota > Metazoa > Arthropoda > Insecta > Plecoptera > Taeniopterygidae > Brachyptera > Brachyptera putata. Next base: position 53,224,775 of record OU015462.1, read on the forward strand.
GCCTTATATTTTGTCACATGCTGAATTACAATTTCCGATTCAATTCAATTATGTAGTATAAATGTGTGAATGAACCTCTATGTATGAATCGTATTGCAATGTATGTATATCGATGGATGGTTGGATCAGAAAATGCTCAGAAAATGTGTTACTAATATTTGCATGTCTAAGTTTCAGTTTAGGCCTTATTTCAAGATGTTGTCAATTTCTGGGCATATCTACCTATACATAAGAATTATTGAAATCTGAATACTAATTAATTAAAATTGAATCGAAGTAATATCAAGATTCTGATGATAATCAGAATCTATAAATATATATAAATATAAATATATAAATATAAAATAAATATATTTTTAACAAAATATAAATATATATATATATATATAGAGACCCCACATGGGATGAATTGTAGCAATGTCATAAAAGATACGTCAATTATCAATTATCACATTTTCAATTAGTGAAGAATGTACGATATAATATCAAATTCACAAATAAAATAGTTGGTTCATCTTCTAACTCATAAACGACGACTATATAATTGAGTGATACTATTCCTGAACACAGCCTGTTTTATAACTAATGATTTCCTTGCGCCCCCCCCGACCAGCGACCTTTCTCTTTTTATGTCTGTATGTTCTAATATGGCATGCTAATGAGCCAGCTCATTTGCTGGTGTCAATTTTCAACAATATAAATTTCCTAATTTGTTATGTTATTAAAATAAATTATCTGTATACTAAAGCCAGGGTATAATATATGGCATAACTGAGTGATTCTAATCAGTCACCTGTGTACAAAACATGAGATTTTCTTATAGATACATAAACAGAGAAAGAAAGCTTGAATGAGAGAGAGTGAGAGAGAGAGAGAGTGAGAGAGAGAGAGAGAGAGAGTGAGAGAGAGAGAGAGAGAGAGAGAGAGAGAGAGAGGGGGAGAGAGAGAGAGAAAGAGAGTGAGAGAGTGAGAGAGAGAGTGAGAGAGTGAGAGAGAAAGAGAGTGAGTGAGTGAGAGTGTGAGAGAGAGAGAGAGAGAGAGAGAGAGAGAGAGAGAGAGTGAGAGAGTGAGAGAGTGAGAGAGTGAGAGAGTGAGAGAGTGAGAGAGAGAGAGAGAGAGAGAGAGAGAGAGAGAGAGAGAGAGAGGGGGCATTTGCTACAAATTAAAATTATGTTGCCTATTATAAGCACAATTGTCACATAGATACACATTCATAACAATTTAGGCTTCTGTCAAGTGACGTCACCCATTGTTGAAAGAGACAGACAACAATGTCCTCCAGTTGGAATTGAACAATAAGGATGTTTGGTAGTTCACCAGTTCACTTTGTTGCTATGGTAACGATTGTTTGTCATTTGTTACTTGACAGAAGCATATACAAAATAAATACAAATTATTCATAAAATTTTTTAAAATAACATAATTCATATTAAACAATATGGAATATACAATTAATAGTTGTGGGAAAATAGGAAATATGGAATAATGTGTTGATAACTGAATGCAATAAGGGGAACCCACCCACAGTGTAATGTTTCCTGTGTCAATACAACAAATAAACGACCGTAGTGACTCTCCGTTTGAACATATAGGCCTACTGTAGTGATACTGCTTCACACGGTTGAGGGAAGTATATTCTAAAATGATGTGAATCATTTCATTTCATTAATTTATAGATCATTTTATTCTTGTTCTCGCAATCAATTAATTAGTAGCATGTTTACAAGCTATGCGTAGATTATACATACATAGTTTTATAATAATATGATAATAATATATTGATAATATGTTATAGTAATATCTTAATTCTATAAATATATACATTAATCAGGAGCGTTTTGGAGCAAAATTGAGGAATTGGTGGAATGGATTCCACTTCAAGAATGAAATTTGATTTGAGTATAATCTAATTTTGAATGAAATCCATAATAAACATTCACAATAGGTTACGTGTTATTCGTACGTAACGGTACGCTGTGGGATGAAAATCCATGACAAAAATAATTAAAATATCCAGCACATGTTACTGTTACTTACTAACCTTTCCACACTTGATTGTTACTATAAAATTTGACTCATTAACACTTTCGACAACTATTGTCTGCATCATACGATGCATTTATTAATTTTGTATCTTGCCCTGTTGAAAGATGTATGATCAATTATATCTGTGAAATCCTCCTGGCGGGAACTCTTTGACCTACGTAGACTTGGGTCGCCTTAAACGAAAATCTAGTTCTTCACAGTCGACAGGTTTAATTGGACGTATAGTTTCAGATCTCAATAAAACACAACAACTAAAAGCAAACACGGAGAGATTAGCTTATGCCTCGGCCATGTCCGTAACAGATAATTAATTAAAACCGACTCTCGGCGTAACATAACCTATAACAATTGCTGACGACTGTTAGCCGAGGTAGTAAAACGTGGAAACGGGATTGCGAAGCTTGCACGCTATCATCACACCGGTGCAGGAATCAGTTGAGATCGACCGTTTGGTCGCTCGCAGGGGTGCCAAACTCGAATAATCGTACATCAAAAATAATCACTTGTTGGCAAGTGAGTGATATTCATAGCCTGGAAATGATGTGAAAACTATCGTCTTATTAGGAAAATTACGATTACTAGGCAAACGCAGAATATGCCGAGATGTCTATATAGAGTTTAATCGAAACTCTACACACCTTGATCATATAGAATATATTTCATTTGGTTACTATCGAATCTAGGGAGCCGGTGACTCTCTATTATTGCAACATTTTCCTGCTATTATTTATATTTATTCGAAGATAAAGAACATGTATTAAATTATTTTCTTCAAAACGGCTGGTCCGAATTGGATACAAATTTTTAATAATGTGTATCATGTCTGTGTTTACATTTGAGGTAAATTTGAATTATATTGGAGAGATTATAAGAAAATCCCATTATGGAGTTTAATATTTTAGAAACTTTGAAATGATGTATCTCAAAAATGATCCAACCGATTTGACCCCAAAACTATACAGTTCTAAGTTGGATGCGTATACGAAAAAAGTTTCATGTCGATCAGTCAAACCCTGTGACCTGTGCAGTGCTTACAAAAAAAAAACACACAGACAAAGCTTCGTGAGAGTAGGATGGAAATCTTCGCTAACGCTCATCTAATGATTAGGAAAACGCAGTAAATGCGTGGTGAGATGAGCGTAGAAGTATGAAATCTAGATTCTAGAATCTAAAAATGCTGCCCGTTCACTCTGCACCTACAGACCTTGGTTTACTTCAAACGTTCAAAAACCCTACCTGCTATAACCTGTTGAATACTTATAATGCAACCCAAGATGCATTGAGGGTTGCGTTGGTTCTCCGTCACGATAGAGCCTCAATTTGAAATACGTTCCATTTCCTGAGCTCTTTCCTTAGAACAACCTACTCCACCTCTACCTGGTGTTGTTTTGTAGTGACGTAGACACTACTCGATTCTGTTTATGTTTCTATCCAGAATCGGTAATGTCTACGTCATGACTCATGGTCTCTAAGTGACAAAAACATTGATTATAATTTCTGAAAGTGAGATGATGATTTCTAGTTATTCTCTAAAATTTGGAAATAAATATCGTCATTGTACATTAAAATCTAGTTTCAGGGTTGTGATGTCCTTTAAGTATATATAATTTCAACTATACATCAAATGAGTAGTGCGATATATAAGAAAGAACCAGTATGTCATTTGTACCGGGGTCACAGCACATACTTGGTTTCCAATATCTACTTGGTTGCAGTGGCGGATACAGGGGGGGTGGCGATGGGGGCGTTCGCCCCTCCCATGAAATAGAAAAGACGAAAATAAAAGAAGGAAAAGAGAAAGAAAGAAAGAAGAAAAAGAGAAAGAGAAAGAAGGAAAGATACGGATGGATGGATAATATAGTATATAGATTCATATTTTATATTGCCTAGAAAATCAAATATCATATGGGCACCTTTAGTTCTATAAGAAAATTGATTTTGGCATCTCCGAAACAGAAGATCCGTCCGTATCTTTCCTTCTTCCTCTTTCTCTTTTTCTTCTTTCTTCGTGTTTCGGAATCTCATCCGAAACACGTTGAATCATATTTAAAAAGGTGTAATTTAAAGAAATTTGATGTACTGTTTCAAAATGACAGCTCTGGTCTGGTCTTATTTGTGATTGTAACCTGCAGTTACAATAACTATGATTGGCAAATATCAGTTGGGCACCTTTAGTTATTTAGGACAATTGATTCTGTCATCTAAATCTCTTCTGAAACGCGTTAAAACGCGTTAAAAAAGGGGTCATTTGAAAAAATTCCTTGCGGGGCCAAAAGGGGGCCTTCCCCCCTTGCCCTCCGCGGGTCACCGGCTTCGCGTTAACTCGCCGTTGCACAACTGTTCTTATTTGGCTTTTTCTTTTACCAACTGAGATCGCCCCCCCCCCCCTCCCATGAATATGACCTGGATCCGCCCCTGCTTGGTTGCACAGCTGTGGAACACTGTTACCCATCTATCGATACAACTATGATCCAAGTCAGTATACTCTGCGTCATGAATAGAGAATAAATGTAAACATCGTAACCCCTCAGTTAAAGGACATCACAACTCTGTATTAAGATTTTGACGAATAATGACGATATCTTCTTCCATGATTTTTAAGAAAACTAGACATCAAAATCTCAATTTCGAAAATTGTAATTAATGTATTTGTCCTCTAGCAGTTGACTCTTTTCCCGAGTCGTGAAGTAGACATTCTGGGTAGTTTCTGTCCGGAATCGGTAATGTCTACGTCATAAGTAATGGTCTCCGGAGGACAAATAAACTAATTATAATTTGTGAAATTGAGATAATGATTTCCAGTTTTCTCCAAAATTGGGTAAATCCCTCATTAAAATCTAGTTGCAGGGTTGTGATGTCCTTTAATAACGCGCTCGCTCCATTAAGAACATGGTTCGATCCCCACCACCGACCATATTTACATGGGTATTTTGTGGTTTCCCTCTCTGGTCTAGGCTCATTGCCGGAATGGTTCATACAATATTGGCCACTCGCCGTCTTCCCACTATTCTTCCCGTTACCTAGGAAACCTTCATCCAATCATCCCATCATCTCATCAATCATTCGCGCGACGCCAATAGATCTTGGTATCATTATAGTCCGTTGTTAAATCCAATATAAACAAAAATACTGCAAGGTCTATGTGCAGCTAGACTTGGGTTTTTGTGACAAGTGGCGAGCTTCGTTGTTGTTGTTGTTGTTGTTTCGAGTAGTCTAAATTGATGAACGATTACCTGATCTAAGTAACTAATCAAACACAACCTAACCAACCTGACCTTTCATTCCATTTCACATTACGAAAAAAATGCTTCGTTTGCATGTTTTATGTTTTTTAGTTTTTTGTAATTTTGTACGCGGCATACAGGTCAGGGAAAAAGACTAATCGATTTGAAACTTTTTCTACATATTGGGGTCACACCAGAATAGGTTCGGATTGTTTTTCAGAGAATCGGTTCAAAGGTTTTTCCGGAAAAAGTTTGGAAAGTTTGGAAAATCCCTATAAGAATAACCCAGGGGAAAAATACTTGAAAACTAAAAAAAATCAAAAGCGTGCAAATTCATACAGAATATGAAAACACCTATCATACACATTTTCAATAATTTTTACAACAATCGAATGAGACATAACGAAGAAAACGCAATAAAAGTATACATTTCATCAAATATCAGGATCAAAACATGTAATGCAAAGTGTATATGCAACAGGTTGCTCTATAAATAGCAACAAGTTGCATGTAAGGTTTTTCAGCTTTTGAAGTAGTCCAAGGTCTGTAGATGTAGATTGAGCTGACAGAATATTTTTAATCTCAGATTTCCATACTTCTACCCTCATCTCACAACGCACATTCTGCGTTTTAATAGTTTATCATAACTCGAAACTTTTACATAATTACAGGATTACACTTTCACAGGATTACATAATGTAATCCGAATCAACAGTTCTACAAAACCAACATGGCTGTTTGACAATAGCCAGTTCGAAGGAGCAACGCCGCAACCCTCAGTGCACGCATGATGCCGTGAGGTTTGCCGCAAGGACCGAGTGTTCGGCTAGGGCCTCGAGGACACGGCCCCTAGGGCGGTCAAGAAGGCGGGCAAATGCCGAGCTGCCAGGGAGGGGTCGAGCACGATGTATCGTGCTACCTTAAAGCCAGTGATTGCTCTACTCCAGGGGTGGCCAACAGCGTCAAGGTGAGCGACCTGTTAAACGGTTAGACTTATTGGATATTGAATGAGAAATGTTTATATTTTTTTGAAGTGGAAGATATCAACATTCGTGTGTTTGGTTTACTTTTGATATAAATGGTGGTAATGTCCAGATATATCACAATAACGGTCTATAACTTACTTATAGTATGTTCCGGACTTTTGGAAAGTGAAGCCTTTTATATACGCTGGAAATGTATGGTTGGTCAAAGACAGCACAGTCCTGGTGTCAAAGTTCATTGTTTTAATTTATAGTAATTAAAATCGGGTGGTATAAGATCGCCCTTGTGGTACCCCATCCAAACGATCCTACTTTCATTCATTGCCTCAATTGAATAACAATGGTTTTGTATCAAGCGTCGATGCTATTGAAAAAATCCTATCCTATATTTGAAAGAATAATGCGGAAATGAGAATGTGGTAGTGATGAGTTTTATAAATGAGTGTGTATCAAGTATAAAATAGAGAGAATATTGGAATAACTCTGGTTTGATACTAGGATAGTGTAAGGTGATCAAGTGCCGTGTTTGAAACATGGCACCTCCACTGTTTTCATAAAACATTGTTCATGTTGTTATATATGTTCATGAAATCTCGACATTTATGAAAGTTGGTGTGATAATATGTTTGATTTATTCCATCATAATATTAAATCTTGAATTTAATGACCTGATTCATTGTGAATTTCTTTACTTAGATAGTGATGTTTAAGTTACTAAAAAGTAAAACTTACCAAAATGCCACAAAGTGTTTCTCAATTAAGGCTGAGTATGAAGAGTTAGGATCGTTCGGATGAGGCTCCACAAGGGTGATACAACCGCACCAATATTAATAATTGTTTTAACGATTCAATTTCTCTCATAAAAACTTAAATTAGGAATTAATTATACACTAATTTACAATATCTTCATTCTATTTCGTTATTACAAGTGATATACAAGTCTTTACTGTAAAAATATCACATTTCTTCCAGTAACTCACATAAGATATAGGCCCAATATAATTAGGGAATATTTAATTTAAAAAAAACGTTCCCAGTATAATTTTGATTATTGAAAATATTCATCAGGTAACTTATTATAAATATTATTTATCATAGTTTGATTTATTATTCACAATAATTGGTATCATCACGTTGATATTTCTCATATTTGTCGACTAACAAAATGATAAAGATAAATACTTCGTTCTATTGGTAGGCCTATAGCTGGGATTGAAAAGTTCTGTGATTTGCTAATAACATGACGATCCAAACCCAATTACGTCTTTCAAAAGCAATTAATAAATATATAAAGAAAAACATCCTCAGATATAAATGAATGAATAAATGAATGAATAAACGAATAAATTAAATCAATGAATGAATAAATGAATGAATACAGAGATATATGATTGATAAATAAATAGAGTGAACAGTGATTAAATAAACGGATACATGAATGAACGATTACATGGATGAATATATTGATGAATGAATGAATATGAATGAATGAAAAGATGAATACATGAATAAATAAATCATTATGGCCTACATGAATAAATGAATAAATAAATGAATTGAAATAGATTTTTACAAAAATTCATTGCTAGACTAACTTCATCTCCCGTAAAAAAAAAGTAATAACAAGGAATTGCCCACACTCCGTGGCCCAGTCAAGTAAGGCACCGCTTTAGAAACTGACGTTACCGTTGGGCGTGGGATCGAGTCCCTCATACAGCACGAGTATTTGTTATCAATATGTCACTTATCATCACGTCATATTTACATTATCACCTGCTCACCATTCCCACATACCTGCACATGCAGCGCAGTGGTTAACGCGCTCGCTTCATGTGATCCGGGAGGCGAGGAGAATTTCGAACCCAGTTCGATCCCCGCCGCCGACCATCTTTACAGGGGTTCTCATGGTTTCCCTCTGTAGTCTAGGCTAATGCCGAGATGGTTCCTACAATAAGTCGGTCATGAACGCTTCCTTCCCACTATCCTTCCCATTACCCAAGAACCTTCATCCCATCATCCCATCATCTCATTAATCATCCATCCGACGTCATTAGATCTTCGCTATCATAACAGTGCGTCGTTAAACCCAATATAAATTTAACAAAATCCCAGCCGCCCCGGTGGCTAAGTCAATTATCGCTAGCGGTAGTAACTGAAGTCACCGTTGGGCGTGGGTTCGAGTCCCGCATAAGGCATGGGTTTTTGTGAAACGCCCTTTCATCTATCATCTCTTCATCGTTTCATTATCATCCGCTCATTCGTACCCCCGTATAACCTAGCTGTTGGTAGGGTCGTTAAGCAACATTAAAAAAAAAATCCCTCATAACCTATCCATTGGTGAGGTCGTTGAAATAAAACGATTGTTCCTTCTGTGTGTGATCGACCGAATGGACAGCCCTGCGCCAGTGCAGATCGCCTCAGGGCACGACCAAGCCCTGCCCGCAGCTTGCCTAGTCGCTATGGGAACGGTGCGAGAGATCAACAGAGAAAGCTACTTCTACTACCTCAGACTCGGTGTATGATTTACCCGGCTTGTTACATTATTTACAATCGACATTATAATTTATTGCATTTCATCAGTGACAATTACAGAGATTCGAGAGGTTTAGAATGTTTGAAATATTTGATACATGAACAAAAACGATCTCATTTCGATTGGATAATGATTATTGATTGGTTGAGGCGCGATCACAACTAAATTTAATAGTAAACTTGGCATTTCATACCCAATTAAATATACAATGCTATCATTCTCTTATTCACTTCTTATATACACTTTTTCAATTGGATTATTCATATGAAAACATACATAATTTATACATTTAGCTGTTTTTATTCGTAATGGGTTGCGTGCACGGTGCTTACACAAATCGAGAAATGTATCTTCACTATTTTTTTCCATTTTCAAAAACCAGTGTAATCGAATGGAAAGTTCACATCTCCTAGACAATTTCATGCTTTTGAATAACTAGGAAAACGCCTTATATGCGTTGTGAGATGAGCTTAGAAGTATGGAAATGTAGAATTAAGAACATTTGGTCAGCTCAATGTACATATACAGGCCATGGATCACTTCAAAGGTGTAAAAACTGCGGCTGTCTGTTGGTATATAAACCTTGGTTTCCAAACAATTATACCAGTGCCTTCTTCATATCCATCACAGATTTTAAACGTTTCAATTTATTGGTGACACTTGTTGCTCACATTTAATAGTTTCTTAATTGCTTTCTTAATTGCTTTTATTAATGTGTAAAAGAGTACATTAAAAATGCTTTTTTCTCGTTATTTCCATCCGATTGTTCAATTATGACATTTTATTTTTGTGAATGCAATCAGTTTTGAGATAATACGTCAATGAATTTCATCACATTATTTTTATTCATTGACGTATTATCTTAAAACTGATTGAATTCACTGAAATAAAATGTCACATCAATTGAAGAGCATAAAATTATCTTTGAGATGTGAACTTTTCAGTCAGTTACACTGGTTTTTAAATATGGACAAAAATTAGTGAATGTGAATGTCTCTATTTTTATAACCACCGTGCATGCACCACCTTAAATCTCACGTATAGCTTTACAAAATTTTCAAATTATTATAATATGTGTTAACAGTATTTTGTAGACCCACAGACAAGTCAAAACTCATGTGACTTTGTGGGTCTACGTTATTATTATAATGCAATTATATAATATGTCAATAAAACGCCTTAAAAAATAATGAAAAAAAATAGCAGTAGTATAATTATTATTATTCACGAACTAGCATTAAGAAACAGCCAATGAGATGACTTGTTTACATCAGCTGTTCATTCTGCTGTTACTGAATCAGCCGCCATCTTTCTTTATGCAATTATGAGTAGTATTTTTCAGGTTAGGATACATGTATAGTAGGCCCTACCAAACTCAGTTGTGATATCATGGATTCAATTCAAACAGTGACACAAATGGCAAATTAAATGGAGGTGTGTTCAAAACAGTCTGCTAGATATTGTCCGAACAATAGATGGGGCGCCAAGCGTTTACAGAAATCTGATTGGTAAGTGATTGCACCAAGCTGTAAGAATTAACAATAAGGTTTGGAGTTTGCAAACCTTGCTCTTCTGCTAAATCGTTATGGCTAATTGAAACATTGACTGAAACATTGAGCAGGCAGTTACACGGATCAACCCTGCCATCAAGGCTTGATAGCCCACTGACGTCATAGACAATGTCAGCTGTTCAAGGAACGGCCATATTGAAATATCTCCCGATTGGTCGAAGCAATCACGTGACTTCTCCACAAGAACGCTCACAAGAAGTCTTGCGCGATGAAAGATGCGCAGTAGGATTAATAGTCTCGTCTGATTGGCTGGTTTAGGTCAAACCTTGATCGAAAATAGAAGATGTTCTAAACGAAAAGATTGACGTGCAGGGTTGACGTCAACTCTGCACGGCAAGGGTTTTCCGATGAATGGTACCGTCCATACGAGTCAAGGGCTGTTGCTCAAGGGTTGATGGCAAGCCATTGACCGAAACCTTGATCCGTGTAACTCAGGCTTTAGAAACTATTAAAATTTGGAATAAAATATTCTATTGGGGGGGGGGGTTAGCGACGAAGAGCGTATACCGGAATAAAGTCGACTCATTCGTGTAATACGGGCTTGGGAGTACTTATGAATAGATGGTTGTAAATGTGATCAGGGTTTAGGTAAGGTTGGACACTCAAACCCATGTCACGCATCCAAGTCGACTTTATTCCGGTATATGCTCTGCAGGCGCCCCATTCTATTACGTACCAAATTCGATGTTTGTCACTTATCTTTGCGAACCATTCACGCTGCGCATAGGAATGATGATCTTCGTGATTCATGATTTGCGTGATTCATGCATGATTTGCTGATTTGCTTCAAGACCCCACCACCAGCTAATTGCTTTTTGAGGGTACGAATAAGATGATGATAAATGAATTTGTTTACGAAACTCCAAGCCTTATTCGGGAGTCGAATGAGTGAATGTGGTGGTTAACAGCGCGTCAACGACGAGGTTATTTGCGCCGATATACGGGAGTCGAACCCTCACACGACTGTAACTTACTATTACTATCCAGACTGGTGTAGTGCCAGTAGTGCAATAAAAATCCAATTCTTCTAAAACATTCAAGTAACAAAAAGTCGGGCTTGATAATCCGTGCATCTGTAAAGTAATGTATGTAGACTGAAAAACATGCCTTTCAGTGCCTCTGAATAACACTCTGAGTAACTCTGCATAAATGGAAACGCAAGGAAAGTCGAAGCAATTGTATAACTTTTAGTAGTCTTCATTCATTCATTCTCATCTAAAAGATTTATGAATAAATAGAATAATGTTATTTGTAATGAATACAACAGAATGTAAAGAACATTTAAACTTTTACTTTCGCTCTCTCTCTCTTTCTCTCTCTTTCTCTCTCTCTCTCTCTCTCTCTCACTCTCTCTCTCTCTCTCTCTTCCTTTCTCTCTTTCCAGCTCTCTATCATCACTCTGTATTATCAGTGGTGGAGGTGCCGGGTTATTAAAATCACATTCAAATAATACACTAATGATTTTTAAAATGGAATATCAATTGAGAGATATTTGGGCTGTAAAACGCTAACAATTCACTATTATTATAAGTACAACATCATCTTTCAAAAAATGTAATTCTAAAATAAAACATTAGGAGATAAAATCTACAAATACCAAAGTTTATCATTATAATCTAATTGGTATAAACAAACTCCCCATTTCGTGATTAAAAGTTTAATAGCTTTTTTTTACAGCATAGCAATCTCAAATTCTATTCCTGATGAAATAAAATCATAAAAATGTGTTCTAAATTCGCAACTCATTACACTGTAAAAACAATGTCAAGAAACCGAACACATATTCTCACGTTACATATACAATTACTTGATGCCATATAATAATAATACAAACTCTCGTTTTAAGTCTCGTTAATTTGGTCTACCCCTACAATTACTAGCAAGTGCGTGTGTCCGCCTGCCCCCGGCTGGATAGGCATAATGATACACTGGCGACGCGGAACGGTCGATCGGCTAACATCTGTGACACTTGTTACAAGATGCTCAGGGAACTTAAGAGTCCATGAGAGTCGATTTAGCGAAACTACAGGTTTTTGATAATTAGGAAAACGCAATATATGCGTTGTTAGACGAGCGGATAGTAATAGTATGGGTAAAAATGGTTAAAAACTGCTTCGAGTGGTACCAATTTAGCACATTTTATGTTTTTTCTTCAAAATGGCTGACCCGATCAAGCTGAAATTTTCCAGAAATGTGTATCAAAATGTAATTTAGCTTCACGCAGAATTTCATTTTTTTGGAAAATAAGAATATTTTCTTTTTTTTCCGCTGTGTTATTCTAATGGGTATTTTTGAAATTTCTAAAATTCATAAAAAAAGAGTTACAACCCGATAATGCCACTGAACTATAGAGATCTAAGTTAGATGAGGAACCATATTGAAAATAGCTGTAGCCTTTTGACCTGTGGAGAACCGGAAAAAAAAAACATAAAAACGAACACCTAATAACTTCGTCTAATAATAAGCTCGTCTAATAACTTTTGAACGGTTTGAGATATCGTAATTCACATACAGATCTTTTGAATATCGTCAAGATGGTGTTAAGGAAAAATATTTGAATCATATCGCATGATTATCAAAAGTATACGGCTAAAAATGATTCGTTTCAGCTGTATACGTTTCAGGCATGCAGTGGGGCCAGGGCGGTCCAGGGCGGCGCCCTGGTACTTTTTGGGGGCCAGGGCACAGCCCTGCTTCCAATTTTAAAGCGGAGGCAGGGCAGCGTAGGTTGCTGACCTTTGGTAATCTGTGATTTTATATCTAATCATGAGACAAAGTAGGCTTACATATTAAAACAGAAATTTAGTGATAATTAGACGAGCTTTACCGAGGATTCAATTTGACATACTGAAAGAAATTGGTGTTCGTTTTTAGTTTTTCAGTTTTTTTATTTAATGTTTTTTTGTCGGTTCTTCACAGGTCAAACGGCTACAGCTATCAACTTCAAACTTTTTTTGAATATGGTTCCTCATCTAACTTAGATCTGTATAGTTTTGTGGCATTATCGGGGCGTAACTTTTTTTTTATGAATTTTAGAAATTTCAAAATAGGTACCCATTAGAATAACATGGCGGAAAAAAAAAAGAAAACATTTTCATTTTCCAAAAAAAATTTGCGTGAAGTTGAATTACATTTTGACACACATTTCTGGAAATTTTCAGCTTGATTGGGTCAATCATTTTGAAGAAAAAACATAAAATGTGCTAAATTGGTACCACTCGAAGCAGTTTTTACCCGTTTTCACCCATACTATTACTATCCGCTCGTCTAACAACGCATATATGGCGTTTTCCTAGTAATCATACCATTCAAAAGTTATCACCAAAAAATTGATATTCCGCTAAATCGACTCCCATGCATGTACTCTTAAGAAGCTCTCGGGTAACCGTCTTGCAAGGACGGGGAGGGGGGGAGGGGGAGGGGGAGGGGGAGGGGGGGGGTAATTAGGATAAATTGGTGTGGTTATGTTTTTGGTTGCATTTGGAGTCTCGTTGAGGTGTATGCCATGTCTGTGAGAACTTTGTATTAAAGTGTTTAATTAAATATTATATAATAAAAACAGCTACCAGTTGTTAAAGACAAGTATTATTACTATTATTAATGTCATAATGTCGTTCATGTCAATATACTTGGAAACGCTATAATGATCACTCTAATTAGTTGTGTGAGTGAGTTGCTATTCTGTGATAATTTTAAATGGCCTTGAAAATTATGAGCTTTCAGATTGGCAAGATAGTGTTTTAATATTCTCGTTAACAATTGGTTGATAGTTGGGTTGGGTACACTTGCTTTCACATACAATGGTTTAATCCGAAATTAACATTTTATTTTAATGAAATCTACGCACACTCAGAAGCTACCTATTTGAAATTGAATTGCATATTTACATTGTTTTCGCCGCCCCGGTGGCTAAGTCAATTATCGCTAGCGGTAGTAATTGAAGTCACCGTTGGGCGTGGGTTCGAGTCCCGCATAAGGCATGGGTTTTTGTAAACGTCCTTTCACCTATCATCACTTCATCGTTTCATTATCATCCACTCATTCGTACCCCCGTATAACCTAGCTGTTGGTGGGGTCGTTAACCAACATTGAAAAAAAAAAAAAAAATGTTTTCTAGTTTCACTGTGTTTTATGTCAGTAGATTTTCGTTTATGTAACTTGATCGACCACTTTATGTGAACGCAACCGTACTTTCAACAATTAGTATTTTTTCAGTTTTGGATTATTACATCAATTTGGGATAAGCTGTTCTTCAATAAGCAAACTTCAATTAAAGTTACTCATTCCGAATGATATATTCAAAATTTGGAAAATATTTTCCAAACTGATAACCAAAAATGAAAACATGAAAACTAAATCATAACTATTATAAAATTTTTCAATATTCTCTGAAAAGTATACTTTAATTCAAAACCTACAAGTCAGTTAACACAAAAATTCAATACTTTCTTCTGGAGTGAAAACCACCCGTATAGTGCCCTGTCCGAACGATTCTACTTTGTTGAGGCAAACCTCAAATAAGTATCATTGTTTTTGTATGAAGTTTTCGATCTATAAAACAGAAAATACGTTTCACTCATCACAGTAGACAAACCCCTAGCAACAGTAATCCATAGCAACGCTATATAACAACATCACATGTCCAACACGCCATAAGGTCTTAATAATGGAACATATGAACAATGCATGAACGTCCTTCAAAAACATAACCCAACGATTAAAAAGTCATAACCTTGAAATTTTCGTTACCATTTTACTAAATTCGCATAGTATCGTTTTTATAGCCAATTATTATATTTCATACAAGAAGTATTAATTAGGCAGATATCTATTGTCTTATGATTGGAAGGAGTCTAAAGAATCGACACATGTAGAGAGGTATACTTGCTTCCACGTGAGAAGAAGGTCGTCTACCAATATAACAAACACAAATATCGTAGTTATTATATTTGTAAAACTGTGAGTTTTTTTTTTTAATTTTTCAGGTCGAGGTTCACGTTAACAAATGAAACTACATCATTCAAAAGCGGTCAAGTCTTCAAGTTGGATTGAGATTATAAGGTTTATACGAATACTCACAATGAGACGGGTGGTCAAGTGGCTAGCACACTGAACCGTCATTCAGGATACCGGGTTTCGATTGCCGCCATGATCGATCATCCTGACAGAGGGTTTTCGTTGTTTCCATTTGTCGTTCAGATCAATACAGGAATGGTTCCTGATAACAGGCCAAGACCGACTCCTTCCTACTATCCAAAAACACATAATAAAATAACCTTCATCTCACCATCCCACATATCATTCATACATATCTTTCATTCATTCATTCATTCATTCATTCATTGATACATGTATCATTCATCAACGCCAATAGATCTTGGTCATTTGTACAGTGCGTCGTTAAACCAATTATATGTATATATATATATATATATATATATATATATATATCAACATCGAAACTTGATACAGAATCATTGTTCTCCAATAGTAGAATCGTTGGGAGGGGGACTGATAGGTCGATATGACCACCCCATTTTAATTATTTAGAATAAAAAAAAAACTTTGACATCCAGGACTGCTCTGTCTGTGACCATACGTTTCGTTAAATTATTCAATTAAGAGCCGATTGTACCAACTGATGATTAAATATCAATTAGTTAATCATAACTTAAGGTACAAACCGGCACATGCAGCGCAGTGGTTAACGAGCTCGCTTCATGTGATTCGGGAGGCGAGGGGAATTCCGAACCCAGTTCGATCCCCGCCGCCGACCATCTTTACAGAGGTTTTTCATGGTTTCCCTCTGTAGTCCGGGCTAATGCCGGGATGGTTCCTACAATAAGTCGGCCATGACCGCAATTCTTTCCCACTATCCTTCTCATTACCCAAAAACCTTCATCTCATCATCCCATCATCTCATTAATCATCCATCCGACGCCATTAGATCTCAGTTATCATAACAGTGCGTCGTTAAAACCCAATATATATATTAAGGTGCAAAAATAGCACATGTATCCAAGGGAAATAACGAGTTAATTTGCTAATTTTTGCTATATTCACTGATCATCGCTTGGTAGAATCGGCTCTAAAAATATAAATGAAATAAAATAATAAATACTCCGTTGTTTCCACTCTCGTGACTGTGAGTCTAGTGGAGTGATCTAATGGCTCTGATATGTTATCTGCTAGCGGACTGGACGACAACGGTTGGTAACAGCGCGATATTTGGTGAACAGGTTCCTATGGGCTCAGGTGGCTCGGGACTGCCGCTCGTCACGTCGCGTCGACCAGTGCTACAAATTAGTACCATCACGCATTGCACACATGCAACCACCTGACGTCCATTCATGATCGACAGTGGCGTAGCAAACATGGCTGATTCATTCATCTCTTCATCCAGTCACCACATGCGGTCGTTGCTGTCGTTGTTGTTGTTGTTGTTGCTGCGCGTTGCCCGAACTAACCTCAATAAACCAATCTAACTAATTCAAAATGAACCTTATCCGAGGGGTTAATAACGCCTGAAATCTGGTGTACACTTGCCATGAAATCCCTGTTGAAATCTCTGAAATCACCTGAAATCACTTAAAGTCCCATTGAAATCCGTATGAAATCTCTTGAAATCCCCTGAAATCTCTTGAAATCTCTGATTTCACCTGAAATCAGGTCTACACCAAATTTGCGAGTTGTAAACCCCTCGGCCTAACCTATCCAAACTAAACTAACTAACCTAAACAAACAAAACACTAAACCAATTTAATCTACTCTAAAACCAAACTAAAACCTACTTACGAGCCGACGAATAGCCACTTCGATTTATTTGCTTATTCACATATTTATTCGTATTGGGTTCAACAATTCACAACAATGCAGCAACAGTACAGTACTGTACTGATGACTATAAAAGATCTATTGGCATCGGTCAATTATGAATGAGATGATGGGATGATCATGTGGTTTTGGATAGTGGGAAGGAGTCGGTCGTGGCCAGCTGTTGTTGATGAACGACAGAGGGAAACCAAGACAAATAATCCGTCATCATTACGGCCACCCTCCTCTCATTCGTCCCCCAAATGACCTAGCTGTTGATGGGATCGTTTTTCGAACAATAAAAATCATAATATAATCTTATTGCGTCATTTGTTCACATACCGGTACATGATTCAATATTCGCCACTGCTAATTTAGCAGTTATTTCGATTCCCATTCAAGTATAGTGACATTCAAGCGATCCATTGTCAAGTAACGATACAAGTTCGTCAAGACCCAAGGTAAGCGAGTCAACGAGAGAGAGAGAGAGAGAGAGAGAGAGAGAGAGAGAGAGAGAGAGAGAGAGAGCGATAGAGAGAGAGAGAAAGAGAGAGAGAGAGAGAGAGAGAGAGAGAGAGAGAGAGAGAGAGAGAGAGAGAGAGAGAGAGAGAGAGAGAGAGAGAGAGAGAGAGAGAGAGAGAGAGAGAGAGAGAGAGAGAGAGAGAGAGAGAGAGAGAGAGAGAGAGAGAGAGAGAGAGAGAGAGAGAGAGAGAGAGAGATGAGAGAGAGAGAGAGAGAGAGAGAGAGAGAGAGAGAGAGAGGAGAGAGTGACACATGATTTAAATGCGACCAATGTTTTACCCAATTAACAATTCCTAAAGAAATAATTCCCAAACTACAAACTGACTTATGAGTTCGATTATCACACAAACAAGTCCTAAAATAAAATTCCTTCGCGTCGACAAAACATTCCACTGAAAGAAAAGAGAAAAAAAAACACTCTGATGAAAATTGTGAGCTCATTAAAATATTTCTTTGAAAATGTACAATAGGTAGAAATACGGACGACATCCTCAAAGCTTAATCATTCCCTAATTGGTAGTTGGAATAAAAATCTAAATCTTGATTTTAGACCCACCGGTGTTTGTAGAAATACCAACAAAAAAAAACAGATTGCAATAAAAAAGTAACGCTATATAGACTCTTACTCTCAGCAATAAAGTTATTCATTAAATAGAAAAATATATATAATGTTTCCAAAAAAAAATGCCAATTAAAATAACCCGATGCAGAAATCAGAAATATCTTCTCAAGAAAAGGGAATGTGATTGTTTTAGTAGAAAGCAAATGAACCGCATCTGCATTTGCAGAGACATAATACGAATTCTTTTACCATGCGGTGTTACTATAGGTAATACTCATGCATCGAACGAGCTGACATTGTCCTGAACAGAACTAATTGGATGAGAACCCGAAAACAGTCATACGTTTTTAAGGCGTACCCAGTATGCATAGGGAAAATAGTTCCACCAGGTGGATTTCACAGATATAAACTAGGAAAACGCGTTATGTGTTTCTGCCTTGATGGATGAGCTAATAAGAATGAAATTGAATTCTTTCAAACGTTTAGTCAGCAGACTTGAAAAATAATTTCATAAATTGAGATGAATTGAATCTTGAATAAATGAATAAATCTTTAACCGTGCAAGATACAAAATTAACGAATACATCATAAGATGGAGACCATATTTGTCGAAAATGCTAATTTGTCAAATTTTATAATAACAAATGTGGAAAGATCACTTGTATGTTACAGTAACGATTTTGCTATTGATTTTCACCTCACCTCGTTCTGTTACGTACAATTACCATGTAACATATTGGGAATGTTGATCGACAGTATCGACAGTGGTGGATCGACAGTGTTTTATAAGATACTTCTCTGAGTGGTGTGAAGCAGTTTCACTATGATATGTTCAAACTAAGAGCCACTACGATCCTTTATATATTACGTTGACACTAGAAAAAAGTTTTACGCTGTGAGTGGATTTTCCTTAATAGTACGAGTATTGTAGGCCTACTATTGTACCTTATTGTACCTGTACCTTATTAGTACGACGTACGAGTAAAATGAAGTTTATACAAGTAGAGTAAGGGTGCCTAATTTGGACCACTTCAGACATTTTATTTTTTTTGGAAGCTGAAATTGGAAGTTTATGGGACCAAAACAATTTGGGTGATAGGTATACATTCATCACAAACACTGGTTATACATAAAAAAAACTATTTTTATCAATTTTATGATGATAAAGATGAAGTAGTGCCATCGGTTCAAATTAGGATACTAGTTGCCTAAATTGAACCAGTGCATGGTTTCCTAATTTGAACCATGGTAAAATAATTCAACTTTTGAAGTTTTAACCTATAATAAACAACCTATCTTCCTATATTCTATCTTTCCTATCCAGGAAAGAAAAGAATCGTCATAAAAGCTTAATAAATTACATTATCTCGCTGCAACTCCAGGTATTTGATGAGCTTGAAAGATGTAGTTGCGTTTCTTATCGTAAACTTCTTCCTGAAAAATACTAAACACACTTGGAGTAGCATGGATAAATAATAATACAACGATACGATATTTTTATTTTGTCAGGTTGGTAGAAGACCTTCTTCGATCGTGGCTACAAGAAATAGTAAACTGATGCGAAAACAAATCTGGTTGATGAAAATTGAATTCCAGTTTTTCAGTAGTTCGTTAAAAGTTGGTTAATTATATATTTGTTATCTCCCTTGTTGTATCTTGTTTAACCCCGAGTTATTCTATTGATTATCAGTTGATGATCCTAATCGTAGGCCTACTCTTTACAAGGACTATTGAAAAACTAAGTTTGGATCGATTGAATTTAAACCATGTGATTATAGTTACAATAACACGAATAAATTATAACTATTCAACCATTTAGAAAAACATTAAATAAAGTAGAGTTATAAAACCAACAAACAACCATACAAGAGTAATAAATAGTGGATTCGATCAAACTGATGTGGCCACTGGCGTCGGAACCGGGGGGGGGGCGCAGGGGGTGCAATGCCCCCCCCCCCCCAACTTTCGGCCAGGGGGGGGCAAGGGGGGGCAAGAAAAAGGTCTTGCAAAAAAAATTGAAAAGACGAGAAATAGAGAAGACGAAAAAAGAAGGAAGAGAGAAGGAAAGAAAGCAAAAAAAAAGAAAGAAAGAGTAGGAAGGAAAGACGTAGACCTATTTAGATAGATAAAATCGTACATAGATTCATATTTCACATTGCATAGAAAATCAAATATCAGATGGGCACCTTCAGTTTTAGGAGAAAATTGATGTTTGCATCTAAATCTCATCTGGAACACGTTGAACCATATTGAAAAAGGTGTGATTTAAAGGAATTTGGTGTACTGTTTTGGAATGATAGCTCTGATAAGTAGTTTATTAGTTACCAGAAATCAACAAACAACCCTACCGGTAGTGCTTCTTCCAGATATAAATTATTCTTAACAGTTTTTGTAGATTTTCTTAATTTCCGAAATTCCAACAGTCGTAACAATGACAATACAATGAAATGGATAAAGGGAACTTCCAATAAGGGTCGTTCGGTGACTGCCAGGGGCGTCAAATTCAAGGGGCGCTATCGGCGCACATTTGTAACATTCTATTAATAATAATATGCCATAAATCGTATTCTATTTTACTTGTGCATTATTGGGTGGAGAAAATGTTATCATTCGAACAGCATTGTTATAGAAAGACATAGATTTTTCTTGGATCAGCCATTCAGCAAAACTAGCTTTTACCACACTAAAGAATTCATGAATTCCAGAAATTTCGTCCAATTCTCAAACCCGTAGAATCGTATTTAAAAAGATAAATTCACAAAAATTTCCCTGCGGGGCTTGGTTCCTCCCTCACTCGCATTCACTTTCACTATGCGCATATAGTTTTTGGGGCTCATAATTTAGTCCTTGCCCGTGGCGCTAAAATGAGCCAGAATGACCCTGCAGTTACAATAACTATGATTGGCAAATATCAGTTGGGCACATCTAGTTCTTCAAAACAATTAATTTTGTCATCTAAATCTTATCTGAAACACGTTAAATCGTGTTAAAAAAAAAGGAATTCAAAAAATTCCCTGCGGGGCCAGAGGGGGTCCTTCCCCATTGCCCCCCGCCTTTGTACAACTGTTCTTATATGGCATTTTCTTTTCCAAACTGAGTTCCCACCCTCCCCATCTTGGTATTCTCAGTATTTTGTCCTTCTATCCTGAAAAATACCCAAATGTTATTGAATGTGTGGCACCCCATACTTCCTTCCTCCGCGGGTCGCAATTTTGAGCTTGCCCCCCCCCCCCCTACTTTGAAAACGTTCCGACGCCCCTGGATGTGGCAACAAACAAACTTCGGCATAAAATATAATTATATATATTATAATAAACATAACATTCAATTTAAAACGGAAAGCTTACACATAAAAAACGTCGCCCAGAAAGCAATTGTTAAAAAAATGAACATTTCATAAAGCATCAAACATATCGACTTTGAATCGATTTAAAAATATCTTCGAAAACTGTAATTACCATTGCGTAAATAATATGTTGATGAACGGCTATCCCTCAAAAACCTTCAGCGCCATAAGCAATCATAATCCAGAGTCTTACGATGTCATGGACATGAGTCATAAGAAGTCCTGATATCGAGTCATACGATGTCATAATCTAGAGTCATACCATGTCATGGTCATGAGTCATAAGTCATAAGCAGTCATGATATCGAGTCATAAACAGGTATGATGATATAGAGTCCAGCCATGATATCGAGTCATACGATGTCATGATATCAAGTGGTTGGAAGTCATGATAGGAAGTCATGAGTCATGATATCGAGTCATACGATATCATGACATCGAGTCATAAGAAGTCATGATATCGAGTCATACGATATCATGATATCGAGTCATACGAAGTCATGATATCGAGTCATACGATATCATGATATCGAATCATACGAAGTCATGATATCGAGTCATACGAAGTCATGATATCGAGTCATACGATATCATGATATCGAGTCATAAGAAGTCATGATATCGAGTCATACGATGTCATGATATCGAGTGGTAAGAAGTCATGATATCGAGTCATACGAAGTCATGATATCGAGTCATACGAAGTCATGATATCGAGTCATACGATATCATGATATCGAGTCATACGAAGTCATGATATCGAGTCATACGAAGTCATGATATCGAGTCATGAATAAGATGTCATGATATAGATATTGAGTCACAAGAATCAACCACTAGTCGCATTATTATAGCCAGTGGAGGCGCCTGGTTTCAATAAGAATCTGTTTCGTTCCAGTCAGGTCAGATAAATTGACCCCCCCCCTCCTCCCCCTCCCACACTCGAACACTAATTATGAAACTTGGTCAGGATTTAGTGTTCAAATAGTGGCAACGTTTTGTCAAGGTTTAGAATTAGTACGGTACTCTGATAGTTCCCTAGATAATAGCGCTCCCCCCTCGATCCCTCCCCCCACTTGAACTGTTGTAGACTTATAATTTGGAAAATACATAAATTGGAAAATTACTTTTCTATTTCATGATAGTATTAATTTTGTATTCAAATTCAATATTTAACCCTGAATGTGTTACCGAATCTAATATAATAGTGAATTACCTTGATTTTATAACTATCAATTTCGACTTTTGTTTGAATAGATGTATTTATCAACGTAAGAATATACTTGGCCGGGAATCAAACCCAACTCAAGTTCCAAAGCGCTACATTCACTACCCTCCTGACACATCATCAATGCGATCGATCTCAGATCCACGAAGTTTTCAACAATGGCTTGATCCTGGTTCATTAAATGAGTCACTGTAGCGGACATTGATTGTCATGATGTATCGACCAAGCCGTGCCGTTGAGTCAGGTGAACGATGACAGTTCTGTCCCCATGGCAACCGCGTGTCTCTACCTGCTATCTGGGACAATCACACAACTGATCGAGCTCTGCACGCTAATTGGCTGGCTGACGTCATCAATAAAACCAGTTCTTTATCAAAACATATTCGGTTTTTGAAAAGAGATTTAGGAAATTTTATAATTAATTCTCATAATTATATTCATTAGTATTTCAATTGAATTGAATTACATTTAGTTAAATTATTAATTAGTATTTTTGATTCATGTGTTGATCATGTGGAGAGAATGGCAAAAAATTGTTTTGGTTTTCCAAAAAAAATAAGTATTTGCATATTATATTCTTATTATCAGAAATACTGTATCTTAGCTCTCTATTTTGTTATTCGGTTTTGTTTTGTTGATTTAGAAGGTGAAAGATTTGAATTCATTATGCGATATATTTTTAAAAATCGCATCAAATTGAATTGAAAAAACAGCGATGAATTCGAAAATGGGCCCTTCATTAAAACCGGATAACCATATCTTTGACGGAAAAAAAACGAGAAGATTTTTTAGTTCTTTGATCGTGGTTGTTTCGGTAAATGATGTCTCGAATAAGTGCCATAGCAATCGGATTGAGTCTTATTAATTATTAGATTTTTCACACATTTTCAAGCGTCAATTTGAAGGATTAAATTTATAAGTGAACGGAAAAGGTAGACCGTTTTTATCTCACATGCTCATCTGTTGAATGCAGTTTAATGTTCACCCCTGACTATAATATAGTTTAAAAAGGCCGAAGAGTTATGCACTGAACTAATAAAATTTTGATTTTAATAGTCGCATGCGAATGCTTCTACGAGTAGATTTTATTTCGTTTTCCGAGTCGAGAATATAATCTTTCGACAGGACGACAAGAACCGGCATTCGAGGAATGTATCTTATCTGCAAGACTGGTATGCTTTAATTGGCTT
The DNA here is from genome assembly GCA_907164805.1 of Brachyptera putata. NCBI lineage: Eukaryota > Metazoa > Arthropoda > Insecta > Plecoptera > Taeniopterygidae > Brachyptera > Brachyptera putata. Next base: position 53,248,793 of record OU015462.1, read on the forward strand.
CTATAGCATATATGCTCTTGCTTAGACTGAAAGACCACTACACTAGATGATGATTCGAACATCAGGAATATTTATCTCTGCGTAAAACCACAAAATCTTGGAATCCACCTGAATTTTAGAATCCCTAATCGAAACAGAAGTTTTTTAAATTTTCGTATAAATTCATAGGGCTTACAAACATTTCCAAAATAATGGTGATATCAATAGATTGTATGATAATGTAATCGAACAAAATATAATATGGGTTCAATTATATAGGCCTACTACAATTAAATTATAGAAATGGAACCATAAATAAAAATATGAAACGTTTATATCATCGTTTATAAGAACCTTGCTCGATGCTGGAGCAATCCAGGTGGCTGAAGTTAAAAATAACAAGAAAGACAATTTGTGAAATTCTCGCATTCTTGTTTATTGCGTCAAAATTTAGGCTTCTCTCAAGACGTGCAATAAATTTTTCGTGATCAAAATTGGAACTTTTTAAATTTTCAAGTGATGTAATAAGTCAGTAATTTCATGAAAACCCCAAAAACAACACTTCCGACGCCAAGAAATATATAAATTGTACTCACATTGTGTTTTCCAAAATGAGATAAGTTTCGGCATACCGCACGTCAACGGCCAATTATTCCGATCAAAATGGATAAACCCAAAGCAATGGAACAACTATTTTTATTAGAAATTCTCATCGATAAAGTTGTACTAACTGACGAACCTGAACGCGATCCTGAAACGCCTGAATCGCCCGTTAAAGTTCGCGTCAAGTTTATCGAATTCCCAGTTTTCGAAATAAACCAACAGGATTTCAAAAAAGAAGATGAAGATATTGAAATCGACGGCAACTTCAATAGTGGTAAATCATGCTTATTCCCCATGGTTCCCGTGGAGCTTATTCGCAACCTCCAACGGTATCCTCTCGCTGTCACCGTGTACCGCATTGACCCAGATGCGCCTGTCATGCCTATCATCGTAGGACAGACCCGGGTTCGATTGACTGAAGGTATGTGTGAAGCCATTCAAACCGCAATGAATTGCAACTGTAATGCTGAACTACCCATCTCACATACCATCAAAGACACTTACACACTCACCAATATCGGCGGTGATGTTGGCACTATCACCCTCTTTGTGCGTCTATCGTGTTTTGGACAATCTATCGTCACACAATTCCAGCTAATGGGCGAGAAAAAAGCGTTCCTCTTCAAAAACAGCAAATCAGACAACGCGAACCAATGTAAGAGAAATAGTCAATCGAGGGAACCGACTGAACCTCGTAACTATGATATACTTTCTGTGAATCCTTTTATTTCCGGGGAAGACAACATTTACGACCCTTGTCCCTGTGGAGATAGCTCGACGAAATTGGATGATGCGTCTATTACTTGGAAGATGAACGAAGCTACTAAAGGCAGTCGATGTCCGGGACTAGCCGAGCTGAAAAAAGATTACCCTAGAAGCAATCAATGTTCAGGTCAAGCCGAAATGAAAGAAACTTATCCGAAAGACAATCGATGCTCGCTGGAGAGAGACGAATGTCGACGATGTTCGCAAGAGCCGCCCAGAGATTTCAATGCGTGCACCTGTGACGATTACGACGAACAATTCCCGCCGGAACCAGAACTAGAACCAGACCTAAACCCCGTCCTCGTGCGCTACGACACGACGGGAGCTCTCTCACCCGCGTATCTAGGAGGCAAGGTGGCACCTCCACCCGAACCCGTCGTACCGGTACAGTACTGCCAGTGTGGTGCGGAGAGTGTACCATCATCACCCCGGCCCTCGTACGGTGACGGTGACGGCGACGACTGCCGATTACCTGACAAGAGCCAATCACCGCGTCGATCACCGTTCGTCTCGACGTGTCCCGTCTACGGCGTCGAGTCGAGCCCCGAGGTGGTGACGACACAGCTGTCGCGTCACACGTCCTACTCGGACAAAGACGTCCGCGAGATGAAGGCCGAGAGAGAGATTTCCATCAAGCCGTACAAGCCCAAAGAAGATGGTAAGAAAGTGGCACTCGGCGTGCCGCAAAAGCCGGAAAAAAAGAAGAAGAAAAAGAAGCGGTCGAGGTGGTCGTATAAATGGGGTCTGCAGTATCCTGGTATCAAGTTTGGTCATCGAGACTGCGTCCTGGCGAATTGTCAAGTACCAGCAAACATGGGTTGGTTGTGGAAGTCCAGCAAGAGCTGCAAAACTAATATCAAGGTAAGAAACTGAGAGCGGAGGGCGATTATAGAAGCTAGAGCGCTGGGCCCTTGACTAAAGAGATAATCAAGACGTCCCACGTAAGTTACTTCGCGAGATTCAAATCCCTCTCATTATTACCAGAAGTTACTTCAATAGTCGCTACACATTCCCAGAGCGCTGCTAGCAGTTAAGTTGGAAACTTGGCAGACAAGCCAGGCAGCATCCATCTAACTGTCGACTAACGCACAATCGCCAAAACGATTCTGAGCGCTCTTAGCGGTGATTGCCGGTACTACAGGGTGTGAGATAAAGGAGTGGGGATAAGAGTGGGGATGGATCTTAATTTAACGTTGGGTGGACTCTCTTTGTATCTCTTTAGTCTATGCTGCCACTTGAAATTACTTCCTGAGCCTAGCTAGCTTCATGGGACTTGATTGGTTAATATTCAATAGAAGACTCAAATACCATGGGCCCTTACCGCGCCTGCCACGTAGAATAACGTCCTAGGCCTATAGCTATATCCCCAAGAGACTGGGACTTTGATTGGACAACATTTACTAGAAGCGCTAAGTACCATGGCAACATGTCCAGTTCTTGTGTGTTTCCATTTGTACTGCTCATGAGGGGGCTACGAAGTATGTTGAGTTATTGCAGTCTAGTAGGCAGTGCATTGCTTTATTGTTATCTTGTGTTGTCAAAGCCCCTCATACTTTTGTATTGTTTGAGTCTTGTCGTGTAGACAATCGTATTGTTGATGGCCGGAGACACTCGATCACGACTAGCGGCTAGCGGAACGAAATCTGGAATATTTGCTCCAATTTTTCAATTGCTTTTTCTTTTTCTTTTTAAATGGTTCGAATGTTCGATTGATACATTTCTTGAATAACATTGTGATATAACATTCTAAACCAAATCAAGATATGATCTTATCATAATAAAAAATAAAAAATAAACGAAAAAGGTCGTCTACCCCAAAAACATCACTGTAATATTGAATAACTATGTTTTTACGGGTGTTTTTTGGGGGTGGTAATATCGCCCTTGTGGTGCCCCGTCCGAAAGACCCTACCTTTCATAATTAGCTTTTATTAGGGTACAATGATTGGATGTGAATCAAGTTTCGATGTTTATGAAAAAAAAACTCACAGTTTGCTTGTATATTTGTGTTGTCAGCAACGTAAGGGATGGAAACCAGGCGCCGTGTCCGAGGAGATCAGCAAGATCATCAACGACCACCGCGTCGCCGCCGGCAAGGCGCCGATCAACAAGCCGCCGAAGAGCAAGTTCAAGCGCGGCCGACGCACGAACGCGCAAGGCGTCGACGAGGGCGACGACGGCCCCCAGCCGCCCACCCTCCACATCCACCGCAAGGACGGCAACTACTTCATCTCGATGTGCCCACTCAACCTGCCCGGCAGCGACGCCGAGCAGATACCGCTGCAGTTCAAGATCCCCAAACAGCACCACGAGCACGAGGAGGGCGACGCGCCGTCGTCGTCGGACGAGTCGGAGCTGGAGATCGAGTTCATGGCGCCGGGCGCGTACGAGCCCAAGAAGGAGCCGCCCGTGTTCAAGAGTATGGGCACGCAGTATCGGGAGAAGGACATCCAGTCGGGTGATGATAAGGGCGACTCGTTGCAGTTGGACAAGAAGGGGAAGAAGGGTAAAGACAAGAAGGGAGGGTCGGCGAAAGGAGGCAAGAAAGGCAAGAAATGAGAGATTTGATTGTTGATTAGCAAACTATTGTCATCACTTTGTAATGTTAATTGATGTCGATTTTTCAAATGTAAGCCTTATTGTTCTTTCCAGATGTGTATTGTAAGACTCGACTAAACATATTTTCAAATGAACCAAATTGAAGTGTGAAGTTATTGAAGGAATAATACCAATAATTATGTTTGGTGGGAGACTAGAATATGTGGTTGATGTATCCACAGAAAAAAGAAGGCGCGAAACATCCGTGCGCTAGTTGTGTGGTATAGGGCGGACCGTCGCTCGGACATTCATTCGTTGATACAATTACATTAATTTTCATTTACTGGTGTTTAACGACCCCGCCAACAGGCAGGTTATCTGGGGTGCGAGTGAGCGAGTGATAATGAAACGATGATGAAAGTGACAGGCCTGCAGCGGGACTCGAACCCACTTTCGTCGGGCTATTATTTTCAAAGCTGTGCCTCGACTTCCTGTGTAAGCCAAACGGAATTAGCTTTTCAGATTATCTTACCTCCTTGTTGTAAAACGTAAGGATAATCCGGTGTACAAACAAAATGAGGTATTTGCGTAACCAGATCGAGCCTTGTGTGAGTCCTGCAGAGCGATCTAGCGGCTGTCTCAAGCAACCAGATGTCTGAAGAGACTGCAAGAGCGCTCTAGCACATGAACCATGAACCATGCTCAGTTCGAGCAATAGCCTTGGTTCGAATCCCGGATTTATAAGATTTGCATAGAAATAATTATACTCTCTTAATGTTGACTCCCATTTCCCTAATTCTCATTTGATAGTAATGATATAAAAATGAATGCCAAATTTGAGGATACAAGTTAGGGCAAGCACAGCTATTAATAAGTTCCTCCTATTTCCTTTTTTGAATTGAAATAGAAATTAGAATCTTAAATTTTTTAAAATGACTTCAGTAGGCCTAGGAGAAATTTATGCAATAACATCTGAGCAAATGTATGAATAATTTTAAAGTTTATCGATTATTTTATAACACTACTATTTTTTAGACTTATTCTTTTGAATTAAATTATTGTATCGTTATGATAACGTTTGTAAGTAATTCGTTTCTCGACAAAAGCCGGTACTCCCCCCCCCCCCCCCCCCCCCCCCCCCCCCCCCCCCCCTCAATCAGCCGAAAGACAATGAGCTATTACACACAATGCTGCTGTTTAAACAGGTGATGATAGAACAAGGTGTAGGCCTACGTATTGTCAGTCATACGTAGATTGGTAGGGATACGTATTATAAAATTAATATATTTATTATTTATTTATTTATTTCTACGAGTAGTTTGTAACAAGTGGTAGATTGATAATATAATATGTATTCAAAATTTGAAACAAAATAAAACTAATTGAACATTAATGGAACAGAATAATGAAATTGAAATAAAATAAAAAAACGGTTAATCTTCTCGTATTATGCTCACCAATTTTCAATCCTTTTCTCTAATCTTTCTCTAAACTTATTCAATTTGACCTCTTCTCTATTTTTACATTGTGGAGATTAAATGGATAAGGGAGAAGAGAAGCGCAGAAGATGATTATCAAAACGCAAAACACAAATTTGGTCGATCTTCAACATAGGCCCCTACATCTTTGCTTCTTCATTTTCCATCAACGGACCAAGAAAATGGAACGAATCACCGCCAGAACCGAAATCAATCAAGCTTTTAAACACTTCATAGATCTTTGTTTGAAAAGCAATCATTGATCAAACAGGAAATTGCATCGTTCAGTTCTTTCGATTTAATCATTTCTTATAACTCTTTGTTTATTTACTATCATTAATTTTAGATTTCAAGTTAATTATTTGTGGTGCCCCGGCCGAACGATCCTATCTTTCATCCTACCATTGGGGAATAATAATCTATATCATGCAGCAGACACCCTTGCCTGAGCCTCGTCATTTTATTTATCGTTATTTATATTCATTCCATTTTGCATTCATGTTTTATAATTATGCCTATACATATTGTAATATATATATTAAACCAGGGACTCGAAGTGAAATCGAAATTGAAATCGAAATCGAAATTAATTGATATTTTTGTGGAAGTGGAATCGAAATTGAAATTTTTAATCTACTTCCATGAGAACTGGAATCGAAATCGAAATTATTATTCTGAGATTGTCCGAAGTAAAATCGAAATTGGAATTGATATTTTTTTTATCAGAATTTTTTACTCTAGTCGGTTAGATTATTCAATGAGTGATTTTATTCTCTGTTATTATATGTAGATGAAGCTGGTAGTAAAACTTGACATTACGGGGTGAGCTCAAAACCGCCGAGCGGTTGCGACTTGTGATGGGTATGGTGGAACAGGGATGGTTTCACAAGAACTTCGCCAACAATAAACCTGTCTGTAATACCGCTCTCTAACACGTGTCTAAGTGCACCTGTGAAGTTATTGAATGCTGGAAATTCCATACAAGATTCATAATGGAGAGATTATCTTTTCACCAAATGAATACATTCTCGACCTACGACTTTTTGTGTTTCAACTCGTATTCCTGTACGGCAAACTGCAATAGGGCCCACCAATACAATACCGTTATATTTTATTTGATGTTTGGTTAAATTCGTGGAAAACATGAATAATGTCATACCTCACAAAATACGGGAAGGGTTGGTACTTGCTGCTTGATTGTAACTACAGATTGGAGTCTAGGTAGCCACACTGTTTACTAAACTGATGTGTCTTCAGTTGTGGTTCTTTTCTCATGCTGTTCGCATGTGATTGTTGCACTCGAGGGGTGAATAAAAACATAAGTTTGAAACACATTAGCAGATATAAGACATTACATCTTCGAGTGCTTTAATTCTGCTCGTTATCTCTCTCTATAGGTCTTTGCTTTCATTCTGTTAGTGAATTTGAAGTTTGTAAATCATATTTTGTATATGAAAATGTGTTGATCAGTGTAAATAATGATGTGTAAATGAGATGAAGAAGATGTAAATAATTTTATGATTACTCCAACTTGTATCTATCAATTTGAAACAATGGGAATACCAAAAGTGAATTTTATTCGTGAACATTTCAAATTCAATACAAATGAATTCACTTGTGATGTGGAGGGATGCGGCTCTAAGATTAAGGTAAGCCGCCGACAAGGTTGCTTCCTCAAATCATTAAATACTTCGGTAAAAATGAAAATAGTTGGAGGCGAAATTACAGCTGAAGGGAATTCAATGATTTAGAATTTAAATTATTTCTCGAATAATTGAAATTATATGATGTTCTTAATTCTTATTTCTCAAAGTACAAAATGAAACCTTGTGAAATTGGACATTGGAATAAATTATTATTCAAATATTCAGCTTCTTTGTTATTCTATTATAAATCTATAGTTTGGGATAGGATACAATTAATTAAGGCTTATGGAAAACTGGAATTGAAATAGTGATTGAAATCAAAATCAAAATTGAAACTAATATGAACAAAATAAGAATCGAAATCGAAATTATCAAGTCGAGAAGTGGAATCGAAATCGAAATTAATACCTTAAAAAATTGGAATCGAAATCGAAATCGATATGTAGTATTGTTGGAAATGCGGAATCGGAATCGAAATTTTTATAAACCAATGTTGGAAGTGGAAGCGAAATCGAAATCGAAAAACATTTCACTTCGAGTCCCTGTATTAAAGCTCAATGGTTTTTTAAAAACCATGAGAATTTATATATATATATATATATATATATATATATATGTAAACATGTTTAAAATGCCAATACAAAATATAAGAATATGAAAAATAATACCTTCTTTCTATATATATATATATACATTTTATCATAATTTTGTTCTTCATTTGGTGTGATATTATTTTAATTTCACTGGCTCTGCTATAAATCAATAATTAGATTGGTTTAATACCATTTCAGAATCTGTATAAGCCTATAATCAGTTTTTCTGTACACTTTTGTCAATACCTTTGTACATGTGTGTATTGATTTTACTACGGCGTACCATTTCGGTATCCCGCTTTGCAGACAGCAGTCCAATGAAGACTTTCTCTCTAGATGAGAGAATTGAGAGAATCAGGCTGAGAAAATGTTCTTTACGCCACTTTTCGTTGACCTCACCCCGCTAAGCCGGTCTCCACATCTAAAAACTTCATGAGACAACAGACTTCATCATAATATAAAGAAGGTAACTCCCATACTAATAATATGGAGGGTATTTCTGCTTTCTTGCGGTCAAATCAGAGCCGAAGGTCCCATTTGCCTGTCGCGATTTAGCGGATTTCCTTATGAACTAGATGTAGATAAGAATGGCTACGGTACCGGTAACATTGTTGAACTTACAAAATCTACAATTTTCGTGAAAAACAAATGCCACCTCTAACATGATAATTCTAGTGAGGCGTGTAGATCATTGTTGAGCATTGTTGTTTTATATAGTTCGATATGAAAGCGATAGTTGCACTACAGACAAATGGGACCATGGACTCAGATTCTAGCTGACCCCGGAAATACTTCACTTGGAAGACGCGAGTGGGTACACCTTCTTTATATTATGATCAAGTCTGTTGGTATCACTATATCGTGGCTATGAAGTGAGGCAAAGCAACAATGGGTGGCATACGACCAATAACATGATGATACCACGCAAGGTGTCATCAATCCCCTCCCCCTCCCCCTCCCCCCGACACCTTCCTCTCAATACCGACTAATTGTTTCTCTTCTCTAATTCCTATCCGAAGTCTGCCATGCACATCATACGCGTCACCATTATCACTAAACGGCTGCACCAAACAATTATTTCAGTTACTTTTACTCCAAGTATATTGCAGTGCGATATTGACGAAGATCCGTCCTAGAAAACGTAAGTAACATAATTGAAGATTCATGAATAGTAGAACCTATTTAAAATCAATTTGGCTATTCGTCGGGCTGGAAGTTGGTTTTACTGGGGGGTTTTTGTGTTTTAGTTTTTTTCAAGTTGCTTAACGACCCCACCAACAGCTAGGTTTATACGGGGGTCCTAATGAGCGGGTGATAATGAAACGATGTAGTGATGATAGGTGAGAGGACGTTTACAAAAACTCATGCCTTATGAGGGACTCGAACCCACGCCCAATAGTGACTTCAGTTTCTACCACTAGCGATAGATGACTTGGTCACCGGGGCGGCGTTGGTTTTAGTTCATGCAGATTAAATTAGTTTCTGAATTTGTGTGAGGTTAGTTATAGGTTAGTTTGGGATTGGTTGGGCTGATTAGGTTAGTCAGATTGGATTTATTTAGTTTGATTTAGTTTGCGCGCAAGAATAGACCGATGGTCCGATGAATAGCAGCTGACATTTAAAATCAGTAAAATCGGACTGAGAAGGATAGAATCAGGTTCCAATGAGGTGAAACGTCGTTCAGGAGACCGAAGTTCGATACCTGTCATGATCACTCGTTTTGACAGACTTGTTTCATGGTTTCAAGTGAATATAGGAGTAAAGATTCGAGTATTCCCTTCTCAATGTCCAAGACTCGTAATAAATTAATCTTTCGTCTCCTCGTCTCATCTTTCTATGGAACATTTACCGACGCTATATACTATATCTTTGAAACATTACTGTGCGCCTGTGCGTCGTCTAGCCCAATACTAATGAACATGATTAAAGAATAATATTCAGAATATTATGCGCTATGAGATGAATGAGATATGCATTTGGCCTACATGTATTAGAATGTATTAGATAGCTATATAGCCATAGGCTATATAGCTATATTTTGAAGTAATTAGGCATATTGTCTTAAAGATGCCAACTTATTTATCCTCCCTAACAAACTTAAAACTCATTATTTAACATTTTTCAATATAATATATTATTATATATTATAGTATTGTAGTTTAGTGTGGGCCTGTGTACAATATTAACATTATGCGGAAATTTCAATCTGATCGAATAAAATTGAAAAATTGATAACAAACGCCAATGCTATTCCAGTTGGGATTGACCAAACTTACCGATTTATTTTACGAGAAAATAGTTCAACCGATTTTGCACGAAATCAGTGTGGGTCCATTCTGTCACCACACAAGAATCCAGAAACATGACATCTTGATTGGCTACTCTGTCTGACCTATATGCTGTGCAAAAACAATAACAATACAAACAAACATGAAAAGGACTTACAGTCAGTCCACATGTATAAGAATAACCAAATGATTCTGGACTATCATTTATTTTATCACGACATAAACATTTTCTCAATACATTTAGTGTGATATTCAGGTGGTAATTGGAAAAAAAAGGAAGAAAAATATATTTTAAAAACTACAGAATCATCATCGTTATAATATCTAGGTAGGCCTACTCCATTTTGGGTCATTTTGGGTCCATTTTGGGTCCATACGTCAATGGAATAGCCTTCCATGAGAACAGATGACGTCAATTTCAACTATGGGGTAACTTCTTACTTTCAACAATCTAATCGAATATAATTTTCTTTTCTTATTCTTATTTTATTCATCCAATTTTCTACTATCATTTTTATACTTAGATTAATTAGGTTATACTCAGATACGTGGGTTAGTACACCATAACCCACCGGAAATGTTAGCTTCTGTGAACAATGGTATTTCCGACGTTGTTGTTAATGAAATACAATACTAATACAATACCATATATCATCAAAATCTGTACATTACCAAATATCCCCATATAACTAAGCTGTTGGTAGCGTCACTATAAGATGAGATTTGTCATGTATAAAAACCTTTATTGTTCCCTGACTCCATAGCGAACAGGCTAATAATCAATAGAAAATACATGGAAAAATATAATAAAACATGATCAAATAACTGAGACTGAAATGATATAGAATTGAAATAAAATTGAAATAATTAACGATAACATACAAAATTAGGATACTAATGATAATTGAAAATAATAAAAAATTAATATATCAAATGAATCTAAACGTTGATGGTAGGTAGTTAATTGTATAAATGGTTTCTGAATATGTAACGGTAGGACGGTGATGGGATGTCTAGGTGGTCAAGTGAACTAGTCAAGATGTAAAGAAGTAGTGTTTATTATTCCCTCAATCGCATCCCTGTACATTGGCGAGCGAAGTTACAAGGTCTGCTGCCCTACTTCGACTCCTACCAGAAGCAAACTGACTTCTCCAGGCGCTCGCAGGCTACCTACATGCAGTCACCACTCTGCAGACGTAACATGTGCGCATGCGCGCACTATGGGGTAGGAGGTTGCCACCACGTCCATGCTAGCCATACAGCGTAGCATGGTCTGGTGTCCTGACTCCGGGGTTCGAGGCCCGGCACTACTGCAACCTCTGGCTGCAACAATTATGAAAATATATTATATAATATATTAAAATAATATTAAATATATTAACATATATGAAAAATATGTGAAATATATATTCATAATATTCATAATATTCAAATATATAATTTTTATTTATGCTCCATAAATGCCCCTACCACGCAGACTCCAATGGAACGTCTAAGGGAATCAGAGAATAGTCCACAGTACAACAACATTCCCGCCAACGTGATCGCATTCACCCCGCATCACGTGTCATCGCCATACGTGGCTCATCCAACTGACTTGTCACATGTGGCACATGACTTGTCACATATGGCACGTGACCTGTCATACGTGGCTCATCCAACCGACCTGTCATACGTGGCTCATCCTACCGACCTATCAGTGAGCGAGAATCCAGTGGGCGTCACCGATCTACTGGAGCTACAGCCTGCTCAGCACCAAAGCGTGCGAGGCGTCCAAGACGAGTCGGCGTCGGCGTCGGCGTCGGAAAAAGCGACGCCAAGAACACGGAGTAATGAAGTCGATGTGTGTATGATACCGAATGCGACATGGGGAGGAAATTCGTCACAGCTTGAAAAAGGTATGTTTGTGTATTTCTCTATTTTACTCTCTTTATGTAACTAGATTACCGGCACATGCAGCGCAGTGGTTAGCGAACTCGCTTCATGTGATCTGGGAGGCGAGGAGAATTTCGAACCCAGTTCGATCCCCGCCGCCGACCGTCTTTACAGGGGTTTATCATGGTTTCCCTCTGTAGTCTAGGCTAATGACGGGATGGTTCTCACAATAAGTCGGCCACGACCGCTTCCTTCTCACTATCCTTCCCATTATCCAAGAACCTTCATCTCATCATCCCATAATATCATTAATCATCCATCCGATGCCATTAGATCTGCGCTATCATAACAGTACGTCATTAAACCCAATATACATATATATACATGTGACTGGATTTTAACGAATACTGACGATATTTATTTTCATAATTTTGGGAAAAAATTAGAATCATTATCTCAGTTTCAGAAATAAAAATGTATTTATTTATCCTCCAGTATCTGGCCCTTTTTCAAGAGTCGGTTTTTCATGGTTTTTATGTATGTATGTATGTAATCGATTTATTTCGCAGTCTTGCGCCATCAGTTTCATAATACATGTTACAATGTTATAAGAAGAATATAAATGTTATAACAATAGAATACTAAAATAGTACTACCTATAAAATAACAATACAACATAATTTTAATCATCAACAGGTTAAATAAGGCCCCGTTTTACGAATTATAAATTTGTTGATTAAGCGATAATTAGTGGATTAGCTTGTTATTACCCTTGGTTACCAATGTTATTTTTGTACCCCAATTGATAATTAGCTTAATTAACACATTTTTATAATTGGTAATATGGGCCCTAATTCTTCAATCTATTGATATTTTCCCTGATGTAGTTTGTAACCCGTCATTTACTCATTTTACCCACATTACACCTCACACTACCTGTTTGCCCTACCCCTGACCCTGCACAGTAGTGCATCTAGTTGAGGGGTTGGCCGTGAGGGCCTTCGAGAGTTTGTATTCGAGACCCGGTGAGGTCATTGTAACTTGGGGACGCGTGATGACGAGATCAAGCGAGGAGACAGTTTGAGTATTGTTGTTTTGGAGATTAACGGCCGTGCCGGAGTACTATGCTTATACTAGCACGGGATTCTTGATCATTTCCAGTTGTGGATAAGAGGTATTGTTACTTCTATACGATCTATTCTAATAACTTGAAATATTTGCGTCTAGAAGTGTTTGATGATAGTTTGGCTGAAATATGACCATAACGAGTGGTTGGTGGTGAAGTGCAGTTATTCACCGAGGCCGGACCCGGCTTTATTAAGAGTCCGTGGGATTCGATCGTCAACTCAGTCGAGTCAATTTATACAGAAGAGTAGTAGTTTAGCGAGAGCGTGGAGGCGGACCCACTGCTATGACGTCAAGTAGCCGAGTTACTCGTCTCTAGCCGTGCGTCCAATCAGAGCTCAGTTGCGGTCAGTCAGTCCAGCAGTGAGTATGCAACTCCTGCCAGAGCTGCTGACTAAACACGTGTACGCAGTTCGGACGTGTCTTACAGAATTATGACTGATGATCACCAAAAAATTGACAACTCGAAAATATAGTTAGTGAAATAACTTTATTGGTCGTACGTCATAACTAAGCAACAGCATGAAACTATTCATTCTAAACATGCATATGAAAAAAAAGCCATGAAAATATACATTACTATTACCGCTCTGTACTGGTTCGTAAGGCCATCGTGAGGAAGGCAGTTATATCCCCAAATTGTTACTTATAAAAAATGTTTGTAATAAAAACGTCATTAAAAATGGATATTATTTAAAATGTATCAACTAAGAAAATATTTACCTTTCACTACCGGTACTTTAAAAACTATAGGCCTATAGCCTACTGCCATAGCAGACAGCCTTATCAGGTTTGGGGCAGCGCTGCTGATAGGTATACTTATATTATTGAAAATGTATATCTAAATAATTTTCAGAAATAAATTCAAGAAATATGATTCCTGTAAACGTACAAGTTCTACTTGAAAATCTGTTTAGTCCTTGTGATATTTTGTCGTTCAGGAAAATTTATGAATGTGAAATCATTACTCAATATTACTTTTCAGAAGAATATAAACATTATCAAAATCATAACTATATGGGACTGGAAAATAGTACTCTTTAGGTACTGTGTGGTCACCACCTGTATTAATAACTATGGTAAAGGACTATTAAATATATCAGTTTCAACTTTATTCAACGATGCCTGGGAATAAACATAATTTAGAATTTATGGCCGAAATAAAGCGCATTGCTGAACGACGGTTGATTACGTAAGACACCTAGACTGGATAATTTCGTAATTTGAAAAATATTTTGTCAACTCTTTCAATATTTGTTTGAAAGTTCCTTATTATTTCAGTAAACACGAGAAGATTCGAGTTGACGAGTAGGTACTATTATTAAAATATTGTTTTTCTGGTTAATTTTCCTGCAGACAAGTGTATAAAGCATCTTTACGGGATACTTCGGGAATTTCGATCTTCAGTCACTAAATATAGGAGAAACGCGCTGTGTATGTATGTAGGGCTGAGTGGGCCATGTAGAATGCCAATAGCAAAATAATGAGTGCAAAACGAGAACTCAAAACCAAGAATGATAACGGTATCGACATATATATATATTTTATTTATAACTAAAGTAGACCATGATGCTATCTGAAAAGATGAACCAATTTAGGCCTACATTATCATTTTTATTTCTTCATAAATATGTCATTGTCAGTGTCATGTTCCCAACTTCCCAAACATTCCCAATAGGATTTGGCTATTGTTTGCTATTGTTTATATGTATATGATAGACTGGTATTATATATATATATATATATATATATATATATAGGCCTATCTATGTATATATATATATATATATATATATATATATATATATATATATAAAATTGAATGAAAGTCCGGTTGATCAAATGAAGGTTTGATTTATTTTAGAAATTAATGAACAAATAAACCTATATATATATATATATATATAACTTATATATATACAGGGGCGTCGGAACGTTTTGAGAGTTGGGGGGGGGGGGGGGGGGGGGCAAGCTCAACAATTGCGACCAGCGGAGGAAGGAAGTATGGGGTGCCACATATTCAAGAACATTCGAGTATTTTTCAGGACAGAATTAAAAAATACTAAAAATACCAAAACGGAGGGGAGGGGGGGATCTCAGTTTGGAAAAGAAATATCTGTTCATATAAGAACAGTTGTACAAAGGCCAGTTAACGCAGAGCCCACGACCCGCGGGGGGAAGGACCCTTTCTGGCCCCGCAGGATTTTTTTTTAAATTACCCCTTTTTTGACGCGATTTAATGTGTTTCAGATGAGATTTAGATGACAAAATTGATTGTTTTGAAGAACTAAATTATAGTTTGCATCTTAGTTTAGTTTGCCAATCATAGTTATTGTATCTGCAGGGTCGTTCTGGCTCATTTTAGCGCCACGGGCAAGGACTCAATTGTGAGCCCAAAAAACTGTATGCACATAGTGAAAGTGAATGCAAGTGAGGGAGGAATCAAGACCCGCAGGGACAGTTTCGAAAATTCATCTTTTTAAATACGATTCTACGGGTTTGGGAATTACACGAAATTTCTGGAATTCATGAATTCTCCAGTGTAGTAAGGAAGCTAGTTTAGCTGAATGGCTGATCCAAGAAAATAAAACGCTGAATTCATCTATCATTCGATTACAATGCTGTTCGAATAATAATATTTACTCCACCCAATGATGCATAAGTAAAATAGAATATGATTTATGCAACATTATTGTTAATAGGATGTCACAAATGTCCGCCGATAGCGCCCCTTAGATTTGACGCCCCTGGCAGTCACGCTCTTTGCCCACCCCATAGAAACGACCCTTATTGGAAGTTCCCTTTCTCCATTTCACTTTATTGTCATCGTTACGACTGTTGGAATTTTGGGTATTTACAAAAATTGTAAAAAATAATCTACATCTGGAAGAAGCATAGTGTTGCTTGTTGATTTCTGCTAACTCATGAACCACGTACCAGAGCTGTCATTTCGAAACGGTATATCAAATTTCTTTAAATTACACCTTTTTCAATAGGGTTCAACGTGTTCCAGATGAGATTTTGATGCCAAAATCAATGTTCTTCTAGAACTGAATGTGCCCATCCAATTTTTTATGCAATGTGAAATATGAATCTATTTACGATTTTATCTATCTATATACATCTCTTCTTCCTTCTCTTTCTTTTTTTTCTTTCTTCCCTTGGCTCTTCCTTCTTTTTTCGTCTTTTCTATTTCTCGTCTTTTTAAATTGTGTCTTGCAAGACCTTTTTTCTTGCCCCCCCTTGGCCAAAAGTTGATGGGGGCAATGCACTCCTTGCCCCTACCCCCCGGTTCCGTCGCCAGTGTATATATATATATATATATATATATATATATACAGGGGCGTCGGAACGTTTTGAAAGTTGGGGGGGGGGGGGGGCAAGCTCACCAATTGCGACCCGCGGAGGAAGGAAGTATGGAGTGCCACATATCCAATAACATTTGGGTATTTTTCAGTACAGAAGAAAAAAATACTGAAAATACCAAGAGGGGGGGGGGGGGGGGAATCTAAATTGGGAAATAGAATGCCATATAAGAAATTTTGTACAAAGGCCAGTTAACGCGAAGCCTGCGACCCGCGGGGGCAAGGGGGGAAAGACCTCTTCTGGTCCCGCAGGGGATTTTTTCAAATTACACTTTTTTTACCACGATTTAACGTGTTTCAGATAAGATTTAGATGACAAAATAATTTGTTTTGAAGAACTGGAGGTGCCCAACTGATATTTACCAATCAAAGTTATTGTAACTGCAGGGTCGTTCTGGCTCATTTCAGCGCCACGGGCAAGAACTCAATTATGAGCCCTGAAAA
This sequence comes from Brachyptera putata, assembly GCA_907164805.1. NCBI lineage: Eukaryota > Metazoa > Arthropoda > Insecta > Plecoptera > Taeniopterygidae > Brachyptera > Brachyptera putata. Next base: position 53,265,492 of record OU015462.1, read on the forward strand.
CTGTATATGCATAGTGAAAGTGAATGAAAGTGAGGGAGAAATAAAGCCCCGCAGGGAAATGTTCGGAAATGCATCTTTTTAAATACGATTCTACGTGTTTGGGAAAGTTCTACACGAAATTTCTGGAATTCATGAATTCTTTAGTCTTGCTGAATGGCTGATCCAAGAAAATATAACGCTAAATTAATCTATATCATTCGATAACAATGCTGTTCGAATAATAACATTTACTCCACCCAATAATGCATAAGTAAAATAGAATATCACTCATGGAATATTATTAATAATGTTACAAATGTGCGCCGATAGCGCCCCTTGAATTTGACGCCCCTGGCAGTCACGCTCTTCGCCCACTCCTAGAAACGACCCTTATCGGAAGTTCCATTTCTCCATTTCACTTTATTGTCATCGTTACGACTGTTGGAATTTTTGTATTTTATTTGATTTTCTGTGCAATGTGAAATATGAATCTATCTGCGATTTTATCTATCTATACAGGCCTACATCTTTCCTTCCTTCTCTTTCTTTTTTTCTTTCTCTCCTTCTCTCTTCCTTTTTTTTCGTCTTTTCTATTTCTTGTCTTTTCAATTTGTGTCTTGCAAGACCTTTTTCCCTTTTTCTGCCTCCCCTTGGCTAAAAGTTGAGGGGGGGCACTGCACCCCCTGCCCCCCCCCCCCCCCCCCCCCAAGGTTCCAACGCCAGTATATATATATATATATATATATATATATATATATATATTTACGCAAATCATTTTTTCGGTTCCTCGTGTATATTAATATGTATTAGATGAGCGCAGCGAAGATTTTCACTCAACTCTTACGGAACTTTGTCTGTGCGTTTTTTTTTTTTTTTGTTTGTTTGTTTGTAAACACTGCACAGGTCGCAGGGTTTGACCGATCGACATGAAACTTTTTTTTATATGCAAACTTATCCAACTTAGAACTGTATAGTTTTAAGGTCTAATCGGTTGGACCATTTTTGAGAAACATCATTTAGAAGTTTCTAAAAGACCCATAAGATTTGGCTGGGCGGAAAAAAATTGAAAAAAAATCTCTCCAGTACGATTCAAATTTTCCTCAAATGTAAACACAAGAATAATATGCATGAATAAAAATTTGGTTTGATATTCGGACCAGCCGTTTTGGAGAAAATAATTAGATGAGCGTAGCGGAGATTTTCACTCAAGTCTTACGGAGCTTTGTCTGTGCGTTTTTTTTTTTTTTTTTTTCTGGTTTGTTTGTAAACACTGCACAGGTCGCAGGGTTTGACCGATCGACATGAAACTTTTTTTTATATGCAAACTTAGAACTTAGAACTTAGAACTGTATAGTTTTGAGGTCTAATCGGTTGGACCATTTTTGAGAAACATCATTTGGAAGTTTCTAAAAATCCCATAAGATTTGGCTGAGCGGAAAAAATTGAAAAATAAAATCTCTCCAATATGATTCAAATTTTCCACAAATGTGAACACAAGAATAATATACATGAATAAAAATTTGTTTTGATATTCGGACCAACCGTTTTGGAGAAAATAATATAATACCTGTATTTTATTCATCGAAAAGATAGTTATATAGAATATTAGTTGAAAAATGTTGCATTGTCGAAGTCACGGCTTTCTAGATTCATTGACATCGGATGAAGTTCATTTCAAATGATCAAGGTTTGTAGAGTTTTCGATTATACTTTATATAGACATCTCGCTCATCGTACAACGCACATCCTGCGTTTGCCTAGTATAATAAATGTATTTTATTCATCGGAAAGATAGAAATATTAGTTGAAAATGTTGCATTGTCGAAGTCACGGCTTTCTAGATTCATTGACATCGGATGAAGTTCATTTCAAATGATCAAGGTTTGTAGAGTTTTCGATTATACTTTATAGACATCTTGCTCATCGTACAACGCACATCCTGCGTTTGCCTAGTTATTTATAAACGTCGGTGAGTTTATTAGATGAGTGTAGCGAAGATTTTCACGCAAGTCTTACGGAGCTTTGTCTGTGCGTTTTTTTTTTTTTTTTTTTTTTTTCTTGTTTGTTTGTAAACACTGCACAGGTCGCAGGGTTTGACCGATCGACATGGAACTTTTTTTTATATGCAAACTTATCCAACTTAGAACTGTATAGTTTTGAGGTCTAATCGGTTGGACCATTTTTGAGAAACATCATTTAGAAGTTTCTAAAAACCCCATAAGATTTGGCTGGGCGGGAAAAAATTGAAAAAAAAAATCTCTCCAATACGATTCAAATTTTCCACAAATGTGAACACAAGAATAATATACATGAATAAAAATTTGGTTCGATATTCGGACCAGTCGTTTTGGAGAAAATAATATAATAAATGTATTTTATTCATTAGATGAGCGTAGCGAAGATTTTCACTCAAGTCTTACGGAGCTTTGTCTGTGCGTTTTTTTTTTTTTTTTTTTGTTTTGTTTGTTTGTTTGTTTGTAAACACTGCACAGGTCGCAGGGTTTGACCGATCGACATGAAACTTTTTTTTATATGCAAACTTATCCAACTTAGAACTGTATAGTTTTGAGGTCTAATCGGTTGGACCATTTTTGAGAAACATCATTTAGAAGTTTCTCAGAACCCCATAAGATTTGGCTGGGCGGAAAGAAATTGAAAAAAAATCTCTCCAATATGATTCAAATTTTCCACAAATGTGAACACAAGAATAATATACATGAATAAAAATTTGTTTTGATATTCGGACCAGCCGTTTGGGAGAAAATAATATAATAAATTTATTTTATTCATCGGAAAGATAGAAATATTAGTTGAAAAATGTTGCATTGTCGAAGTCACGGCTTTCTAGATTCATTGACATCAGATGAAGTTCATTTCAAATGATCAAGGTTTGTAGAGTTTTCGATTATACTTTATATAGATATCTCGCTCATCGTACAACGCACATCCTGCGTTTGCCTAGTCGAAAAGATAGAAATATTAGTTGAAAAATGTTGCATTGTCGAAGTCACGGCTTTCTAGATTCATTGACATCGGATGGAGTTCATTTCAAATGATCAAGGTGTGTAGAGTTTTCGATTATACTTTATATAGACATCTCGCTCATCGTACAACGCACATCCTGCGTTTGCCTAGTAATATACACGAGGAACCAAAAAAAGGATTTGTGAAAATATACACAAACACACACACACTTATATATATATATATATATATATATATATATATATATATATATATATATATATATATATATATATATATATATATATATATATATATATATATATATGTGTATCAATTATATATATTATGGAATCACGTGAATATAATACGTAAAAAATCCACCACATCAAACAGCTCGTTCAGTGTATCATTGTTATTATTTTAGATGTTGAGAGACAATTTGATTGGTTTATATCGTGGATAATAACCGAAGATCGAGAAATTTAATCGACTTTTGTAAGATTCATTTCTCCCTGGCAAATTTGTTAGAAAATTTCAGGTAAGTGGTAAGATTTGCCAATTGATATAGGCCTTCATTCTACACTGTAATTTGAGAATTATTCTCCAGATAACGACGAAAACGCTTCGAGTAACGGGTGGTTGAGCGCGTACAAGTGTTCTAAGGTAGAGACGCCTTCACTCTTCTTCATGCCAAGTTTTTAACTAGAGCCAAAACCGAACTCCACGGTCCACCCGCTAAAAAGTACAATCAGATCATCAGCTATATTTTCCAGCAACTCACGGCAACGGGCACATATAGCGAAACTGCGCATGACACAGCTCTTGTACGCACAACTGAACTGAATTCGAAACAGAAAAATGCACAAAATTTTCTGAAAAGTCGGGTATTCCAAGTGCGGAGTGATATTTGTGAATGTGGAAATTCGCAAGTTGACGGAATCAACGTATCAATGGCTGTGAGCAATTTCAAATCATCAACTAATCAGAGGACAGAATGGTATCAACCAAATTTTTTGTGTACACATATCAGGTTTCAGCTTGTTCGTAGTAACGACTGATTGTTAACATTCTTGAGAAAACAGAGACAAATGACTAAAGAGCCAAATTTGAGTGATTTGAGTATTATTTATTTTCATTTTTGAGGGTTTGACGCCCCTGGACATTTGCCGCCCCTTGAGAGTTGGCCGCCCTAGGCCCGGGCCGAGAGAATTTCTCTGCAAGTCGGTTTTTAAAGGGGACCAAATACAATGGTTAAAAATCACACATAATTTGTGTGAATATTTTTGTTTCCGTGAACAAACTGAAAAAAAAAATCAACCTAAACCATAGCCCTGCGCTTGAATCAACATTTGATAGTTGATAGTTGCTAAAAAAAAAAAAAAGATCGTCGGGAGTCGAATCCTCGACCCTCGTATTATGAGCCGTCTATGCTACCATCTACGCCACGAAGGCTTGTGCTATCCAAGCGCAACTTTATGATATCATAGCTTCCGAGTCAGGACGTCACAAATCGTAGCGCTCCCTTCGGTCACTTGCATTCCCCTTTAGAAACCGACTTGCAGGACAATTCTCGCGCCCGGGCCTTGTCGGCCTAGACATCAATACGGCCCTGTCGGTGACTGTTTTTTTTAGTTCCGTTAAAAATCGGCATGCAGACTCGAATGTTTGACAGACAGAAATGTTTGTATAAAATGTAATGGAACCTGATTTATTTGAGACCTTACTTCAACTTACACTTTTCACATCCCTTTCATTTGTATTGCAACTAAATTTTGTGTTCTGCTTTGTAAACGGAAATTGAAGAAGACATTAGGATTTTTTTTAATGTCCCACATTTTACAAGTCACTGTCTGTTCCGTCTAGATTCTGAAGTTTTTTGGCAATAATTTCTCAAAAGTTCAGGCCCTATCCTAAATTGATATAGCACGAATAAAATTTCAATTTTTCAGTCCATTATAACACCACGGTGACGCGAGAATTATAAATTAAATTATAAGATAAACAAACAGTACCGAAATGAGCACTGGAATAATCCAATAAATGATTAAAACATAAAAATGTATACGTAGCCGACTGCAATGGGCTATGTTCGAATAGATGCGAAAATCATCGGAAACAGAATACGAGCAACGACCAACGATGCGAATTACAATGTGTCATTCATAACAGAGCATGCGTCAGACAGCACGTGTTCACCTCCCCCCGAGTCTGGACGGTGGCATTGTCTCAAGGTCTCACGGTCGACAGTAGCGGTGTTGGCCCCTTGTTTCCCCTTACCCGCAGTGCATTTCTTGAAGAAACATGCAATGTGTGGCGTATCACTACAAGTAAACCAATCGATAGAATAATTTCAAATTTTGAATGGGTAAACACGAAGGTACGTTCCAGTATTTTACATGATTACATTTGTCAAAAAGTTTATGATTCTCTCGATATTACTAGCTATACTTAGTAAGTTTGAGGTACCGTGAGTGCTACTATTTTTTTTTGGTATGAAAAGTTTAATTATATACAGTCATTGGCATGTCCTTTATCTATTATCGTTGAAAAAATCAAGGATTTCCAATGACAGGTGAAGGTGTTACGAGAATCTACTTATAACACGTTTTGGTGCTTCTCTAAATCGACTCCCGCGGCCTCTTAACCCGTTCATGATAGGGGATGAATTGATTCAAGTTATATCTTTATACATCGTTTATCTTCCAAGAGAGCAACGAATATTACGTATAGCGTGTGGTCCAAATCAGCTACGCTACCATACCCCCCCTTCTCCCCGCCCCTAACACGGCGCATCATCGATGTTCGGGATCAACAACGGCTTCGAACCCACGGACAAGAGCGGACAAGCGCGTGACGTGGTTTGCATATTATTTTCATTTTCTAATAACATTATCATCTCAGTTCCTTGTTTGTTTGTTTTTTCTATGTTTAATGTATATTCTTGTTGCGTTGAAGCAAGGGCATTGAACAGGGTAGTAGTTGCTATTATTAATATTTACGGAGATAATAATCATTGTTATGAACAATATGGGTATCTGAAATACTGCTAGCTATATCGGGACATAATCTCGCGGCTATGGCTGCCTAATTTAATTTGCACTTTTGCCCGACGAGTTACGTCAGTTATTTTGTTTATTGTATCGCAACCATTGTATCAGCTTCAGGAATGAGTACGCCCCGTTTGGTTTATATAATTCAGCAAGTGTTATGTATAAGCAGGCATATAGTGGCGAGTCTTAGGGAGAACGATTATTATATTCGCAATCGCAAGGTGACCTGTTTGATCATTGTATTTTGACTATTGTATTTTGTATTTTGTATTATCTCGAGAATATAGCCTCCTCATTTGGTCTCCGTAATCTCGTCTTGTCTCCATTATTATTCTCACTTATTATTCAAGAGATTTCGTTATTTTCTCATAAACTTACAAATAACGTGGCGCCCTATACTTTCCCTTTACCCCACCCCATCTCCACTAGAGCAGCGGCACCTCGAGAAGACGTCACAACTTGTTGCACTTTTTTTTAAACCCGTTCAAGTTGTTACAATTTTCATTCCTCGGCATTTTGTTATAAATTCTTATGCCATTATAAAAAATATTATTCCTACTAGAACTATTCTTTCTATAATCTGAATATGTTGTTACAGTTACGGGTGTTGTGCTCATGTATGCCATGTCCATATAAGATACTATCCCCTAGGTGATCAGGTATAGTAGATTGTTTACTAGCTAATAAATAAAATAGATTATAGATCGTATAGACATCAGTACAGTGAGTTGTACAGTACCCAATATAAATTGTTTTTAAAATACCGGGAACGCTTGATTCCAGATTACAAGAAGTCGGCATGTGATCGGGAACGAACCCGGATGCGAGACATGAACAAGTCGTTTGACCTGTTGAGGGAGAAGTTGCCGATCTGCAAACCTCCCGGCAAGAAACTCTCCAAGATCGAATCGCTCAGGTATTAAGGCGTTCCCAGTCTCCATAGGGCAAGAAGTTCCCGCAAGGGAAATCCAACAGATATGAATAATCATAGAACTTGAACAGTGCAAGATACAAAATTAACAAATACATCACAAGATGCAGACAATAATTGTTGAGAATGCAATTAGAGTCTATGATGGGAGTCGATTTAGTGGAATATCAGGTTTTTGGTGATAACTTTTGAACGGTATGATGCCACGACTTCAAATTTATTCATCTCTCTAATAATATATATTTTTTTAGTCTCATATGTAGTCTTAGTCTATACCCTAGTCGTAGTTTGTCACTTTCATAGTGCAAGGTTATTTGTGAGAATGGATACCACAGGCTAAATCTCGCCAAAGAAAGTCGTGATTTTTTTTCAATGGTGCTCAACGACCCCACCAACAGCTAGGTTATAAGGGGGTACGAATGAGCGGAAGATAATGCAAAGACGAAGTGATGATAGGTGAAAGGACGTTTACAAAAACCCATGCATTATACGGGACTCGGAACCCACGCCCAACGGTCACTTAAGTCTCTGAAGCGTGCCTCAGCTGACCGAGCTAACGAGGGCGGCAAAGTCGTGATAATAATAAGAAGTGATAACCAGACAACAATAAAAATAACGAAAAAACGAAGGAAAAATACCAAAACCTAAAACACGAAATCTATTTCAGACTGGCAATCCGTTACATCCGCCATCTTCAGGCTCTGCTCGAGCTGAATCCACACCTCGACGAGGAGCCGTTCGATCCTTACACTCCTTATTGGGGCCCGAGTCCGTGCGGCGTGCAGAGTTACCCCGTGCACAGCGGGCCTGCGCAATACGGCTGCGCACAGGGCCAGGGGAGCTACAGGGGCGAGGAGGGCTACTGGTCGTCAGGGACCAATCCAGAATACCAACAAGTGCAATATTGACCTTGATTTTCTTAGATAATAATAATATAGGCATTGCCGATAAAAACAATATTTAAAATAGGATGATATACTGTAGCACATGACACAAAATTTAGACTGCGTTTTACAAAAACGTAAACATGTGTTATTATGCTTAATTACTGATTAAGATACAAAAATAGCATTGGCAACCAAAGAAGATAACAAAATAATCTGACAATTATCGCCTAATCGACACATTTATCATCAGTAAAATCAGTCCTCAACAATCAACATAACATACCCCCATCACGAAAACTCAAATATATCCCTTATTAAATGATAAAATATATTGAGATATGTTGCGAAGCTGTTCATTTTTCATACAATTTATCGTTATTATCAGATAATTATATGAATAAAAATATCTTCAAGTCATACCTTCGTTCAGAATTACATGATGTATTTTATCACTCAAACAGATCATGGCACCTCCACACAAAATTTACGGCACCTCCACCAATAACGGTGGGTTTATTTGTAATTTCAATGAAACTTAATTTTAATTTAGTGAACAAGTTTCTAAACGAAGTGTTGATTGAAACGTCATCAATTATTGTATCCGATTCAACTCCCCTTGTTTCGCAAATGTTCTGATAATTCAATCAAACACAACCCTGAGTGTAGATTGTAATGATAATAACGAAACAAATTCAACGTAGAAGATGTTTTCTGGCCAAAACCAATGATGAAAATAAATGAAAATACCACAGTGACACACACGCACAATTAACGGTGAAACTTTAGTTATCCACTCGCTGTCTCATAAATTACAGTATTTATTGACATCAATTCCAAACAATCAAACCTGAACCTAAACAAATCTAAACATCATGCTTTCCAACAAATAACCTTCTAGTAATTTTTTTTTTCATTTAGTCAATTATTGATGTTAATTTCGACACAAAGCTGAATTCATAACCAGCAAATGGCGGAGTTTGATCGATGTCAAAAATATACGACCCAGATACGATGATGAGTGAACCAACCAATCACAACAGAGACCGTGACCACAACAACCTGTTGTCTTAACACAGAAGATAATGTAAGACTGTGTATACGCTCCCAGATACCAATTGACATCATTTATTCACAAGAGTTCTCGACATATAACCAAAAATAATTGCAAGCTCAAGAAGACATCAAAGTAAGACCTTTAATAAAATACAACTCCCCAGCCTACAATTATGGAAATTAGCGATGATAAACGTGAACACAAAAATTAAGATTCCATTTAAAATTGACGAACGCTTGAAATCACTGTGATATAAATATTTAACATGATCAATAGGAGGATCAATTTGATGGTATTTAACCGATAAGGTATTGATGGTATTTTCAATTTAACCGATAAGGTACTTTTGAACCGTAAGATAAGTCAACATAGACCCTTTTAGCTTACCTTACCATCAATAAAAACACCAAAAACTTTTCAAACAAATCTCTAAAAAAGATTGGTTAAGCTCACTCAATATTTAATTCGTTTTTCGAACGTATTCATAGTTGAGTTATTCAATTCAAACCTCACCTTTATCTCCGTTCGCATTTAAACTAACTCATCGTTTCCATAGTTAAACACCGTTTAACAATCTTATTTCTTAATAATGCTTTCCCATTCGATTGGCGTCAATTGCCACTGGGATCTGGTTGCTAAGCAACGAAATCACAGAAACGAAAACACCACAAAATGAGTGACTATTTCGGCATCAAGTACAACCGTTGAGGTCCCAGAAGACAACCGTGACCGTGGGCGTACATCAAAATCATGGCTAGTCATAGAAACAACAGAGCAGGTGAGCAGAAATACACTCATGTTTCACTTGGCTAGCGTGAAATGTACAGCCTAGGTAGGATGTTCCAGGGACGTCGATAGGGGTCCAAAGAATGCCCAATCGACATTCACGCCCCACCAATAATGTTGCCTTCATTAAATAATGTTTAAGGTGGCCTCACAATGAGAGCTAAGACTAAGACTAACGCTATAAGAGCTAACGCTAAGAACTAAGATTAAGAGTTGGGAGATGGGTAACCAATGCTGGCTCTCACAATGCAGTGCACGACCTTGAAGAGTTTACTAACATTCAACTCTTAGCTCTTAGTTCTTAGCTCGACCAATCACATGGCTTCATTTTGACATGTGACATCCATGGACCTATCCTCATCCTGTAAAAGTAGCTAACATTAAGAGTACTTCTTTGGTTAGTGTTAATCTTAGTTTTGATCATAATCTTAATTGTTAGTCTTAGTTCTCATTGTGAGGCCACCTTTACATGTTGACCTACGAATAAACACACAATAAAATATTTCGCCGGAGAAATCGCCGAAATAACATGAAAATGTCCACAATGGTTCATTTTTAAGGCTCCAAAACTGCTTGTAAATCGCAAGAATCACTTAAAGAATAACCGTATTTCAAAAATTACCTGTGGGGCCTTCAGGATGTGGGGGGGGGGGGGGTAGGTGAATCGCAAAATAAATTCAAGAATTTCCATAATGGTTCAATTACTGAACTCCAAAATTGCTTGTGAATCGCAAAAATCACTGCAAAAATGACCATATTACAAAAATTTCACCGCGGGGCTCCAGATCCCTATCAGCGCGCTGTGTGGCATTCTCAAATCTCTCTCGCCCACGGAGACCTTGCTCCGCCCGCCAACAAATATTCACAAGTCCCGACTTTTACTTGTGCGGCAATCTCATATCGAGTTCGCCCGCGGACAGCCGTGCTCTGCCCGCCAACATATTTTTCCAAGTCCGCACTTGCGGCTGATGTCCAGCTGTAACCAGTCCGTCTCGAAATATCATCTTATCAAACTTCTATCGTAAACCTCCTTGATTTGCCTTCTATCAAGATTGTAAGTTGATCCAAAACCAAAGCAGCATTCAAAACATTCGTGGGTTTTCCCAAAGAACGTCCTAATAATTAAATCATTTCCGATGTCATTCTATGTATTGATTGGGTGCCCGAGGTGACCCCGTGAAACAGGAAAGGAGGGGGGGGGGGCAGCTGAAAATCGAAATCATTTTGTGTACCGATTATTATAAGAACACTGCTTTTGGAAAAAAACAGTTTTCATCACATCTATGTAATAGATCACGTTCCCTTATCAGAATACATTTTCATGCGAATGATACAATGTAAATAATTATAGTATAACGATATTATATTCAATACAGAAAAACCTTCTATAAAAAGTCTTGAATTAATTGATCTTTTTCTCTGAATTACGCTAGAATAAACCTTGGGATGTATAATCTGTATAGTATCTGTGTTTATAGTATGTGTCTATAGTCGCCATGGTTACGACAATATTCCTCCGATAAGTTCTCACTAAACATATCAGATTTTATAAATATTATAAGGCTTTTGTCAGTAACTAACATCAGGATAACTGGTCTGAAAACATTTGTCCCAATTGATATTTTTCAGGAACTGTAAGCAACGAGGACCCAGAAAAAATCATCAAAATCGTTGATGGTCACACCGACCGTCAAATAAAACCTCGCGACAGAGGGCAGCAGTGTCAAATCGAGATCAACGTGCTTGAGAGACACAACCCTAACTGTGCTGAAAGCAAACATTTGGAGGAGTTACGTAACAAAATCAGCAAAGAAAATATCCAGGGTAACTTCACAGTGATTGACCGAATCGGGATCAACATCCCTTGTTATGATACTGACGACTCTTCTAACGAAGTTTCACCAAACGTATCGTCAACGAGAAAACTTTCCCCTCCTGAGTACCTACTCGGTACACGCGATCCTCAAAATATCGTAAGAGGCAGTCGAAAAGGAACCGAATTAAATCGTCCCGAAACTTTCAACGAACCACTGGCAGAAGCACGAAGTACTATCGACAACGTACCTCTCCTACCCCGACTGGGTTGTTCAACGCCGAGCTTCGTGGCGAGGATGGAACAGAGGTGTGGACAAATGTTTCGCTTCAGTGTCGAACCGAACGTCAACCCTATGGTCTACAACGCCGGAACTAACTCGTCGGCGAACCCTTTCGACAAGAAACAGCAAGACGCGGGTTCGTCCAGACCAGCTGCCGATCCGAGTCGGCACACCGTCAAACCTCAGGAGAGTCAGAAGAACGCGAAGAAAAATACGGAAGTCAAATTCAGTAGCAATGACCCGTCGATATACCATCTCAGTTCGAACAATATACAAGGTTTCACGCCTAATGCAGTAGGGACGAGCTCAAACGCGGCAGGGAAAGATGAGACATACCCTGTTAGTAACTTCAAAGGACAAACACTGAAAGATTTCATTGACCCATGCTGGCAGAGAACTGGTAATTCGTTTTACAACAATCCCCAAACCACAATGGCGGCTCAAGTGCCACCGACGAAGCTGCCAGCCGAGACAGAACCGGTTGCTTTCAGGACGCTAGAACCCAGTAGATCCCAGAGAACCCTAGGGCCACCTATCCTGAAAGAACCCGCGAGAGAACCTTCGAGAGAAGTTGCCGGGGAACCTTCAAGAGAATTTACGAGAGAACCATCTAGGGAAGTTCCAAGACAATCAACACATTCCAAGAAGTCGGAACGACAAGTAGAACTTCTGGATCCGACGACCCTACAAAACCTTCTGACGCCCCAAAATATTCAAGTTCTTCAGAATCTCTCACAGCTGAACAACGCCAAGAGTCAGTCCCGCAAAGTAGTACCAGCCGTTGACACGTCGACAATGACGTCGTTCACCACGTGTTGTCCCCGACCGATGTATCGTGGTAATGTCGATCCTCCTCCTCCAGTGACGTCACGCGTCGAGCGGATTCTCTTGTATGCAGCGCCGTCTGTCCACCAAACAGTCTTACCCAACGCGAACATCATCGAGCCCATCCTCAAACAGCCGACCCCCAAGCGAGAGTCACTCCGACTGCGACCGTCGCATCACGACATCGAAGTGTTGGGCGAGGTGAAAGACAACTTCCACGACGTCAGTTCAGACGAAGAAGACGGTAAAGACATGCAACCGGAAACGGAAGTCGGAACCGACGGTTACTTCAACGAGGACTACTTTCCAGAAGATGCGCCACCACAACCGAAAAAAATGGGAGTATTTCGTAAAGTATTCCTGTGTGGTTGTATGAAGAAGAATCCTGGCCAAGAGCCGGAACAGGAAGTGTTGGCGTCCGAGCACTATTCCGACAGTCAGTCGCGACAAACGTCGAACATGGGTTCCGTGCGCACCGGTGCGACGGCGGTGCCGAGACGTGGCTCCTCGTACGTGACGACGCGGTCACGTCAGCAGGCGCCGCCTGCAGCTGCGGGCGGGGCGAGTCGGATGAGCGCCACGGGTCGCCCGCTGATTGGACACATGCACAACAAGACGGCGTCGCAAGCGTGGGTCAGGAGGAAGACGACCGTGCACCCCAGTCGGCGAAACTTGACGCCGTCGACTGTGACGCGATACAGCTAGGATCGCGCACATTCAAACAAAGATTTACACACTTCAATAATGGCATAATGATTTAATTGTTTAAAATGAACTTTCACACACTGTCCACAGTTTCATAAGATGTGAAGTAATTTTGTTGAATACAATAATGGTTAAACATCGATAAATCATTATTTATTGAGGCTCTCTACGTTCTAATTTCACTAATAATGGTCTAGTAGAGAACAATAGCACAAAGAGTAAGGATTAATTGCGCTTATAACCCTTTCTCAATAATTACCACTGTTCAAACAACAGTTTACTGTTCCAGGCCTAGTTAAATCCAAGATACTAGGACTTGCCTGATGTTTATTAAACGAACTGGTTACTAGGGCAACACAATTAATAACGACGTCAAGGTATGCTAGACTGCAATAACTTGACGTATTTCGTAGCCCACTTCAGGGCTAGGATTTTGTGCTAACAATGGAAATACAGAAGAACTAGACATGTTGCCATGGTAACAAGCTCTTTTAGTGAATATTAGCCAATAAAAGACATGAAAATACCCCAACAAAGGCCCCATCAAACAGCCGTATCTTGACCAGATTACAATTCTTCTTCGAGAATCGTTTCATCGCCTTCCTGAATAGTTCCACATTCATCTCTCCGGTTCTTCCCCACAGCTTCTTGATTGATCTCCCACACACTTCCTCCCCCCTCGCCCTCCTTGCGGCCGCAACACGAGCCACCGAGCACGGCACGCAGTGTGTGAGCTAGCTCCACGTTGAACGACAGATAGAGCCACGGGTTCACGCAGCTGTTGATACTCGACAGAAGAGTGAGCAATGTAAGCGTAGAACCTGCACGGAATAACCCCACATGAGTGAATTATCTACCCCATGGTGATCGGTCGGTTCACCGAAATAGGGTCATCATTTTTTGGTGATACCTTTTGAACAGTATGAGAACCACGACCACGCTCTAAAATAGAGAGATCTTGTATCGATATATCATATCGCATGCGTTCTGCTGGTTCCTCCAAAATCCGTGAAAAGAGTGAAAAGAGACCAGCGGGCCACGCTTCAAGCATGCGCGCACCAAATGTACGTCATTGTTGGCCACGTGACTGGCCTCTTTTCACCTAGCGTTCCTCACGAATTTTGGTGGAACTAAAAGTATTGTTCATTGATATAGACCCATTAGGCCTAATAGTTTTCTGTCGATGGCAATGTGTAACTGTGAATGCGCAGCGGCGAAAGAGCGCGCAAGCTGTTATAGAGTCCTTAAAATCGGAATGTTCCACCTTTTCTGAATAACATAGTGACGGTATTATTAGGGAATATCAACATGATGTGTCCCTTAAAATAGGCGAGTTCCCTATAATACATAATTACCTGCAAACCTACCTGTCCACTGCGAGAAGAAGTAGGCCTCCCTGTCCCACGCAGCCCACAACAGAGCACAGATGAACGGCGTCGAGCAAACCACGTATACAACAATCACAGCCACCGTCTGCTTGACGGTGTTGACCTTGACTCTGGATATCAGCGCGTTCTGGCGGTGGTGTTGCGCGCGCCGCCAGACGCGGCGGCAGGTGCGCGCGCACGTGGCGACCAGCACGCAGAGTGGCGCGATGAACACGGACACGCTATACCATGTGACGTAGACACGCTCGCCCCATGGCTCGTGGAAAGAGGCCCAACAGTCGTGGAGGGTGGGAGTCAGTTCTTGGTACGAGAAGATGGTCACCTAGGATCGAATTGACATGTCACGTAAGGTACCAACTGTATTGAAAATCAACTGATCTCAAAATCAACAGTACTAAAAAGTAAAAACCAACTGACCTGAACTACTATACGTCTTGAGCAACCGGGACAGAAGTAGAAGTGAAAGGTTTGGCTCCCCCAATTCAGAAATGTCATTCGACACAAACCTTACCCACCTATAAGCTTAACCATCACTAGAAAAAATATCAAATCTTTAGTGCGGCAGGTAACAATTTTTATAGGGGAGGAGGCTCCCCCCTTCCCCCCCCCCTCCCTCCCCCCCAATGTGAGATCTGTACACGATATTAAAAAAGTAGACATTTAGGGCTGTTGGTTTTTAAGTCACATTTTAGTACAGTTGGGCGGATTTTAGTACAGTTGATTGGTTTTTACTACATTGGTAGATGTTTAGGACAGTCGAGTTTTGGTACAGTTGAATAATCCTCGCCACGCAATGTGAAAATGAAAAATAATTAAAATTCATCCCCACTTTTCCCCGCGCCTTCACCTAACCCTTCGCCTTGTATCAATGTACTTTATTCCTAGAAATAGAAACAAGCGTGCTTGATGGGGTGTCCCCCGTCTCCACAGACTGGGCAAAAAGTTCCCGCCAGGGTAATTTCACAGATATAAATGATCATAAAAGTTCAAAGTTGCAAGATGAGAACTTGAAAAATACGTCGTGAGATGCAGACAATATTTCTCGGAAATGCTAATGAGGCAAATTCTACACGAAGGTGGATAGTTCACTTGTATGTAACAGTACACTAGATATTTTTGCCAAATATGTTTTCCTCACAGCATATACCGTAACAAAGGCCATACCGATAACATGTATTTAATGTGAAAGTGTGTTGTGGATCTATACAGTATTTTATAAGTTACTTCTCTGCAAGGTGTGAAGCAGTTTTACTACGATATTCACCCGAAAAGTCACTGCGACCGTTTATATGTTACAATGTCACTGAAAATGTTAAGCTTAAGAATGATTGCAGACCGTAATCTGCGCCTGTAGCGACTTATGGTTATGGTATAGACTATGGTTAACCATGGGTTAACCTACAAAAAGGTCAGTTAAGAAGTTCGAACATGGCGATCGACCCCAACTCTCCTGAACAACGGTTCAGAGGGCTAACCACTAGTCCACCCCCTATAATATAACAAATGAATTACCTGCGGTATGGAAAAGATGAGCGCCAACGCCCACGCGATGGTAACCATGGTCCTAGATCTTTTTGACGACCACGAGCAATACGTCAGAGGGTAGCATATCGCTTGGTACCTGTCGATAGCAGTCGCCACCAGTATATAACTTATCAGATACGGCCCTAGCCCCTGGCCGACTTTCACGACCTTACACAGGGCCGGTCCTCCGGCAAACCGATACGTCAACTTCCAGATGAACTGCGGCAGGACGTTCAAGGTCGCCGTCACAAGATCAGCTATCGACAAGTGGAGGATGAAAAAATATATCCGTGTTAACTTTTTTCTTCGTTCCATTCGACGCCGTTTGTAAATAGCTACCAGAATGGCGACGTTGCCCAAAACTGACACGACGAATATGATCGCTAGTGTCGTTATTTCTAGAATGGCGATCACACCGGAGTCTTGATACGCGTTATCGTCAGTTGAGATGTTCATGATTCACAATTCCAGCGATTACTAACTCGATTACGAGAAAGATTTGTTGGCTCGTCCTTTAGAAGGTAATAAATTCTCTCGACTAGCAATTACTCTTATACTTGCATCCACGAATAAGAAGGTCATCTACCAACATAGCAAATATCACATTATACTCCATGTATAGCTGTGGTATTTTTTTATTACTATGATCTTTCAGGACGATGTATCCAATAAAAATAAAAATTACATCTTTCAAAAGTTGAATGTTCGAATTAAGGGGGTTCATGTACGATGGTTATAAAAATTGAGAAATTCACCTTTATTAATTTTTTTCAATGTTCAAAAACCAGTATAACTGAATGAAAAGTTCACATCTGCAAGAAAATTTTATGCCCTTTAATTAATTTGACATTCTATTTCAGTTAATTCAATCAGTTTCAAGATAAGACGTCAATGAATAAAAATAATGTGATGAAATTCATTGACGTATTATCTAAAAAATGATTAAAATTACAGAAATAAAATATATTAATCAAAGAACATACAATTATCTTGGAGATGTGTACTTTTCATTCTATCACACTGGTTTTTGAAAATGGAAACAAATAGTAAAGATAAATTTCACGATTTGTGTAAGCATCGACGTGCTCTTAACAGCGAGATTACGTAATTAAAACAAAGTTTTTACATTTATTTAGTTGGTAGACGACCTTCTTCTTGCGTGGAAACAAGTGTACACTTTCTCCCTCGGGCTCGTGTTTACACAGCTGCCCTAAATGGAGGTTTTACATGTGAGCTTATATGGCTCAAAGGGGACAGCGACTTGGAGATCGACCACCAGGCATGTGTGATGGACATGAAGGATGTGCAATGTCCAACTTTCATCGAGACACGAGAGAGTGGTATCATGAAGAAACACAACTCAATCTTGAAGATTTTATATATATATATATATATATATATATATATATATATATATATATATATATATATATATATATATATATATTGGTATGATTTAAAATTATATGTATGAAATTATAATAACCTACTGGTGCATGGTTAATCAGAAAACTATTTTTAGAAAATATATGTATATATATTTATGTCATGTCGTTTTCTCGGGTTGGCCGCGTTTGCTCTTTTGGGATAGAATTGCGTTCCCATTCGAGACCTTGACTTCTGCTCCAACGTTTGGGCAGAATGTGAGCTGCTATCATCAGGGATTCTTCTCAACAGCTCGGCGTACGTAGTACCCTCACCGCGATTGCCTCTTAGAATAACGTCCTAGGCCTAATACTCATGGGCGTCGGCAGCGGCTGCCTCTTGGAGCGACTGCCACTTGGAATAAGGTCCTAGGCCTTTAAGTAGAGAGGCTATTATAATTGTAATCTAGCCTCTCTACGTAGGCCTAGCTAAGAGACTAAGGACTTGGATTGGAGATGTGCTCTAGGAGAGATAAATACCATGTCAATAACAAAGTCACGGTCTCTTAGAATGCAACAATGAAGCATATTTTTAGCCCACCTCATAAGCAGGGCTGGGATTTTGTGCTAACAACAATGAAATACACAAATACCAGACATGTTACCGTGGTACTCAGCTCTAAGGGTCTATAGGTCGCGTCTAGTGTGGGTGGGTGGGAGGGAGTGACCACAATGAATGTATAGAATAACAAATAATTGGTAGCAGCAAAAAACGATTTTCAACAGCACCTTTCAGTACAAAACGAGCGCATTTGAAAACGTTATGAAAATAATATATATTCCGGGTGTGAAGCAGGCATTAACTTCCCCTCCCCCCTATTCATATTCAATGTGGGGCCGGGGCCACATTGAATATGGAATACTTTACGAAATGATAGTACATACGATTTCTTATTTATTTGGAGTACATTTCAGCACAAAACGAGCACATTTCGAAAATGTCATAAAAAACATAGATTTCGAATGTGGGGGAGGTGGCATTAACTTGCCCCCCCCCCCCTCACACACACACACACACACACACACACATTGCAGCAAAAAAAGATTTTTTGCAGCACATTTTAAACGAGCACATTTCAATGTCTTTGGACAAAATTCGAATTGAAAATGTGGTGGGGGCGGGTTAATGCACCTCTACTTCTATCTATTCGACGAATAAAAAAAAATAAAAAACGCTGGTCCGAATTGCATACAAATTCGTGATAATGTGCAGGCTCCATCATTTACGTGTTTACATTCAGTGAAAATTTGAAGTTATTTGAAAAGATTTGTTTTCAACATTTCTTGCCCAGCCTAACATTATAATGTTATGGTGTTATTCTAATTTTTGAGACGTATCATTCAACAATGGTCCAACCTTTTCAACCAAAACTATACACTCCGAAGTTGGATACGTCTGCGCGTGTACAGATGTGGTTTCATGTCGACAATCAAATCCTAAAAACTGTGCAGTGGGTATACATAGAAACAGAAAAAAACAATAAAGCAAAAACACACAGTGACAAAGCTCTGTAAGAGTGGGATGGATTTCTTCGCTATCACACATCCAATAAATTATCAGTGTTAGACAAGACTGTGAAATGTGAAATTCCTTACACATACTTATTCGCTCGAGGTTTCCGTTTAAATTAAACACATTATTATAAGTAAACAAAAATGTCCCCCAAATTATGTTCTCCAATCACAACTTCAGTATCAGTTTGTTTACCCCCAACTTTTCTAGTTGCTATGGTAACTTGACACACATTACCTCCCTATTAATATATCGGTATGCCTACTTCTGGCTGTAAGTATATCCAATGAGTACATCAATAGAAAATAGAATATTCTATAAAATGACGATCATTATCAATGTTATTGCAGATGTATTGTGATCAGTGAATTTGATCACGTATTTGGACGCTTTATAAAAAGCAGTTTCCCACATTCTCCGTCTCGTATAATCTAGTATGGCCTAGCTGGAGCCTAGCAGTAGCCTAGCTGCTAGGCGTGGAAGTCATTAGCATAAGTCGTGACGGTCGAGTATTCTAACCTTGAACACTGATTACACCTATACTCCCTGGTTGTGTGCATGAAAACTAATTACGTTTCACGTACGGTACTAGTTCAATACAGTTAGATCTATACAAATTTTGGAAATAAGAACAGTTAAATAATTGAACTTCTTACAAAAATTAATATGTAAAATTCACTGTATAAGCCTGTGTCGGACTAGGACTCAAAGTGTCTTACATAATAATTTTATCTCTAACAATCTCGCCCTCCCCCCTTCTTTTTTCTACTAATGTTGTCCTCGTTTTGTGCCGCGATGTAGGGTACCCGGTAATGTAAAATTCGTTTTGAGCATTATTCCACATATAGTTTGAAGGGCGAGAGAGTGGGGAGGGGGGATACCACACATTTTTTTTTTCAATATGCTCAGTTTGTGCTAAAATCTACCGTTAAAAATCGATTTGTGCTGGTACCATTTCTTAGTTATATTAGAGCCAAACTGATATGAGGGCCAAGTTAACAGGATGAACAGAATATAAAACTAGGAAACTCAAGTCGGTGAAGTTGGGTGTGCAGTGTTCCAATACAGGTCAAACAGGTCAAACAGGTCTCTACAGGTCAAACAAAAGTACAAATTCAGTTGAAACTTGACATGAGCAAGTGTGATCGTATGATTCCAAATGCACAGTTTTGAGGCGTAATCGGTTTCACTTTCACCACTTCTGAGAAAAACTATTTCGAATTTTTAGAAAAACAATAGGAATAAACAAGAGGAGAAAATTCGGAAAAAATATCTCTCACGATTAAATACAAATTTTCAAAGAATGTTATAATAATGAGATACATTATTACAAAGTTTCACATAAATCGGATCAGCCGTTTTTTATGAAAACATGTTTTATAATCTTTTAACATCATTCAAAGATTAGCAAATTAAGAGAAACCCACACCCACGAAAATGTATCAAATTGTTGGTGTTTCAATGATGTATCAATGTTAAAATAGTATATTAAAAATAAAAAATTGAAAAGAAATGAAAATTCCGAGGTAATTTGGAAAAAACTAGTTGAAAAATGTGGTAAACATACAACAAAACCAGTAGATAGTTAGCATGAAGATGACAATTGATACATTCGTTGAGTAAACCTTCATCTATCAGATAAACTAAATTCCATCAGCATACCTATGACCATTTTGATACAAATAAAACGTTTCTTTTACCTTGATTAGACCAAAAAAACACTTATTTTTTTGAGCTTAAAATTCTACAAGGATATATATATATATATATGGTATTCTTCATGTTTCATGGTATTTCGATTCATTTAACATCACATTCTATCACTTTTTTAAATAAACAGTAAATGTATTTTTCAGGGTAGCTACACTGAGCTATTATGTGAAAATGTGCACGATTTTGTAAATATTGAGCTGAAGAGGGGCGCCGACTCCGTGGGTGCTCAGGGTCCAGAGCAACCGTCGGATCTTTTTGGCTCAACCAATATATATAATTACGAATTTGTATGTTTCATTAAATTTCCGGCAAATTTAACGTTTTATTTTTACTTCCATAATGTCAATAATATGTCAATGTTGTTGTTTTGAAGAAGCATTTCTTTAGCAAGAAATAAGAAGAATATTTAGAGCCTTTTCTGATCTTTACTCGATTGCCGGGAGGGAGGGGGCCGGGGAGAGTCATAAATATATACATTTTTCAAGACAACCGATAGACTAGTCATTGGTATAATGAACATATGTTAACCATCCTTGTTGCTGGAACATTTTATTGGCAATCTTTAAGGGTAATAAACCCTTGCGTTGACCATCTATGCGTTGACGATTTGTTCAACTATACTGTAAGTCACGTATTTCTTTTAACTCAAAGCTTTGAACACAAGGTATATTGTCTATGTCTTTTCGCGTGAATTTCAGTATAGCATAAAACTTGAGTTTTCATTCATGACGTTTTCGTCTCTCCCGACTCTTGGTCCTTTTGGTAGGTAGGCATATTATATTTGTCGAATGATGTTCATATTGAGAAGTCACGAAGAAGGATGAAGTGCGCGTTAGTACTAAATATCACAGTGGAAAAATATTGGCATATTTGTTAAATATTTAGCAAAATGTCTTGATGGATCTCATGATGGATCGCATTCCCATTAGATTGTGCAGTGAGTAAAAAGAGTGGAAACATGAAATAATGCGGTGATCGAAAGATAAGTGGTAGTTTCGTTGCTGTATTGGTAAGTCTCTGCATGGCCAACTCAATAGTATGGCAATAATATTACCAACTTATTTGTTGTCATTTTTTACATTTATTTCAAGATTCCTAAATATTATCTGCTTCGACAACTTCTAGAATACTCAAGCAGGGACGTCGTTAAAACTTAAAAGGGGGCCAAGGTGGGACGCGTGCCCCACCAATCGACATTTGCACCCCACCAAAAATTTATTTATTTAGAAATCGCGAAAATAACTTCGAAAATGTCCATGATTGAAATATTGAAATAACGTTGGAAATGTCCATAATGGTTCAATCTAGGACTCCTAAACTACTTGTAAATCGCAAAAATCACTTTAAAAAATGACCATATTTCAAAAAAATTCACTGCAGGGCTTTGCTGGTGAAGATTGAGAAATTAACTTCGAGAATATCCATGGAGGTTCAATTATTAGACTTCAAAACTGTATGTAGATCGCAACAATTACTTAGAAAATAAACATATTTCAAGAAAATCCCTGCGGGGCTTGGGGAAGGAGTAGCAAAATCAATTTTCAAAAAGTCCATAATGATATCTTTGTTATTATGAAAGTCTTCTTGAACTGATAAAGATTCCATTTACTTCTTATATGCATTTTTACTGTTTACCAGTTATCAATTTTACAGAGTTTGATTATCATTGTGAATACAACTGGAATTGTACTGTCAATATGTATTGTTGTTCTTGTCCATAAATTCATTAAATCAATCAATCTTGTAATGACAATGTACTTATTGTGTTGTTCTCCATATCTGAGGGTTGTATCCTGGATTCCTAATTATACATCATTCAGTGTGAAATATGTTATAACTCACTAGAAATCAGGGGATTACATTTAATCTAATTCAGTAGCCTAGTTTGATTCAGTAATGTAAATTATTGAAATGTGAGTAATTTATCTAGGACAAAAAGGCTTTTTCTCTCAAGCTTATATACATTACAGATTAGCACAACTGCATCTAGTTAAACAAAATATGACAAAAAACAAACTTCATGGTATTCGATACAAGCCCTTCCACATCAATTCCGGAGACTGTCAACGCTAGCAACTCAGCTACTAGACATTATACACTTGTAAAGTTATCGAGATATTGAGAATTACTTGTGTCAGGTGGACTACCTGTTGGGGTATTCTGCTTCCCCTGGTACTTGAGTCAATTTTCCACGAACAAAAGTTCTCGAGCAATGGTTACAGTCCCGTATCCTTACCAGGTAGCCAGAGCAATCGACAGGTCGAGTTTTATTTATAATTCTTCTTCAAGTATCTCGACAATCTTGCAATAATTCATATGTCCAGGTAGCCGAGTGGCTAGCGTAGACGATTTCGGATAGTGGTCCGGAGTGACTCGCTATCGAACCCCATGAGGGCTGCTTTTTTGTCATATTTCACTCAACAATTACTTGGATTAATTCAGTAATGAGAGTTATTACAGTGTGAATAATTATCATGTGAAGAGAGGAATATCTCTGAGCTAATGTCCACTGAGGATTCGTACATTGCATATGGGTATATTAAACAAAATATGACAGAAAAAAAGCAGTCCCCAATGGTATTCGATACCGGGACCTTTCGCATCGTAATCCGAATCCACCAACGCTAGCAACTAAGCTACCTAGACATGGAACATTTGCAACGTTATTTAGATACTTGAAAAGATATTTGAATTATTACCTAACCTGTTGGTATATTCTGCTCCTCTGGTAGGAGAGCTGAGGTTTGAAAGATTATTTGAATTCATTTGTGCAGGTGGAATACCTGTTGCGGCATTCTGCTTCCCTGTGGTACTTGAGTCAATTTTCCACGAACAAAAGTTTCCGAGCAAATTGGTTACGGTCCAGTATTCCTACCAGGGTAGCAGAGCAATCGACAGGTCGAGTTTTATTTATAATTTCTTCTTCAAGTATCTCGACAACTTTGCAAAATTCATATGTCCAGGTAGCCGAGTGGCTAGCGTAGACGATTTCGGATAGTGGTCCGGAGTGACTCGCTATCGAAACCCATGAGGGCTGCTTTTTTGTCATATTTCACTCAACAATTACTTAGATTAATTCAGTAATGAGAGTTATTACAGTGTGAATAATTTATCCAGTGAAGAGAGGAATTATCTCTGAGCTAATGTCCATTGAGGATTCGTACCTTTGCATATGGGTATATTAAACAAAATATGACAGAAAAAAAGCAGTCCCCAATGGTATTCGATACCGGGACCTTTCGCATCGTGATCCGAATCCACCAACGCTAGCAACTAAGCTACCTAGACATGGAACATTTGCAAAGTTATTTAGATACTTGAAAAGATATTTGAATTATTACCTAACCTGTTGGTATATTCTGCTCCTCTGGTAGGAGAGCTGAGGTTTGAAAGATTATTTGAATTCATTTGTGTCAGGTGGAATACCTGTTGCGGCATTCTGCTTCCCTGGTACTTGAGTCAATTTTCCACGAACAAAAGTTTTCGAGCAAATTGGTCAACAGTCCAGTATTCCTACCAGGGTAGCAGAGCAATCGACAGGTCGAGTTTTATTTATAATTTCTTCTTCAAGTATCTCGACAACTTTGCAAAATTCATATGTCCAGGTAGCTGAGTGGCTAGCGTAGACGATTTCGGATAGTGGTTATGGTAGGATATGGACTCGCTATCGAATCCCATACAGAGCTGCTTTTTTGTTATATTTCACTCAACATTTAATTAGATTAATTCAGTAATGAGAGTTATTACAGGGTGATAAATTTATCCAGGGAAGAAAGGAATTATCTCTGAGCTACTGTCCATTGAGGATTTGTACAATTGCATATGGGTATATTAAACAAAATACGACAGAAAAAAAGCAGTCCCCAATGGTATTCGATACCAGGACCTTTCGCATCGGGATCCTAAACCGCCAACGCTAGCAACTAGGCTACCTAGACATGGAACATTTGCAAAGTTATTGAGTTACTCGAAATGATATTTGAATTATTACCTGACCTGTTGGTAGGTTCGAGAATTCGAGAATGTCCATGAAGGTTCAATCACCACACACCAGACTCCTAAACTACTTGTAAATCGCAATTTTTTTTTTTAAATGAACATATTTCAAAAAATTCCCTGTGGGGCTTTGCTGGTGGAGATCGAAAAAATGACTTCGAGAATGTCCATGAAGGTTCAATTATTGGACTTCAAAACTGTATATAATCCCAACAATTACTTAGAAAATGTCCATATTTCAAGAAAATACCTGCGGGGCTTGGGGAAGGAGTAGCAAAATCATTAAGTATACAAACCTGTATACTTAATGGCAAATCAATTTTAAAAAAGTCCATTATGATGTTTATGTTATTATGAAAGTCTTCTTGAACTAATAAAATATATACAAAAAACACGAATTTTCATAATCTCCCCTGCGGGACAGGGTTGGGCTCTGACATGTTTTACTAGAAAATTAGAGCACCCGTCGGAATTTTCAGAAGTCGGCGCCTATGTTGAGCTGGATAATACAAAATATTATTTTTGAAAAGTGTAATCAAAATTCAGACAAAAATTTAACTGGAGAAACCAAATGTCAAGCAGAAAAGAATCGTTATCTCTTTCATCGAATACCTATCAGAAATATGAGGATATTCGGACAACTTCCCGACTCGGACAGAAAAGTTAAAAGAATCTGTAATTTCCCCTGATAATCCCGCAGGTGTTGATCTACAGTTTGCAGCTACTCTTTTTTAGTATTCTGCTACAAAATGCTATATTTCACATAAATATAGGCTACCAAAACTAAAACTAAATGCCATATTCCTACAACTAGCTATCAATAATCAGATGAAAGATTATTTTATTAGCTGTTTTTATACAGTGGTAAGAAGTCAGTTGTGGCCTGTTGTTAGGAAGCAACCCCCGTAACAACCTGAACGACAGAGGGAAACCACGAAAAATCTCGTTAAGAGGGTCACCCGACTATGGCGGGAAACCAACCCCATTCTCCTCAATGACAGGTGAAAATTATCATCACACTTAATCAAAATTCTGTAATGCGGTAAAACTCCTTTTTTTATGCTGCTTGGGTCTATTGACCCCACCAACAGCTAGGTTATACGGGGGTACGAATGAGCGGGTGATAATGAAACGATGAAGTGATGGTAGGTGAAAGGACGTTTACAAAAACCCATGCCTTATGCGGAACTCGAACCCACGCCCAACGGTGACTTCAGTTACTACCGCTAGAAATAATTGACTTAGCCACCCTTGCGGCTAAACTCATTTTTTTTAAATGTATTAACAAACTGACAGCAACAATTAAATTGATACCTTAAAAATTATGGTCACGAGAGTCGACGGCACGAGAACTCCCAACGTCTGTGACCTCTTACGATGAGCCAATAAATGGACAGACAGACACAAACCACTCAACAAGTTAATTTCATAGCATAGGGCCTACTGTTAATACTATTACAGGCCTGTATTTGATTCTTTTAAATCTCTTCATGCACAACCAAAGGTAGACCATAGATATTCTACACGTATTTGGTGGCCTATTCTTTATTTTTCATGGTATTTCCTTTCATTTAACATTAAGCCTATATACAATTTCACTATTTTTCCCTATAAATGTCTTTTTCAGAGCTTTTAGCTTATTTCGTGAAAATCTGCACTATTTTGAAGATAATGTATTGAGCAGTAAGTATAGGCCTATCAAACATCATTTCTGAAAAGTGTGTTTTCAAATATAAAATTATAACTAGAGAAACCAAAGGTCAAGTTAGAAATAATCGTTCCTGGTATCTCTCTTACCTTGAATACATATCAAAAATAAGTGGTATTTGAACAACTTCCTGCATCAGACTGATAAGTTTCAGAGTGTGGAATGTTTGTTGCTAATCCCATTGTTGTTGATCTAGAGATCTAGAGAATAGTTACTAGTTTGCTACAAAAAGCTATGAGCCTGTATATTTCTATACATAGTTTTCTTTATTAAATTTCTTTGTTACATATATTACCGGTCTGGTATATAAATATATTTCACATAAATACAGGCTTCCCAAAACTGAAAATAAATGGCTTATTCCTATAGACCTAACTCTTTTTATAAAGTTTTACTCTTTTGAGTACTGTAGATACAATATTGAGGAAAAAAGAACATGTTGAAAGAGCAAAATATATTATTTGCTTCATAGTAGGCCAGCCTATACAGTTGAATAAATATTATATAATTACCTACGGGCCTAAACTGACTCAAATCTGACATTTCGGACGGAATCTGGTAGGATTAAATCAGATTATGTCCAGATGATATAGGCCTATGTACTAGGCCTACAATTGTAGCCTCTCAAACAAATTCAAGATCACGTTGATTTCCTCAAAAAAAATATATTAGTCTGTATCATTGACACCAAGCATTTATACCCTACCGTACTGTCAGTATTGATACAGAAAAAAATATCATTTTGATTAGCAGTAGGCCTACGTGCTGTCAATAACAGATGGACTTTGGTAGGCCTACCATATATACCAGAAATATCTCATTTTAAAAATTCTGTTGTTTTGTCTTTTGACTCATTCTTGATCTGCTTCAGAACCGTTTGAATATTTCGTGATTTTTCTGACAGGCGAATGATGTCATCAGATAATTCAGCTTCCTTATTTTGGTGATTATCTGTGGCGGAAACCATTTTCGTGAGTTCTTCCTTAACCACTTCAGGAAGTTCTTCAGAAAAAACACTTCCTGAATATTTTGTTGAATTTGTTAGCTGAACAGTTGCGTGTTTCTAAAAAGAATATAATATACAATTTAGCCAATTGGATGGATGAATGAAAATGTATTGATCTAGGACAAGAGACTTAAAAAAGCAAATTATATTGGAAGAAAGGATCATAAACACAAGATTGCAAGAGATAACTATAGAAAAAGAAAAGGTCTTAATTCTATGGTTGAAAGAGGTATCATAGAGTGGAATGAGTTACCAGCCAGCATATTTAAGGACCCACTATCTCATGTAAATAATTTTAGGATCAAACTCAAAAGTGTATTGTAGTATTTTTGTATTCATAGGTATACCTTGTATCTACTCGGAATTGTACTCTATTATGAGCTGCATTTACCTCAGTATTGTATTGTTAACTCAGCCACCGAATATTGAAAGCATGTAACCTACTCATATATTAACTCTATTAGTATTGTTAACATGTATATTCATTATTCAAAGCTGTTTAATAAATGAATTACTATTATTATAGGCAATATGTAGGCCTACTGGTTGGATTTAAGCAATTTAATAGTAGGCTATCATGCGCTATCATGTGTATCATGTGCCGGTATCAGCTAGAAGCTAAGACTCAGCTAGAAATGACCTGAAACCACTGGATGTACAACGTGCAAGTCTAGTTAGTTCTACAAACCAATAAAAACTTACCAACAAACTTGCTTCTGCTTTGAGAGTTTTGGCAAGAATGTTCGAACAAATTGCAGGATACACTTTTCTTTTGTTGCACACTTCCAACAATAACTCTGTATATTCAGTTCTCAATTCATCTGCTGTTTGCTTGCCTTCCGATGCACTGGTAGCTGAAATTCAAATTTGCAAATAATTCAATTTCCCTTTATTGACCAAACTTAACTATAATAGAAAATTATTATTACAAAATATTCATCTTTTGTTCTTTTTGTACAATCTTTCATCTTTGTTGCTCTGAACCGAAACAAATTCCCAAGTTATAAAATTATAACAGCTAGGCCTAAGATAACAAAATGCTAATGAAGTGAAAGTAGTAGGTACAGATACGATGTAGGCCTAGTG
Organism: Brachyptera putata; assembly: GCA_907164805.1. Taxonomy (NCBI): domain Eukaryota; kingdom Metazoa; phylum Arthropoda; class Insecta; order Plecoptera; family Taeniopterygidae; genus Brachyptera; species Brachyptera putata. The sequence goes on from OU015462.1 coordinate 53,294,130, forward strand.
CACGGTCTAGAATAGAGAGGTCTTATATCGGGCTATCCCTGTGTGCTGGAATGCTGATACCAACAGTGCTGCAAGGCCTAGTTCCACGAAAATCTGTGCGGAACGCTAGGTGAAAAGAGGCCAGTCACGTGGCCCAGTTGACGTTTGAAAGCTGACGTCTTGCCGCCAACAATGACGTACATTTGATGTGCGCACGCGTAGACTGGCCTCTTTTCACCTAGCGTTCCTCACGGATTTTGGGGGAACTAACAGCACTGTTGGAACGTACGAAATAGCTTCGATACAAGACCTAGCTATTGTAGACCGTCGCCATAGATAAAGTAGTCTCTAGATAGGCAATGCCGTATGACAGAGCCTATGACCATAAACAATCAAAAAGTTTTAGCTGATCACAGTGCTCCTAGCAGCATTCACTTGCAACAGTGCTCTAGCAGATGACATTTTCTTGGTGAGAACAGCGCTCCTAACAGGATTACCCGGCGTAACACTATAGCCTCTTTAGTCTAGTGTAAAGACTTTATAACCAAAGACTAGACCTAGTCCTTATAGGCGTAGGCTAGGCTACCAGATATTCCAACTTTCAAGTTTTCACATTGTTAAGCAATGAAATGTACATTTTGAGGTTAGCCATACGAAAGTTCATTCCAAAGCTAAATATAAGCCCCAAGTCAAAAAAGAAGAGAAAGAAAATTCGAGTAATTAAGGAAACATACTCATTTTGGTTACCGGAACGGTATTATGATGTTTTCTTCAAGATGTTTTCTTAAAGGATCTATCAGCACTCACTAACCGACACAAAATTTAAACGAAAGTGATCTCCAATTCTCCACAGCCATCTGTAGTATCCGGGGAATTTTAATAACGAGCGATTCGGGAGCCGTTTGCCTTGGATATTTATTTAATTCGTGAAGGCCTAACTCAAATGCTCAAATGGCCTAACTCTAGCACAAATGTCGTTAAAAATTGTTCTTGATGGTTCTTGTCTCTTGATTACGTCTGTAGCTCAAACATATAGAGATATTCGGTCAGCAATGTTATTGGATATATATATGCTTTTTCATTTTTACAAACCAAAAAAAAAAAGTTTTTTCAAACAGCGTAATTTACATATAGATCGAATTTGAATTATTCGAATTTGAATAGGATTATCGGTAGCATAAAATTTACGAAAGGAATCTAATATTGTGTTATAGGCCTACCAAACAAAACAATTACCGAAAATCTAGCTACGTAGTTCAATATTTTTTTCTGACTTGGATTATATAACTTGAGTTCTAACTGTCAAGATATAAAAAGAGGTAAGAAAATTGTTTATAAGAAATGCACTCATTATTGTTTTTTCAAATTTCAGTACCGTAGGCCTACTAGATAATTAAATAAAATTCAAAATTCAGTTATGTCGTCTCCAATACATTAAACCAGAAGTTGCTCTCGCTATATAACTTTTTATTTAGGCCTCTCTCTCTCCTTTCCTTCCCCTTCCTTTCCGCCTAGGGATTCCTCGAAAAAAGAAATTGACTAGACAGCAACATGTAATAATTACATAGAGTTAAGAATGGATAAATAATACTATCAGGTTCTCATTGAAACCCAAAAAATAAACAACAAACAGTATTTTTATCACGAATTGGATAATCCGGTCACGTCGAGATTTTTGTTTCTAATTAATGTGAGGTGTAGTTAGGTAATTGAGAGTTTACCGTATATAGCCTCGGTGAAGGTAGAAGAGAATACACAAGGACCTGTGGTAACGTAAAATTGTTACACCTTGGGTGAATCTACGCCCTCTATAGGGCTAGCACCAGGAAGTGTCGTCACTCTAAGTATGGCCATGACATAAGAGTAATATCACGTTAGCTCAGTGGGAGAGCAGCTGACCGGCAATCAGAAGGCCCGGGTTCGAGTCCCGGTCGAGACGTATCTTTTATGACATTGCTAAAACATCCCATGTATATAATATGCCTTTAAAAGACATTAATATCAATTTCATTCTATTATGCCTATTCCTTATATTACCAAACATCCCAGTTTCCTCAGGATTGCCTCCGTTTTGAACGTCACTGATGGAAAATCCTTTCGGGACCATTAAATGTTCCGGTTATGAAAAATCAGTAGAAATATATATGCATACTCTAACTGGGCATGACATTCTCCTTAAAATTAATTTGTATTCTTAATTTCTAGAACTGCTATTGGAACTATGTGTTTTTTTCAATTTAAGGGAATTGTTGATCTTGATCCTCCCCGCTACGAAGCAGGCTTCCGTTGCGTTTCTGTCTCTTCCAAAGTACAAGTATATTATGCTTGCCTTGGATTTTACTTATTCTATTTCATCAGTCTTGTCTTGGGATTGTCATCAGTAATCACCTTGCAATGGTAGTGCCGGTAATGTGACAAGAAAATCGGGGTTAAAATGGCCCGCTTTTTTGGTTCAAAATGTTGAATACGGTATCCATAAGCTGGCGCAGTCTAGGTTCGAAGTATTGAACCTATCCCTCCTAAAAGAAGAATGAAATGACTAGTCAGTGGAACAAGGCTGAAAATCCATTAAAAATAGCAGATGGATTTCAGAATTTCAGAAATGTCAAATTCACCCTTCTTCCAGGGAGCTCTTCAATTTACAAAAAGAATTGCCATATTCAATATTTGAAAAGGCTGCAATATTTGTTGGTTCACTTTTTAAATTTTAGGCTCAAATAATTTAGGCCTACTTTATATCATTAACAATATGGGTTCTATCCTACAGGGTATAAAGTTATATGCAATCACAGGCATATATAAAAAAGATCAATTCATGATTTTAAAGTACAGTACTAAAAAACCACCCAAAACACGACTAAAGGACTACATATTCCAAAAATTTCCCCACTGTGATGATGGGGAATGATGTGGGGAAATGATGATTGGGAGAGTTATCCCCAATGATGATGTGAATGATTTTGTTAACAAATAATGGTTCATGCCCTAATCATGTTTACTGATGAAATGTTTCAACTTCTCATACAAGAAAAACAAAAGACATAATTTCAAAATAATTTATTCCATAAATACTATCAATAATAATTGAAGTTACGTAACAATTTTAAACTTACTTGTACATCCAATCAGTACAGTTCATATAAATGACAAATACGTTTTATACGTCCGTATATCTACATCAATATAAAGTCTACTTTAACCAGAGATGGAGTCAGACAACATAAGGCTTAGACTTAATTGATATATAATACGGACAATACACCATGGCACTTAAGTATTCCAATTCAAACACTTGGACACTCTGGAAATTTCACTGGAGGCAAGATGAAAGGCAAGGTAAAAAAATATACTATTTGTAAGCCTAGTTCGTAAAATATTGTAACCAAGTTAAAAAATCTCTACTTAAGCCTTACATTTTCTACCAAGGTAAATACCTAGTAGAGGTAGGCCTACAAAATAGTAGTAGGCCTACAAAATTATAAAACACATACATTCTTCGAGAGTCGAGACCATATTTATAACATTTATACTGTAACCTAACAACGGTACTGCGACCATCTCGACATTTGAAGACAAAATTACCCTACTTATGCTAATTAATAGAGTTCTGACTACTACTCTCTAAGTCTGTAACTTTACTGCATACATTATATAAAAATAAAATAAATTAGTAGGCCTACATATTTGAAAGAATACAAAAAAGCACAATATTTTAAACAAATTAACAGAAGTAAACTTTCTTTGGATTGGACAGTTATTCTATAGAAGTAGGAAGGAGTAACTAAAATATGTCGTAAATGCCCAAATGACAGTCTCACAGTATATAGCTCAAATGGATGGGAAATTATTACAATGGAACCTCTTTAGTACATTTTTCAGGGGACCAGACTAAAAAAATTCACCAAAGTAAAAATTGAATCTAATGTAGGCCTACTGCTGAATCTACCGTATTAAACGTGAGGTAGCACACAGAAAGGATTAAAAAATGAAACTTAATGACGTAATAAATTTACTTGAGATAAACTTACTAAAGAGGTTTTACTGTATAGTTATCAATTAGGTCTACTGCCTACTTAGCCTTGATAATACCACCCTTTGTAGTGAAACTTACTAAATATAGGTTCTACCATACACTTACTAATTAGGTCTACCGCCTACTCCACTTGGGAATACCACCCTATACAGTCATGTACTGTGAAATTAAATTAAAGCTGTCCTTCCATGAACGCAGTTAGCGTTTTACATTCGCTAGCGAATCCAACTAGCAAACTTTTTGCTAGCGGTAAGAGTGTTATCCCGCCAAATGTAGTAGGCGCACTCTATTCCGCTTTACGGAAGTCCAGCTTTAGACAACAAACAAACAGCACATTAAGCACGATTATAACTGAAGGTTTTTATACCGAATCTTAAATCTGAAAATAAGATATCTATCTGAACATCCATCCATCAATATATTGACCTGAATCTATCTAGCGATGTACAAAATATACAAAGTCATATGCTTATGACATAAGTAAAAACATTCATATTCTCGCAATCTCCATATAAATACTATCTCAATATGCACAGAAGCAACAATCTTCATGAAATAGCATTCCATCTCCCACCCACCCCACATTGATTACATTCAAAGTCTCCGTCAAATGCTATCTTAACATTTTCATACCGATCCCTCTTACAAATGATTTTAACCAGTCGAGAGCTACCGAACGGAACTGTCCAGGAACCAACAAATGAATGCTTGGTAGTCAGGACTAGCACACGATGCAATCGCAATAGCCCGCCTTGGTTCAACAAAATATTCACGTCTATTACTAATTTGGACTTGTCTTTGTTTGTTATTGATCAAAAATGTTCAATACGGAAATATACATTTTAGTTTCATCTTACAACTATTTAACTAACAACAATGACCTTCACTCACCTACTAGAACAAGCAGTCTTCATTACCTACTCTACAGTGATAAAGGCAACAGCCGAAACGTCAAAATCTTGTGTTACTTCATCTCTATGTGCTCTATCAACAGCTGCAACACCACCATAAGTAGGCCTATCTACTTGTGAACCTTGGTAAGCTGCTGTTCTCTCTTCCCCTTTTACCCAATTCATATAACAATTATATTTCATTTCATACGAGTATTTCAAACGTGCCGCGTTACCCATAAGAATACGCGCATTCATATGGCAACCAGGCGCTTGCCTCGACTAAATAGCATGCACCTTTACTCGAATTTGTAGAATTTTCGAAGTTATCGTTTTCACTTTCAAAACATTCAGACTTTTTAGGTACATCAACTGGCAAAGCTCAAAAATGCTACATTCTCCAACCTCTCAGGTAACTTGGTTAATATTCAAGTACTGTTTATTACACTTGATGTTATTTAATCATTTGCACAAATGATGTTGGTGTATATGTAGTAACGTACTAATGAAGCACCATTAATGACGTCTACATACTTCACATATGTTATTGAACGTATAAGGTATCTTCACGGTACAATGTGATCCAACATAAATCACACTAGAGGCCTACAATGCAGGGATTGGTTGAAATCTATTTCCTAAGTTCATTCGAGTAAAATTTGAATGTGGACAATATGCCAGTTGGTAAAACCTATCTGAAATTAATTTAAAATTTCAACAACTACTTAAGCCTATCTAGCAATTAATAACTAATTGCAACTAATGTAACAGAGAAGGAATGGCAAGATGTCTGTTTTTCGTTTAGCCTGTGGCAAGCTAATATTGAAAAACTTAAAAAAAAAAACCCGATTCAATGTGTGAAACGAATATTCACCAACGGTCATCTGAAACCATCAAAATACTGAAAAAACGTGAGGTGGACGGGTAGTTCCAGGTTTATTCCCTGTGGATTACTGCAAGGGGTTAACAACTCGACAATTTAGTGTACACCTGATTTAAGTGATTTTTTGTTTTTCTTTGTTCTTCTTGAATTTTTTTCATTTTCCGTGTTCTTTTTCGATTTTTTTTTGTCAAATAATTTTGATTTTCTTTGATTTTTTTGGATTTTTCTTCTTTTTTTGGGGATTTTTTTTTAATTTCTCGTTTTCCTTCTCGATTTTTCTTTTCGATTTTCTTGATTTTTGGGGGGATTTTCTTGATTTTTTTTAATACTGTATTTCAATTTTTTTTCATTTCTTCCGATTTTAAAATTTGAATGTTTTGTTCATTTTTTTTATTTTTATTTGATATTTTCTATTTTTCTCTGATTTTTTTCATTTTTCTTGTTTTTTTTTCCATGGTGTACACCTGTTTTTTTAGTCGTTAACCCCTCGGATTACTGTCTTACCGACAGTGATGCAATAAAGCAATGGCATACCAAGTCGTTGAGTACGTCAGATGACCTACAAGTACAGGTAGCTTACATTTTTACTGATTAATACAGGAACAATCACAATTTCATTTGGGCCTCGATTAATTACGAACATTTTGACCTTTTTTCCTGCCATCAAGGTTTCAACGTACGACATCAATGTTGACGTTAAGAGTAAATACGGCACAATATAACCTCGTCGTAGGCTCGTCGTTAAACCCTAACATTCAATTCAATAGAAAAAAATGTTTAATAAATAACACCTTGTAAATCGAGATCTAGGCCACACATTACTGTCTGTGTATGTACGTAGTACCCTTCACTGAATTTGCAATTTACTTTTGGTAGGCTAGATAGATACTATATACTATATAGTAGAAAATGTATAAATTTTAAAAAAAAGTTTGTTCCCAAAGAATGGAATATTGAATGCACTAGACCACAAAGTTACATTAGCAGCTTGAAACTGTTTCCGCCCAAACTATACAATATGATAACCGAACAATTCTTCTCAAATTTCAGCTCGAATATCTCGTCGCATATCTGAGTTAGGTACTTCTTGTGACGGGGATGCCTGTAAACATACAAAATGAAACATTAGATAGGCCTACACTACGCAAACGCAGCATACGCGTTGTAAGATGAGCGAGATATTTGTATGAAGTCTACTCGAAAACTCTAAGCACCTCGACTTATATGAAATATAGGCCTATTCGAGAACTCTACACACCTTGGTGATCACCATGCACAATATATTGAAAAAAGAATAACCATTCATGGCTACTTGATGAAAATCTATTCATTAAATAATTATTTTCTTCGAAACAACGATAAAAATCTTAATCTTAATAAAAAGTCATAACTGTGTAGCCTATCATATACATTTCATGTTCAGTAGAATTTGAACTTTTGAAGAGATTTTTCTCAAACTTTAATTGTTGGGCCCAATCTTTTGGGTTTTTCAAAAATTTGTGATGGATTTTCTCAAAAGTGGTCCAACCAACTTGCCTCTAAAACTAAATAGCTCCAAGTTGGATAAGTCGGCATTTCCAGAACAAGTTTCATTATGATTATTCAAACCATGCGACCTGTGTAGTGCACAAAAAATTAAAAATAATAAGAAACCTATTCAGTGACTTCAGTTTCTAGAGCGGTGCTTTAGCTGACCGAGCTACGGAGGGCGGCACCGAGGGGTTGACAACTAAAAAATCAGGTGTACACTATGGGAAAAAAAGGAAAAAATAAACAAAATTGAAGAAAATCACGATAAATCAAAAAAATCAAAGATATTAAAAAAAATTGAAAGAGAAAATGAGAAATAAAAAATAGAAAAATAGAAGAAAAATTACAATTTTAAACTTGGTACGAGAAAAGGGGAAAATAAAAAAAGGTGAAACATCAAAGAAATCAAAATAAATTGAGAAAAAAAAATCGAAATAGGACATGAAAAATCAAAAAAATCAAGAAGAATGAACTAAAAAATCAGGTGTACACTAAAATGCCAAGTTGTTGAGCCCTCGGGCGGCACAACAACACTTACTTCTCGATGACGAGTCCGACGCTCTTCTGAAAGTCTTGCTGTTCCATGTCGAGCTCGAGGTGAGAGGCCAGCGTCTTGATGACGGCAGCCTCCAGGTTCAAGGCCAACACTTCGACCCGTATTCGAGACGACAGGCGTTGCAGCGTCGCCGATATGTGGGTGTCCATCTGCGAACATCATCGAATCATCTCTCGATACGCTATCTCTTTACCCCAGTGGTTATATTTGTGAAAATTTAGAACTGCAGACATTGAAAAATCAATTATATAAAGAAGTAGGTTCCACACGGATACGGGGGGGGGGGGGGAGAGAGGCCTCCCATCACAGGGAATTTTTGGGAAAACTTCACTTTTTAAAGTATCTTGTTACTATTTGAGTATTTGGGAATTGAGTATTTGGCTGTTGCTTCATAGTGCATTATTTGCGCTAAGAAGTCTATACGCGTAGGCCTATTTATTATTGGGAGAAGAATACATATGGAAGAATCATTCAAATTATTGAGCATGAACATGAAATAATGTGGTTGGTTGAAGAATATCGATTTACTCGTTCAATTCTTATTTGATAACATTCATTATTTTACAATATTCGTTATTTTACAACTGCGCAAACTGGAATTAAGAGCTGCATTTTTGAAGTTTAGAACTGCGCATATTAGGGTCAACTGAATACTAAACTAATACAAACCCTGCTTTACCCTGTCAATTCACCTCCCTCCTTTGGAAATTTGAATTGTTATCGTAATAACACACAAGAATTTAAAACTTTCCTCAGAAATAATATCAACTAGAAGTAAACTTGTTACTGTACTGTAGGCCTACATGTATATAATTGCCTTACTGTTTTCTAATATATAATTTAAATGTGATATGTGATAAACATAATGGAAGCACAACCATTTTGGTTTTGATCAGAGTTCTCCACTCTGCAATAAAGCATTATGATTAGAAAGTTCTGTAAAAACCATGGGATAAAACAAGTAAAAAGATTGATCTTCTAATTTCAGGATCGGTTCAAGGATTAATCAACCTCTAATCGATAATTTTTTTTATGTTCGGTTTAACGACGCACTGTAATGATAGTGAAGATCTATTGGCGTCGGATGAATGATTATTGAGATGACGTGATGATGAGATGAAGGTTCTTGGGTAATGGGAAGGATAGTGGGAAAGAAGCGGTCGTGGCCTATATTGTGGGAACCATCCCGGCAATAGCCTAGACTACAGAGAAAAACCACGAAAAAAACCCTGTAAAGATGGTCGGCGGCGGGGATCAAACCGGGTCCGAAATCCCCTCGCCTTCCGGATCACACGGAGCGAGCGCGTTTACCACTGCGCTACATGTATCAGTGATCCTCAATTGATCAATGCTATCCCGAGTTATCTATCCATCCATCCCTACTTCTGTGCTTTCTTATGCTGTGTTCAACAGTAATGTTTGACTGTTATTATTATTATTACGTCTGCCGCAGGCCTATTGTATAATCTGTTCTAACGTTACTTATTGTATTTTCTTGAAAAAAAACATCTTCTGAGTGTATTTAATGTAATTGTATACAAAAAAAAACTAAAATAGCATATCCTGCTAATAATAAAGAATCTATCTATCTATCCCTATTCCTTACACCAACAATCGGAAACCAAACGTCGTCTCACCTGATTCTCCAGCCGCCGTCTCGTGTTGGCTGGATACCTGTCTTGCGTGACGAACGTGAAGTTCACGTGCTGGCTGGCGCTGGATTGCGCCGGGCCCGCCTCGCTGGCTCGACCCTCCGACCGCATCGAGGTGACGGGGGCGTCGCCCGAGTCGCCGCCGCAGCGCACCAGTCGCTGCAGCGTCTCCACCAGCTCGGCGGCCGACACCCGGCGCTCCTGGAACCGATCCTTCTCCCAGCTGCGGATCCTCACCGCTCCCGGCTCCGTGTCTTTCAGCATCACGATGTGAGGAACCACCATCTCACGGCAGTAGTCCTGGATGTCTTCCAGACTCTGCGGAACAAAAACAAATGAAGTGATATAAGTGATAGGGACAAATAGAGTGATGAACTATACCGTTGCTATGAAGATGAACCCATAAAATATTTCCAGATGAAAAAAAAAATTCAAAAAGTCGGTTTTTAATTTTTTGGAAAACAAAATGTGAAATTCCAGTTTTCCCAATCCAAGTGTCCATCTTTCCAACACATTAAAAAAATATTTCATAAGAATTGAGCAATTACTTGCAGATTTAAGATTTTTATTTGATTCACTGCAAATGTATCAAAACCTACCTGGCATTATAAAACAGATTATGGATCAAATCTGGTGGCGTTGAAAGGATTAAACGTACCTGAGCTGTGTCTATCAGCGAGCTCCGTATCCCTGCCGCCCACAGCTCCCGCATGACTCCCGCCTTCTCTCGGAGCATCGACCTCTGTCCGACGGAGCACACCACCACGTCCACGGCGCTGGCGACGCCCTCGCCGTCACCAAACGAGGACACGATCTTATCTGCGCACGCAAATACAATCCTTCAAGGTCATATCAAATCACCACCGGCTTAACTCCATCACATCTGGATGGGAAAACTGTACTAAAAGTTGACCGTCCTAAAAACCGGCCAACTGTACTCGTAAAAAACAACTGCACTAACCAACTGCCTAACTGTACTAAGGCCCAGTTTTACGACTCTTAGTTAAGTACTAACCGGCTAACTATTAGCAAGGTTAAAATAACATATGTAACCAAGAGTGAAAACACGTTAATCCGCTAACTATTGCCTAATCCACTAACTATCAATTCGTAAATCTGGGTCTAACTGCACTATAAACCAACTGTCCTGAACTTTGATTTTATTTCTTGAGCAAGCAACCTGCAGAGAAGTTAGATTAGAGGTTTGGCCCCTCCTCTTCACAAATTAATCAACACTATCAAATGTTTTCATAGGTTTTTAGGCTATCAGGTTAAACGGGTTTACAACGAGTTTCTCGATTCCGTAAGCTGCAGTTTATTCGCAGTTTCGACACCCAATTCATATATCGGGTGGGGGGGGGGGTCCTACGAACTCACCCAACGAGATGCTGATGCCCGCAGCCGATTGGCTCACCTCCTTGGGGACCATGCCGGTCATCTCGAGCGTCTGCCTGAACTTGGCCAGCATGTTGTCGTAGCGACCGCCCGCTGCAATCACGTCCATTCCTCCGCGCCTCCGCTTCTTCTTCAGGTCGCAGACCAGCTGGCACATCATGCCCGAGTACTGGGTCACGTTGTACACCAGGCTGGGCACGATCACTATCGGGCACTGGAAACATTACCTCGATCATCCATGGGTATGGGAAATATTGACACCTTCGGTCGACACAACGGTTTCTCTTTCAGAATTGAATATCAATTTTAATAATTGAAGCTATACGCCTATCTAATAATAATTACTCGGAATGAATTAATGTCAGGTTTTAGAGGCGAGTGGACAAGGACCTGTGAACGAACACCATACTTACGAAATGATGTTGCTAAAATGTCAGATAATGGTTCTTTGTTGTCGTGATAGAATGCAAGTGAAAATAAAAAAATCAGAAAGATTAAAGAATAGACGAGTCTAAACGACACATGAAATCAAAATTAATAGGTGCATTCAGTTTCATTTTCCTTCAATATGGATGAATCAACGTGTGAATTGACTGACATGCAATATTGCCCCCCTCCTTTCCACTTATTCCATTGCCCAACATGTGTCCACAAAAGATGAAGGCTTGAACCAACAGTGCGCTAGTGGTATGGGATAGGGGGGACAGTCGCTCCTAACCTTCATTTCTTATGCATACACGCGTAGTGTAGCAAGCTACTCTGTCAAGGCCAAACTTTAATATATTTATTAATATATAATATATAATATTATTAATTATTAATATAGTAATATATTTGGTGGGACCAAAAATATCAAACGATGCAAGTAGGGAAACGATCCAAATGGGAACGATGCAACCAGGAAAATATTACATTGGTTAAATGGGACTTTTGGTGGGACTGTACAGAAAAACCGATGGGTCCGGGAACGATACCACGAGGTTTCACTGTATTAAAGGAGTAACAAAGCTAGACAAGCTGAGAAGCACAGATATTAGGAAGGCATTAGGAGTGGAAAGACTTACATTGAAGATTGGAAGAGAACGTTTGAGGTGGTTCGGGCACATGAAAAGAATGGGCATGGACAAGATTCCGAGACGAGAATTTGAAAAAGCGGGGAGTGTGAAGAGAAGAGTAGGAAGACCGCGAATGAAGTGGCGTGCAGTGATTAAAGAGGACGTGCAAGAGAGGGGATGGACATGGGAGGAAGTGATCAGTGACAGAGAGTTGTAGAGAAGCTGGTGGTAGCGAAGGAAGAAGATGAAACGCCAGGCGTGGCTAGCCGGTTTTGAAAAGTTTAGCCCTAGTTATGGTGGTACAACACCCTCTGACCCAATTGTTTGGAAACATAGTTTGATTATTATTATTATACAATGGTATGAACAAGAGGCTAATAAACGAAATGAAATGAAATGAAAAGGCGCGACTTCCAGGACCCCCATTCTGTAACAACTTTTTCGAGCGGTCGAATCCATTTCGACTGGAAACGGAAATGTTTCGATCTATTGACATTCTATAGCACTTATTTTCCCATTTCGACTCGTGATCGTTTAGTCGAAACGGATACTGCAGGTTTTGCGCGTTTGTCATGGGATATTAATGAGGTTATATGATTACATAAAATATGTAATCGTGAGTGTTGAGTGTTTAAATGGTTGGAAAGTGAGAAGATATTTCTGATAGTAGAATAAAAACAATTCACTTGCCATCTTAGTAGCTCTAATGTGTTTTCCAAGATAATTGACGAATACTTTCAGGTTATGTTATTTTTTGACGTTTGACTTGTATGTTTGTATTATTTTCAACTTGTACGAACTAGGGTCACGGCCCACAGGATACAATTGCAGAATACAATTGCACTTGTGTGCGTGTGTAAGTGTGTGTGAGTCAAGTCATAACAAAAGCTGCGGTGGCTCAGTCATTGCATGTGTTTCACCTGAAAATAAGCGATACATCGCACTTTTCCCAACTCCTGTGATTTCTGATGAATGCCTGTTTCCATCGGTGCTATGGAATACAGATTTCGACCGCGGTCGAAACGGAACCAAAGCGATATCGAAACAGTGTCGACTAGTCAAGTAACAGACAGAAGTTATAGAATAAGGCTCCAGGACCGTCGACTGACCTTGACGCCGAGCGCTTCCGCGTTGCTGACGATGCTCTCCAGCTGTTCGAGGCCCTGCTTGGCCAGCGTGGCCACCTCGCCCTTGCGCTTGGTGATGGCTCGGAAAGTGAACGCCGCCTTGGAGATGGGGCTCTCGGTCTCGATCAGGTTGAACAGCGTGGCCATCGCCTGGTCCGTCAGGCACAGGCTGATCAGACGCGTCTGCACCTGGAACTTGGTGTACTTCTCGTCCTACGGCACACGCACAGTTCGATAAACAATGAGATGAAAGATGAAGTTGGAGAAAGTGTCGAACAGCGGTCAAATTGTGCCGGAACACACCAGAACAGCGTTCCGGTTCCTTTTTTTGGCACGTTCTCGTTAGTCGTTTCAATATGATGAAAAACCAATGAGAGGATGGATGGATTATATTCATTCACCGCTACTTTTGCCATGCAATATTATTTTTATAGGTCAAAAAATATTTTTCTATTCTGAGAATGTTCTTTTATTTTCATTGTTATAATTAATAATCGTTCAATAAATATGAAAATAATTCGAATATATTCTTCTAAATACGTTTCAAGGCCAAATTTTTTTTTTTCAAACGATATTTTTTCAGTGGTGGGGTGGGAGGGGGGGAGAGAGGAGAAGGGATGGTTTAGTTTGTGGTGCGTTCTGGTTCCTTATTATTTACAAATTAAGCGCTTTGTATATATGCCTCGGTACTTTGTATCTCCTAGATGTCACTACAAGACCCGTGTCAATATGACGTAATGCTGTCGAGATATTAGGCACAATGTATTGGAAAGTGTGAGGATGCACATATGCATCGACAGTCCACGGCCGTCAAGTAAATAAGCAAATTTACCCAATGTAAATAAACAAGGCAAACGCAGAATATGCATTGTACGATGAGCGAGATATCTATAAAGTAAAATCTAAAACCCTACACACCTTGATCATATAAAATATACTACATTCGATACCAACGAATCTAAGGAGTCGTGGATCTATCACTGCAAAATGTTTCTGCCATTATTTCTATCTATTCGATGAATAAAGAACATGTATTGAATTATTTTCTTCGAAACGGCTGGTTCGAACTGCACACACATTTTTATTATGTGTATCACTTCTGTTTTTACATTTGAGGAAAATTTGAATTATATTGGTAAGATTATATTTTTCAATTTTTTCTGCTCAGCCTAATCTTATGGGGTTTTTAGAAACTTTGAGATGATGTTTCTGAAAAATGGTTCAACAAATTTAACCCAAAAACTATAGGCCTACAGTTCCAAGTTGGACAAGTTTGCATAAACAAAAAAAGTTTCATGTCGATCGGTCAAACCCTGCAACCTGTGCAGTGCTTACAAACAACCGAAAAAAAAAAAAAAAAGCTTCGTAAGAGTTGGATGGAAATCTTCGCCAACGCTCATCTAATAAATGAAAAGGTGTGTATAGGAAAATAACCTTAGGCTTTTTCTGAAAAACAATCCCAACCTAGGTATTCTGGTATAACACCAACATGGAAAAAAAGTTTCGAGTCGATTTAAACTTTTTCCTGACCTGTATGCCGCGTACAAAATTACACACACAAAAAAAAAAACATAAAAACCATTAAGATATGAATTGGGTAAAAGGGAAAGAGAGAACAGCAGCTTACCAAGGTTCACAAGTAGATAGGCCTACTTATGGTGGTGTTGCAGCCGTTGATAGAGCACATAGAGATGAAGTAACACAAGATTTTGACATTTTGGCTGTTGCCTTTATCACTGTAGAGTAGGGAAGTAGGTGAAAAAAAAAAAAATTACCTACTCTACAGTGATAAAGGCAACAGCCGAAACGTCAAAATCTCGTGTTACTTCATCTCTATGTGCTCTATCAACGGCTGCAACACCACCATAAGTAGGCCTATCTACTTGTGAACCAACCTCAGTAAGCTGCTGTTCTCTCTTTCCCTTTCACCCATTCCAATAAATGAAAAGTTCCTCTCCGATGCTCACCCTCATCTCGCTGAGGATGTTGTAAATGTCCTGGTACTTCTCCTCCTCAATGGCGCAGTGCAGAAGGATCGCTCTGAGCAGCAGCGTGTGGTTGAGCCGGATGCTGCAGTTGCGGTCGCGCAGGCTGGGGAACTCGTTGACGATCTCCCACGCGACCGAGAGAAGCTCCGCCTCCGCCATCAGGCTGCCGGGCGTCGGCGTCACGATGTCGAACGCGCACTCGTACAGCTCCCGCGGGTGGAACCCGAACACCTGGACACGACACATGGGATTAGGAGGTTGCAGACACTTGTTTAGTCATTTATTTGTCCTTTACAAAATACATGGATTGAACAACCAGTCCTAATTATTTCTTACATAATGAAATACTGATACCATTTTTTTTTTTTCTTTGTCGACGCACTGTTATGATAGCGCAAATCTATTGCCTTTGTATGGATGATTAATGAGATGATGGGATGATGAGTTGAAGGTTCTTGGGTAATGAGAAGGATAGTGGGAAGGAAGCGGTCATGGCCGACTTATTGTAGGAACCATCCCGGCATTAGTCTAGACTACAGAGGGAAACCATGAAAAACCCCTGTAAAGATGGTAGGCGGCGGGGATCGAACTGGGTTCAAAATTCCCCTCGCCTCCCGGATCACATGAAGGGAGTGCGTTAACCACTGAGATGCATGTGCCGGTACCATTTTTCTTATAGACACATGAACCATATTAAAAACCAAAAAGTATAAGAATTAACAATAGGCTATTTTCAGTGTCAATGTAACATATAAAGGATTGTAGTGACTTTCCGTTTGAACATATTGTGAAACTGCTTCATACGGTTCAAACAAGTACCATCTAACATAATTTCGACCCGTAATAAACATTCTCATTAGTTTACGTACCAATGACAAAAATATCGATTGTTACTTTTACAAACAAAAGATCATTCCATATTTGTAATAAAATTTGAGTCATTAGCATTTCTGACAAATATTGTCTGCAACTTATGATGTATTTGTTAATGATACATTTGTACTGTAGCCTATATCTGCCACAGTTGAACTTTTATGATCATTTATATCTGTGAAATCATCTCGGCGGGAACTTTTTGCCCTACAGCATTAACACCAAGTAAGCATCAACACTGAATAAATAAATAAATAAAACGACCATTACAAATTCGTTCAGCACATACCTTCTTCTCCCTGTACACCCTATCGATGGCATAACGCTTGCAGTTGGAGACCCCGTTGGTGGCGACGTAGCGCGCGAATGGCACTCTCAGGTCGTGGGGGGCCTGCACGACCCCGCCCGAGTGTGTCATGAGCCTCACGCACGACTCACTGGCGTCGTACATCTTGGCGCGCGGGATGAGGAGCGGGGTCGACAGGCAGGTGGCGCCGTGCTTGCGGAACACGCGCACCACCGCCTCACGCGCCATTTCCTGCCCGAGGAGTAGCGAACGGTTCATCGCCGCCCCTTTGCCCGCATTCATGTCGAACGTCACGTCTTCGGCGGCCGTCACCTCCTACGGCACAACGCGGACAAGCTGTTACCAGGTTGGGAACAATTCGATGGATTTAAATCAAGGTGGTGCAGGCACGGTGCTTATAAAAATAGAAAAATTCATCTTCACCATTTTTTTTCTTCATCACGAACAAGTGTATTTGAATAAAAAGTATATCAAACCCAAGATAATTTTATGCTCTTCAACTATTATGACATTCTATTTCTGTGAATTCAATCAGTTTTAAGATAATACGTCAATGAATATCAAGAATGTGATAAAATTTATTGACGTATTAGGCCCTATCTTAAAACTGATTGAATTCACTGAAATACAATGTCATAATAATTAAAGCGCATAAATTTATCTTGGTGTTGATATACTTCATATTCAAATTCACTTGTTCGTGATAAAGAAAAATAATAGTAAAGATGAATTTCTCTATTTTTATAAGCACCGTGCATGCACCGCCTCAAGTCTATGTCACTACAGTGAAACCTCTATCGATTGTTTTTCAAGGGACAGGAAAATGAAACATCCATCCAAATGAAATGTTAGGCGAGGGAGAACAATGAAGCCGGGAACGATGCATCGAGGTTTTCACTGTAATTTATTTACAGTGGAATCACTTAGTTGTATGGACAACATTTCTTACAATTTTTATTCTTATTCTAGTGTTATACTAGGCCTACTTATACATTTTATCTATTTAGGCCTATACTAATGTGTAATGTTACACCAGTTGACTCAAGATTGTTACTTTGAGATTGTTTTTTATACAGGCCCATTATTCTTAGTTCAACATATTTTATTGCCAAGAAGTTTTTTTTAAACGACGTCTATAATATTTCCTAATTTAATTACCTCATTTTATTGAAAAATTATTTGTTTCTATATAGGCCTACTGTGATTTGTAATATTGAATCCAAGTAGCAACCACTTTGGCGACCTAGTGTTTTTCAATAAGCTATCAGCTCTCGCATTCTCTCTTGTTCATTCTCGCTCTGTAGTAAAACACTACCGGTACAACAATACCCGCGCTAGAGGAAGCTATGTCACCGCTGAGACTACATAATAGATCCGTTGCTAATGGCGCTCGGCCGTCACGAGTCAGACAAACGAGTATTCCGAGCTCAAACTTTGTCAAGGTCGACTGCTTTCAGCCGCATTTGGTGGCATTCGGTACACAAAGCATGAAACAGGTGAGCGTGCTTCCACTCATTCTTATTTCTTACGCATCAAATAAAAAGGATGGAAATTGGGAAAACAACAATAACTTCAAGGAATTCACTCAAATTATTTAGAATTATCCATTCCGAAATCAGTGTTGAAGCAATTGAAGGAACGAAAATATATTAGTTTGAATTACGGTTTAGCTGGAATTCGGATTAACCATACAGTGAAACCTCTATGCATCGTTCCCGGATCCATCGTTTCCTGGTTGTACCATTCATTTTTTCTCACCCCACTTCCATATAATCAATATTAATTTTTTCTGGATGGATCGTTTTCCTGCATGGATAGTTTTATTTCCCTGGTCCCTTGAAAAACGATGGATAGAGGTTTCACTGTATTGATCAACATTGAAATGTCTATAGGCCTACCTTCAGCTGGGGACCAATTTCAGGTTCGAAATACATCAAATTTCGAATTAACCAATTTCGGATTAACGAGGGTTTACTGTACAGTTACGACGAGACGGTCGTTACCTGACTGAAGCACGCAGCGACCAGATATTTGTACGCCTTGCTCTGCGGATTGGACAGCGTGTGCCTGACCATCTCCTGCAGCTCCGTCTCCTCGAGCAGCGGCGGAGGGAGGTAATCCGATTGGAGGAGCTCGAGCGACGTCGGTCTCTGAGCCGGGTCGTGGCTCAGCAGCCAGTGGACTATCTTCAGCTTCATCTCGTCTTGGGAAAAGTCGCTCGGTATCTGTACGTCGGTGTGGCGCAGGTTCGCCAACACGGACACCCGTTCCATGCCCGTCTTCAGCGGGTGGTAGCACATCTCGAAGAACATTATGCCCAGGCTGTAGATGTCCACTTTCTAGAAAAAAAAGTTACATTATTATTTATTACCGTATTGTCCCGAATATAAGTCGACCCCCAAACTTTTAGATCAACAATTGAAAAAAGGGTTTCTCTCCTTCTCCACGTAAATCATAACACTTACGAGTAAGTACTATGTCAATTTTGTATTGCGCGCGTGAGGAAGCTATGCCAACTGCGTCTGAGAAACCGTTGAGAGGAGCCTCACGATCGTGTGTACTCGGCTAGTGCCGATGACGCGCGATCATTATATGGCCCGCCTACTCGTCCAGGTCTGACAAGACAATGCAGCCAACAGCTCAACGTGCCTTGGTTTATTACTACGCGTCAAATAAAAATGATAGGAATTGGGAAAATCATGCTTCTTCATGATAAAACGTTTATTATACATGTTTTTGGTGCAATATTTTGTAGTTTCAAGTTGATGCCTCTGTTAAGAGTGTGCCTGTGTAGTACACACAATTATATTCAGTGGAAAACGTGTTTTGGATCGTTTTGAGGCCAAGATCCGCATATAAGCCCAGGGTGACTTTTGGACTCGCAATTACGAGAAAAACCCTCGGCTTATATTCGGGACAATACGGTACTGAAAAAAAATGTGAAATGGTTCCTCGAGCGACAACAAACAGACCAATCACCTCGATCTATTTTAAATTATACTTTTCTTTATATACTAACTTGATTATAAATAGCTTTGCCGCCCGTGACGTCTAGCTCTGGCGCTACGTACAGCGCCGTCCCGACCTGCCCCGTCATGCCGTCGCCCACGTCCTTGGAGAACGAGCTGCCTTCAAGCAGGCGTTCGTTGACGGGCGTGGCGGGCTCTTGGGTGGCGGGCGTGATCGACGATACGGCTCGAGGGATGATGTTGGTGGTGGCCAGCCCGAAGTCGCCGATCTTCACGTGGTCGTTGGAGTCGAGGAAAATGTTGACGGGTTTCAGATCGCGGTGAATCATGCCCTGCTGGTGGATATGTGCCAGGCCTTCAACCATCTCGCGGAACAGCCTCCACAATCGCTCCTCGTCTTCGCTCAGACCGTTGTC
The DNA here is from genome assembly GCA_907164805.1 of Brachyptera putata. Lineage (NCBI taxonomy): Eukaryota > Metazoa > Arthropoda > Insecta > Plecoptera > Taeniopterygidae > Brachyptera > Brachyptera putata. Next base: position 53,313,783 of record OU015462.1, read on the forward strand.
GATCGCAATCCTGAAACATGGATTTTCTTAGAACTATTTTTGGAAGGATTGATAATTCATTGTGATGTTATGAAAAAAAAAATGACAAGTCAGGATTCACAAATATCAATTGAATAAAAACAATTATTGAAGGATTGAGATAGTCACCATCAAATATATAAATATAAGGGAGTTAAAGTTAAAGGTATAGATAGGTAGTAAAGTTAAGATATAAATACCACTTAAAGATATATGTAACTTCTATTTTTTTATATTTTTACACTAAATACTGGTAGGCCTACCCTGTAAATTATAAAAATTCAGGTAATCAGATCCACATGATTTTGCTGCAATTCCAAAGATTCAACGTTTTCCCAAGATTCAGTTGCGTTTATAATCATAAAACATTATCTTTGAAAATCACAATACCACAATTATTCATTATGTTCGTTCAACAAAATCCCCCTACGAAACGCTCAAATATTCCTTCCTTCGTTCACATATCGCGATATTTTCCCACATGTGTGTTTTCCATTATGGATTCATTTTATTTGGGTACCCTAAAAATATCACAACTATAAGAATTTAACATAATAATAGGGTTTTTACGTTGGTAGACGATCTTCGACTTTCGTGGACACAAGTTCAATTACCTCAACGTGCTCTTCTCACAGAACTCCATCTGTATGTACATGAACTGAATTTCTTTCGAAACAATCGTCGCGTCGTTTTGTACGCAAGTTTCCCGTTCGTTGGCGTCTACGGCCGAGACTCTGGACGCGGTCCTCGACTCGGGACTCGACTCGGACGTCGTGTCCGAGCCTTCCTTCTCGAAGACGATCCCGTCGGAAGACTCTGACCGCGGCAGATAGCTGATCCAGTCCTCGTCGTCCGAACTCTCGTCCGAGCTCACGCTGTCCTGCCGCACGACACTCTGCCGAGACTCGTACGAAACGTTCCACTCGACATTCACGTCTTTGATCGGAGGCGCTAGGCGCTCGATATCTTCTGATGGAGATACCTGCACCGATACACAATCAATTTGATTATTTGTTGCTGAACGACCCCACCACCAGCTAGGTTATACGGGGGTACGAATGAGCAATGATGAAACTACGAAGTGATGATAGGTGAAAGGACGTTTACAAAAACCCATGCCCTACGCGAGACTCGAACCCACGCCCAATGGTGACTTCAGTTTCTGAAGCGGTGCCTCAGTTGACTGAGCCAGCCGAGGGCAGCTAAATACACGATCAAGTAATTTTCAACTGTACGCGGGGCCTAACAATAAAGGTATGTTCACTCTTTTGCTTTGTGCTACGCGCAATATGCTTTGTGCAATAAGCAACTTGAGCTCAGCGCATGAAGCCAATCAGTGTTGAGCGCTGTGACGATGCCAAACTTTGACTTATTGTGGTGTGAACTAACGGTAAAGTTAGTGGGGTCTAAACAATAGAGGTACAATAGTATTCATTCAATAGACAATTATCCTCTACATTTGGTTAATATCTTCCCTTATCATTGATCTTGATCTATTCAGAACTATTAAATGAAGACACCGCATTTTAAGTACCAGTATTGTTCTTATTTAATAGTTCAAAACCACCTTGAGTATCTAACAGTACTCACAAAGATCTGTCATTTATTGTAGGAGTGCATCATAACATCAAATTCATTACTCATTCAATCATTAATTCATCACTCTTAATTTGGAAAAAAATTCCACCAGATGTGAGTCCATAGATGTACATCAACAATGAATGAAGACTTTTAATAGGCCTAGTTTGTTGAAAAAAAATCACCAATAACCCTTGCCCAGAAGCCTTTATATATAATTTTAAAAAAGATGAAAAAACACGACTACAGTGAAACATCTATCCATCGTTTTTCAAGGGACCAGGAAAATAAAACCATACATGCAGGAAAACGATCCATCCAGGAAAATTTAGCATTGATCATATGGGAGTGGGGTGAGAAAAAATGAATGATACATGCAGGATTATGATTACCTATTTATGAATCCGGGAACGATGCAACGAGGTTCAACTGTAATTAAATAGTCGTGATGCGCTAACCTACATATGAAAATATCACCCAACTTAAAAGTCAATAAATATTCACCAGTTTAGTTTCTCTCTCGCCTGTGGGAGACGGAGCCATGCTGCTGAACGCTGTCGACGGCTCGATCGTAGCGCTCTCTATCCACGAGTTGAAGTAGCGCACGACGTTCTCGTGATTCAGGCGTGACAGCAGCTTCACCTCGCGCGTGATCTTACGATTCAGCTGCTTGTTCTTCGGGTTCAGCTCGATGCGCTTGATCGCGTACACGCCACCGTCCAGTTTGTTGCGCACTTTCAACACGTCGCCGAAAGCGCCTTTACCGAGCCATTTCAAAATTTCAAACTCGTTTTGTATTCTAGATTGACCTTTGGCGTTTGGCATGATGAATAAATTGATGTCCAAGTCTGGTTCTTCGTCTTCTTCATCATTTTCGTCTTTTTTCTAAAAAAAAATGTGAATGAATTTCGGGGTTTTACGGCGCGTCAACGAGTAGGTTATTTTGTGCCGGTGAAAAAATAAATGGAAAAAATGGATAATTGTGTTCACAATAAATAGTTAAATAATAAAGAACTGCATAGGCCTACAGTATTATGTAAAATTGCTAATTGCCGTAGTAATAAGATAGGCCTACACTACAGTAGAAGCGAAGCCTCTTTAAATAATTCCAAATTCAATGGACCCAAAAATACACATTCCAAATTATAGGCCTACACCAGGGTTTGAGTTAGGTAAGCCTAGTGGAATTTTTGTATTTCAAGTTGTTTTAAATCCAGAGATTTTTTATTGATTAAAAATTGTGTAAAATTGAGTACGCTTCAAACATTGACAAAAATACCGTAGGCCTACATATCTATTATGAATTTATGATTATATATGTAGGGCCTGCAGGTACCTTGAATTCTTTAAATACGTGCTTGAAATCATACAAAAATTACCTAAATATAGGCCTAAACTTGAAAAAATTACCGCAAATAAAAATGGAAAAATTTGTAGTAGGGCCTACATTACATTACTTACAAGTTTGAATATTAATGCAGCATTACTACATGGCCCTATAAAAAGACTTTGATATATGTGGCCTAGGCTATTAATAAATAATAACTAACAAATTGACAAAGCATTAGAATTTATAAGTAGGCCTATATCAATTAATTTGAAACAGATGCCAAAATAAAACATGTTTTGCTACTACTCACATCTAATTCCTCGATGCTACTTTGAGGACTAAATCCCCTCTCGATTGGGATCTTCATAAACTGATGGTTTAGTAACTGTTCAGCGCTCCAGCGCACACGTTCATCTTTCATGAGGCACCTTGAATATAACCACAGAATCGGCTTTTAATACCGGAATTAAATCAATTCTATATACTAATAAAGCCCGTATTACACGGAGACTGATTGCAAATAAATGCAGTCATCTCATTCCTCAAGGTCAATCCAAACAAACTGGTTGATTGAGTATCAGCTGACATTCATATCAGCTATTTATTTAGCAGGCTTATTTGGCACTCCTATTGGCCGGATCGGATTAAGTGGGCTGTATTCGAGGATTGTTTCTATATGAATCAATTGATAGGCTTGATGATTGGCGATGCGTCTAGTGCATATGCGTGCATGAATTGCAACCAACTACAGTAAACCCTCGTTAATCCGAAATCGAAGGGACCTGAAAAAAATGATTTCGGTTTATAAAAATTGGGATTAATCAAGAAGTAATTTTTCCCGCTCAGAATATAGTTAATTTCGTATTGCGCGCTAGAGGAAGCTGTGTCACCGGCTGAGACTACGTGATAGATCCGTTCCTAAGGGCCTCGCTGATCGTGTGTACTCGGCTATCTCCGTGACGCGTGATCCTCATATTGCCCGTTTCTATTGGCGCTCGGCCGTCCCGAGTCGGACGAAAGAGTGTTCCGAGCTCAGACTTCGTCAAGGTCGACTGCATTCAGTACACAAAGCATGGAACAGCTGAGCATGCTTCCACTCATTCTTACGCATGAAATAAAAAGGATGGAAATTGGGAAAACAGTGATAACTCCACGAAATTCACTCGGATTATCTTGAATTATCCAATCCGAAATCAGTGTTGAAGCAATTGAAGGAACGAAATATTACTTCGAATTACGGTTTAACCGAAATTCGGATTAACCATATTAATTAACATTGAAATGCCTATACCTTCAGCTGGAGACCGATTTCAAGTTCGAAATACGTCAAATTTCGGATTAACCGAGTTTGGATTAACGAGGGTTTACTGTATTCGTTTTTTCAAACAGATCGTGTAAAACGGGTTTGAGCAAAAGAATATGAAACCACGAACCAGTAGCGATAAGATGGGTGTGACTAGTAGACCATGCAAGTTTGTTGTTTGTATCAGAATTTTCAGCTACCTAGATGCTAGATTATTTACATTTTTGATTTGTATTCAGCGTATTACTGAACATCATAACTCATGCTGTCGATTTAGTAGTCATTTGTTTGTTGGAATAAGTAATATACACTTTGCCACAAGACGGTGCGTAGAAGCTTCATATATTCGAACACCTGTTACTATATTTGATTAAATCACTGTCACATATCCGAGTTGACTATTAGAATAATAACCCATTCAGGTCTACTGTCCCACTGGTACTTAGTGAACTAGGCCCTTATACTTTTCTGTCTATACTTTTTAGATATAGATATGGATATACGGTCGAAACCATGTCAATAGAGCCACACATTTTTATTTTTTTTAATGCTCCTTAACGACCCCACTAACAGCTAGGTTATACGGGGGTACGAATGAGCGGGTGATAGTGAAACGATGAAGTGATGATAGGTGAAAGGATGTTTACAAAAACCCATGCCTTATGCGGGATCGAACCCACGCCCAACGATGACTTCAGTTACTACCGCCAGTGATAATGGTCTTAGCCACCGGGGCGGCTTCCTCATTTGTTTAATACCGTGAAAAAGGACTTACTTTGAAAGAAAATCCTTGAGATCAGGCTGAAGTGAGTTGGGAAGGTCCGGAAGAAGATCAGTCACGATGTAGCCTTTGACCAACGACAGCAATATGATTCCGAGCCGATAAATGTCAGATTTCTTACCGCCCCGCCCCAACGAAAGAGGGTACGGGTTCTCGGCCTTGGACTGACAGGACGAGTAGTACATGTCGGAGAGCCGCTTGTCGAGGCTGTAGTCGCCGACCTTGATGCAGCCGGACTTGTCGATGAACACGCTCGTGTCGCGCAGGTCTTTGTGAACGATGTTGTTCTGGTGGAGGAACGCGAGAGCGGAGAGGATGCCGGTGGCGCAGTGACGGAGGATGTCGCTGTCCACGGGCAGGTGTTCGGTGAGGTAGTACGTTATATTGGTTCCGATCACAAATTCCTGTGTAAATGAGATAGATTCATAAACATTTCAAATTTTCTATTTATAATAGGGTTGCCAATCGATCAAGAAAACGTAAACGATACCGGAATGTGCTCTATCGAAAATCGATATCGAAATATTAGGAATTCCATTCGATATGGAATCTAAATGATGCTATCGAATATCGATCGAAATATTCTAAGGCCAGAATCATGCTCGTTTAGTCGTCTGTAATCTTATCTGTGATAATCTGCCTTTGCATTGTGTCAACACTCACACTTCCAGCATCAACAAATGACTGACACCAACACCAATACAGAATAGTCACAGTTATACAGAGACTGTTGGTTGTTAGTGTTAAGCATAGGGAAAACACGCGATCGTCTAACCAAAGTGTTCTTAGCATGGCGTTGACGATTGACTCTTTGTTACGGTAACATATTACTTTACGGGTATCAGTCCACTTGATTAGTCACGTAGTGCCCCCACCTGTTTACTTATTTAACCCCTCAAGCCGGTACTTTTCTGATCAAAAACTATCCCCAAAGCGGTACTTAATTTCACCAATTTCAACGATAATTCAACTAATGGTATCTAATAAACTACTGAACCGATCTTCATGAACCTTAGTTATAATTATAAAGTAAGCCTTTGGCTACCAGCTTAATTTTCACCGGACCTCCCCAAATATTGTAAGTATTATCTACAGATTTCCAATCCCAATTAGGCCCATTATTGTTGGCAGCCACAACAGGCCTAGGCCTAGGAGCAACTTGCACAAATTATCACTTTCATCAGCACTCTCACCGCTCTCCACATCAAAATCTATGTCGGAGTCTGATGATTGAGACCATTCACTGCCTGAATTAATAGCAGGATCATCCTCGTCGCCTGAATCCGTCATTAGTTCGGCGATGTCAGTGGCCGACAATCTTTTACTATTATTTCGGTTCGCCATCTTGAACTACTCAGCTGTCATATTTTAGCGGGAATCATCAGATCACTTGTAGACCGGCTATTTTTAGTCAAAAAAAATCATCCGAAGATCGAGAAGCACGACTGAACCACCGTGAACAATAATAACGAAACAGTACCCTGCTAATCCTAAAGATGGCGCAAGAAGTACAGATTGTGTGTAGGCGAGCGCTGGACGTATATGTCACGTCAAACCGCCCGTGGGTATATTTTGATTGGACATACCGTGTACGTCGAACCGGCCTGAGAGGTTAATATCGAATTCACTTTCAATATCGAAGTAATTGAAAATCTAATGAATTGTTTTGATATCGAATCGAAATGATGATATCAAAAATCGATCAAAATATTCGATATCGATTGGCGACCCTAATTTATAAATGCATCTAAGAGAGTGAAATTTAATTGAGATAAGACAGCTTGATAGATAGAAGTAATGCGTAACTCTACTAAAAACGGGACAATAGTGCATCGCGGAACGTTCAGTCCAAATAAGGTCCATCGGTAAATCCGGGACGAATAGTCACCCTATCATAAAGCTTGCTCACCAGTGGATAACCAAGTCCTGCTTTGCCCAAGACCTGAATCTTAGGTAAACCCAGACATTCACCACAAGTAATAATTTCTCCCCCCCCCCCCTTCCCTTCCCCCTACAATACACACATTTTCAACTTGTTAATCTTACACTGCATCAGCTTCTTCCCTCCCTCCCACAAATCCAACCACTCCATGAGCAACCCCCCCCCTCCAATTTCAACTTATTGTTTTCATTTTTCCCCCTCCCACACCTTCACCCGTTTACCTGAGCATGCAGCCTTCACCTTTATTACCTACTCTACTGTGACAAAGGTAAAAGCAGAAACGTCAAAATCTTATGTGTTTTTCATCTCTGTGTTCTATCATCGGCTGCACCACCATAAGTAGGTCGATCTACTTGTGAACCTTGATAAGCTGCTGTTCACTCGTTCCCTTTCACCCAATTCATCTATCATAAACTAAAACACAGTATACCTGTAAAGTGTAAATAACCAAGTTCTCCTTGTTTTGCGTATACTTCATGTTGATGTAATGCACTAGATTCGGATGGTGTATTTTCTGCAGGTAGTTGAGTTCTTGCTCGACGCTGGATACCTGTCGCATCAGATTGGCCAGTTCGCTGGGCTCCGCGTCCGCGTCTCTGAACGTGACGGTCTTCTTGGGCTGCGGACGGAGCTTGAGCGACCACTCGCTGATCGCCAGCAGCTCGCCCGTCGTCAGATCCACGCCCGCGTACACGATACTGCCGCGCAGGCTGTGGCCGATGCACTTACCGCGGTGGACCTGTAGGGAGACCAAACGAGATTACAATTTTAAATCATTTTACTCACATGTATAAAACAAGCAGAATACATACACAGACAATAAAAACATGAACACCAAGAATACTAAATGAAAATGAACAGTATGAGGTTGTAGTTTGGGTTTGCTGAACTATTAGGACGAGACGATTAAAAGATAATAATCTGAATTGTAATGAGATTACAATTCTTATCAACAGTCCAATTTTTAAATTTTCAAATTGCAAAGAAGTGCAGTGATAGGGAAGGAGAAAGAATGGAGGTAGAGCGAGTTTACACAAATGTAGGGGAAAACGGTTTTGTCCAGAGTACGATAAAGGATTGGAATAGACTCGAGATAGGTGGAAGAACTACGTCGAAATAATTAGAATATAAAATACTGTAGTTATCAAGGCCTAATAGAATAATAAAAATATCCTGCCGGCTGCCACTGTGCATCTAGCACATCTGCAAGAAGGCTTATTAAATACAAATTGAATACAAATAACTGAACATTGATTGTGGATTGCAGTTGATAGAGAATTGAATATTCAACAGAATATTATCAAAATACATTTTCAATTTTTGGTGTGCATAGGAAAATAGCCTGAGGCTTAATATATAAATTGGGTGAAAACTGAAAAGGAAAGAAAGAACAGCTACCCCCCCTCCCACACCTTCTCCCACCTACCTGAACAAGCAGCCTTCATCTTCAATACCTACTCTACTGTGACCAAGGCAACATACGAACATCTAAAATCTCGTGTGTTTTTCATCTCTGTGTTCTATCAACGGTTGTCCACCACCACAAGTAGGCCTACTAGTAAAACTCGGTAAGCTGCTGTTCACTCGTTCCCTCCCACCCAATTCATACATTTTTTACTTTTATATCTTTTATTCAGCAGACAAAACTTCTAACGCAATGTTGTGACAGGAATAACGAGACGCTATGCAAGTTCTTGTATTAGCATCGTGAAGTGCGATGGCGCTAGTTGTTACCTGACGATCGCCGCGGCTGTTGAAGTGGAGAAGCTGAGTACCGCGATGCTCGCACGAACCCTCGCTGCTCTCCGACGTACTTTGACATCTGAAACACAATATGCACGGCAATTTAGGGATAGAAAACATGATGCGTTACAGGTCAAATGATTTTTCTCAGCGTTCTAAATGGCTTGAAAAGAATAATTTAGTTCAAGGCAATACAGCTTCGCTATCATTGCAGTGCGTCGTTGAAACACCAACATATATTCGATATTTATTTTTGTGATGGACGATATGAGAGATGGATGGTATTTTTTTTCATTCTTTTCATGCTGCTTAACGACCCCACCAACAACTAGGTTATACGGGGGTTCGAATGAGCGGGTGATTATGAAACGAAGGAGTGATGATAGGTGGAAGGACGTTTACAAAAATCCATGCCTTATGCGGGATTCGAACCAACGCCCATCGATGGCTCCAGTGTCTGAAGCGCGCCTCAGCTGACTGAGCTAACGAGGGCGCATAGATGATAGATGATGATACATTGTAGGAGAAGCAAGTGATATGAGAAATAATGAGGTGGGTACACGTCGAACAAAAAACATAAGACAGAGTACAAAAACACACACACAAAATGGACTGGACATGAGTGCTGGGAGGTAGGTTTCACAAGAGTCAACAAACTCAAGTTTCCCGCTGCCTTTTCCACGGACTCTGAAGGTTCCTGTGATTTTCGCCTGGTGATTATTCCCTTCAGAGTCCGTGGAAAAGGTAGTGGGAAACTTGAGTTTGTTGACTCTTGTGAAACCTACCTGCCAACACTCATGTCCAGTCCATTTTGTGTGTTTTTGTGCTCTGTCTCATGTTTTTCCTCCAACCTGTACCCACCTCATTATTTCTCATATCACTAGCTTCTCCTACAATGTATGATCATCTATCATCCATCTCTCATATCGTCCATCACAAAAATATATTCCTTAAATCAAGTCCCACTTTCTGATAATGTCATATTCGATATTTACTTGGACATTTGGGTTCTACTCCGCAATCGCACGGTTAATGTAAATGTGAACTAATCAATAGAAACTGTCGTACAATTCCTGATACTAACTGTAGACCTACATCTACTGACTTCATAGTAGGTCTAATACAGTGAAACCTCTATGCATCGTTTTTCAAGAAACCAGGAAAATAAAACCATCCATGCAGGAAAACGATCCACCCAGGAAAATGTAGGTATCATTGATTGTATGAGAGTGGGGTGAGAAAAAATGATTGATACAAGCAGGAAAACGATGGATCCGGGAACGATGCATAGAGGTTTCTCTGTACTAGTCTGCTACATACACTTCCCTAAAAATGTACATCCCATTTACATGAACAAAATGGTAGATCTAAGTAATGTTTCAATTTTTTTAATGTTGCATAATGACCCCACCAACAGCTAGGTCATAAGGGAGTTTGTATGAGCGGATAAAAATAAAACGATAAGGTGATGATGAGTGAAGTGACGTTTATTGTTTGCTCAACGATGCCACCTATCCCAACAATTATTTGGGGGTACGAAACTATGGTTGCAATTTGGCCCAAATTGACACATCATTTTTGGATGCTAATTACTGGTAAACGTGATGCACACTGTTTGAACATAATAATAATAATATTTTTTCATTTCAACAGATTGATCAGTACATTCTGATATTGTTGTGGTCGGCAGGATATTAATGTATAAATATATTGTAGGGTAGTTAAAGCATAGAGAAGTAACCAGAGAGATGCATCTTAGGTAGCGAGCGGGCGACCGATGCTCGTACCGCAAATATCGGCCTCGCGGCCATATTGGACTTTTGTATCACCATATAAACCGGCATAACCAAGTTGAATGTGTTGATATCCATTCTCATGCAACGAAAAAACGAAATAATTGTGTATTAGTAAACTCTGCGAGTAAGAGCAATGCGAAATAGCACGTAATGGCTATGAGCGAGTCACAATAAAAGTCCAATATGGCCGATTGTCGCCATTTTTTGGAACACGGCCTTGTACGCCTCTATAACCCGTAGATACATCTCTCTGTATACTTCTCTATGGTTAAAGTTTCATCATTCTGAACTTGCATATTTTATCTATCATTCAGAAATGGTCACATTATTAGGAAAAGTAAAATACCAATAAAAAAGAACATGAATTATTGAATTATAGATTAATATAAATGAGAATATCTATTCATCATTCGATATGAAAATAAAATCCAGAAACTGGGTAAAAGCAATTGTCCAATAGATATTTATTTAAAACCGTCTTGAATGACTTGTGATTTTCAACAATTTTATGCAATTTATTCAACAATTTTTATGCAATTTTATGTATACTTTTGAACTTATGAGCAGAATGGCTTAGCTGTCGACGCGTATCCAAAGTCCGAAATTCATCCATTCATTTTGAACTATGGTAATATCATACCTTCTTCTGGCAACATTTTGATGGCGTACAAAGGGGCAACTGCCGTTGCGGAATCTGTCAATAGGAAACGTCTGCTCTGCGGCGGCATCGCCGGCTTCGTGTTGCGACTGTCTCAGCTCTCGGCGGTGTCTTTTCTCTTCCATCAGAGCTTCCTGCCTCCGCTGAATCTCTTCCTGAATCAATTGTCGCTAAAAGCAATAACAACAACTTTGTCAACAATGATAATACAAACAACAAGTCTAGGCAATATTTCAAAATTAGGGCAAATTCAAAGTCGAGCATTAAAGGTTATTGCAGCGTTAAAAGATGAACATCATATAATGACCATTGAAAATCATCTCAAGGAAATAGACATGTGCTTTCTTAAAAAATTAGTTCTGAAGATCTCAGACATGGATATTTCCGAAAGAGTGGTTTTCAATGCATCATTAAGGCCTCGATTTCACTGATTCAAACTCACAAGTTGGCTATATATTATATGAATAGTACGTAACTGTACAATGTCGTTCCAGGTCATGATCCTCTAGTATTTCATATGAATAGTAGGTCTACATATGTAAATGATATATGGATACAGTACAGTCGGTAAAAAAGAATGCGCTACAAGAATGCATAATTATATGTTGTACACAGTAAAAATATTTGAGAGAACTGTATCAAGGTAGGCCTATATTATTTAATAGAACGTTATATATTAAGGTCGAATCAAAACAGTGAAACGATTGTTTCAGTCCGTTTTAAACCCGCTTGATAGGAGCTTGGTCCACAATTGAGTCGCTTAAAACTTCAAAGAGAATCCAGACGTCAATAATGCACAAAGTCACTAATTATGTTTTCAAACAAAACTGTTGTGTTCATCGATTGTTTAATTTCCTGTCAAAACAGAAACTAGTTTTCGTAATATTGTTAATTTGGCCAGTGTAGTATTATTTTGACGCTTCTGATTGGTTCGTCGCGGCTCAGACCTTGTCTCAGAAAAACTTGACGAACTTGGAATTAGGCCCAAGTTGAATCGTTCCACGAGCTCTAGACAAAAAATTATAATTAAGACTGTTGTGAACCAAAGCATCCACTTTCTATAATCGATTTCAAAGACCACAGCTGTCCTTCCAAGAACGCGGCTAGCGTTTCGCTTTCGCTATCGAATCCGCCTAGCAAACTTTTACTATCCGAGTGCTATCGGTATCTTGCCGGATCTAGAAGGCCTACGCAAACCCTGTAATTGAATGCTCAACTAATACCGGAGATTTTGCATGGTGAAACACAAAAATGTTGGGCCAAGCTCAACATTCAGAAACCGCATCGCTCTCATCAGTGATTGGTCGTTTTTCTAGCATGGCGGCTAAAATGTCCGCTTTGCAAATTCCACGTTCATGGAAGTCCAGCGTAAAACTAAAACTGACATTAAACTGTTGTGAACTGACCTTGAATTGGCCTTCATTCTAGAATGGATCATAACTCGTCAAATAATCAAACTAAACGTAGCATTTAATTGTTACGTGATCCTTTACAATGATAAAACTGATATCAATATCAATTTTCACAAATTTCTCACCTCTTTATCCTCCTTGAGCTTTCTCCGCAGCTGCTGCTCCTGTTCCTGCAATTGCTGCCGAGTCACCATCTCCTCGTAGAACGACTTGAAACCCGGCTTGTTGTTTGAATGGAGGAACATCTGGACGTGCTGGGCCAGTTCGAATATCATGACCTCGCCCTTGAGCTCCTCCGCCAGCTGGTCAAGCTCGCCCTTTAGCTGCACAACCTGTTGCGCCGACAGCCCTTTACTCTTGTCGAGCTCGATCAACGGAACCTGCTCCGGGTACTGCTCCGAGCACTTGACGTGCAGGTCGATCTTTGCGTGCACTTCTTGCATCCCGGTGCTTCCTTGCTGCGGCGTCAGGGTTATGAATATCTCGAGCGGTCGCCAAACCTTCCACGCGTCTTCGCTGCGCAAATCGTGCAACTCGTGCGCAAAAATAGCCTGCAAAGAGAAAAATAGATTCACTGAACCATCAGAATAAAGTTGCATTGGGAAACACAATAAATATCTACATGGGAGTGAATCATGAAGTTTGTTGATCAGAAGCTTGGTGACCATGGTGACCATCAAAAACAACCAATAGCCAATATTCAGTATCACCTTCAGGAACCATTTTTTTTTAAATCAGCCAGAATGCGTGTTTGAGCGCAATAGGCCTATTAATGGTTCATGAAATAAAGAGCACTCATCCAAATATTTTCACATTGTCAGAAAGGGCTCACACAATACGAGCACATGTTATGCTCGTTCATTCAACATTCGTGCAACAGATTCCAGTTTGCCGAACGAACATAAGTCGAGTAGTAGCTCACCGGGTGCCCAAATTCCATGCTCAGTCAGCTTCTGTTTACACAAATTACCATTACACAAATAAAAATGACAAATTCAAATTATTTGACCATCAAAGTAACAAAGAATTTGCTTCTAAACGCAATGTGGCCAACAAAGGTCTCAAAAAAGTGTCAAAATTGTAATATCTTTAATAAATGCCATTGTTGAGACATTGAATTTGTAAGACTACAAATTCAATGGTTGAGATTTGCGCTCGCTTTACTTTGTTACCTTGATTTTCATAAGTTCCACTGTTAACCAATAACAGTGTAGGCCCTAGCCTACGTGCAACTTTTTTTGTCAGTGCATTTCTACCCCGGCCTCTACTCATTCAATGATAAAATAGAACTGTTATAGCGACAGCATTATAAACTCAATGGCAACAGGTTGGCTTAGCCTAAGATTATATTGCCTCCAGGACAAGTCATAATCAAATTCCTCTACACCTAGGCCTAATATATAAATATACGTACCTTAAGTGCCTGCATTTCATTTTCTTGACGTTCTTGGGGAGACTCTGCGCTAGCCATTATCATGTGAACATATATAAGCCGTGGACGTAAGCAAAACTACTGGCATAGTCCAAGAACCTAACCTAACCCAAAATAAGAAAGATACATATCACTTTAATTGTAAATGACAACCTATTAAATAATTACAAAATGACACGGTACGCTATGACAACATCAACTTTATTGATACATATGTTCAGCTGACGACATAACTTTTTCATTTAACAATTAAGATTTTAAGCCAACTTGACATCTTTCAAAACCGAAGCCGATTACGTGCGAGTTCGAACACGTTTTACGAAATCACGGCACAGCTGATGCTGATCTCTGACAGCTCGTTAGGTTTGTTGGGTGCATTGACACTACAGTGCGATCTAGTTCCACTGATTTCAACTAGTTTTACTCGGTTCTCCGCGGTTCTCCGTCAAAAATAAATCTGCTCAATGGAAGGCAGCCGTATATTAGATATGTATTTGAACTGCCGATTAAAGAACTATGAAGATAAAATTTTTACCTCAATTAATTTCAAAGCTTTCAGTATAGGTGGAGGCTGAATTATGCTCTGCTGAAACATATTTTCAAGTTTTGAAGTAAATTTTTGAAAAGCGGCCATTTTGACTACTTGCTGTTTAATGAACAGTCCCTTGGTGTCTAAAGAAGGCAGTGAGAGTGCGTCAGTCGTAATGGTGACCGGTTGTTGAGTTTGACAAAGAATATACCGGAATGCAAAGAGAATATTATACTTGTACCTGAAGCATATGTGTATTTAGCGAGATACTATTATTACCTATTTAAACGTAGACATATTTTGTTAAATGGAGGAGGAGTATTCACCAAGATCGATGATGAGCGAGGAAAGCCATCCTCGAACGTTGTACGTCGGAAATTTAGACGCTTCCGTCTCTGAAGAACTTCTGTGTGCCTTGTTCTCGCAGATCGGACCCGTCAAAGGCTGCAAAATCATTCGTGAGCCTGGAAATGACCCTTATGCTTTTTTGGAGTTCACCAACCATCAAGGCGCTGCTACAGCCCTAGCGGCAATGAATAAGAGGTTATTTCTTGACAAGGAGATGAAGGTAAACTGGGCCACATCCCCAGGAAACCAACCTAAACAGGACACCAGCAACCATTATCATATATTTGTTGGTGATTTAAGCCCCGAAATTGAGACACAAACGCTCAGAGAAGCATTTGCACCGTTTGGGGAAATATCTAACTGCAGAATAGTTCGGGACCCCCAAACATTAAAATCAAAAGGTTACGCCTTCGTATCTTTTGTGAAGAAAGCGGAGGCAGAAAGCGCCATTAGTGCGATGAACGGCCAGTGGCTAGGTAGTCGAAGCATCCGAACAAATTGGTCTACAAGGAAGCCTCCGCCTCCTAGGAGTGAACGGCCGCGACATGCAAATGCTAAACCACCGACGTTTGATGAAGTGTATAATCAGTCGAGTCCGACTAATTGCACAGTCTACTGCGGTGGATTCATGAACGGCATCACTGAGGAACTGATGCAAAAGACCTTTTCACACTTTGGCACCATCATGGACATTCGCGTATTCAAGGACAAGGGCTACGCCTTCATTAGGTTTGCCACCAAGGAATCTGCCACACATGCCATCGAGTCGATTCACAACACTGAAATCAATGGCCAGACAGTGAAATGCTTCTGGGGCAAAGAGACCGGAGATCCTAATCACGGACAAAATGCAGCTGGACAGACACCAACTGCGACGCAGTATCAATATCCATATGGACAACAGATGGGTTACTGGTATCCTCAAGGGTACCAGGCACAGGCAGCAACTGCAGCACAGATGCAGGGGCAGTATGCGCTACAAGCTGGAATGCAGTATCCATATGGGCAATTTGGTTACCAACAGGCGTACGGAAGCATGGCGGGGCGTATGGGAATGCAGTTGCCTGCGGGATGGCAAGGTGTTCAATCGCAGACTCCAGGCGCTGCTCAACAGATGGCGGCAGCAGCCCAGGGAGCGGCAATGCAGCAACCACCTGCCGGAATGATGGCGTACACTATGCAACAGTTCCAAACACAGTGATGCATAGAAACTTTTTTTAGACCATCTATGCACAGATCATGTGGTAAAAATACCAGAAAAGGAAAACATGTTAATGACGAAATGATATATATTAAAATTTAAGAACTATTCATATGCTGGTACTGCACAGAATACCACCTTCGGAATGAGTGGGAGTACCTATTCAAGTCGTTGTCTTGCCCCTTGAGCATGAAAAACGTGATTTTATCTCTTGTAAACTCTTCCCCATAAATCATGACAAAATCATGTTTTTCATTTTATCAGAGGACATTGTTAATAATAAGTAGGCCATTGTATCTTTTGACAAATGAAATGAAAACAGTTCTTGTGTTTTGTCATTTTCTGTACTGTAGTAGATAACGACAAAATTCTTTTGTTATGATGTGTAGAAAAGCAAACAAACCACTATGGTACAGGATTTATTACCTGAATAAATGACATGACTCGTAGATTTGAGTGCAATCCTTAAGAATTCGCCTATTAAATAAGTCCTTTCTAAGAAAGTTACTAATAATTTACACAAAAATGTCGCCAGAGAGCGGAGATGTTATCGTTTCTTAAGTTAACTTGTAAAATTTTACTGAGTGAATTGTAATTTTATGTCGGACTAAAAAAAGAAGAGATTTATTATAATATAATGACATGTGTGAGGCAGTTCCCAAATGTGAAGGTTGAGGATCTAAATGATGTTATTTAAATATAAGATCCTGCTACACCCAGATGAGTTGCAAACGGTGTAAATCTAGGTTAAACCTTCAATCAACGATTGCTAATGAATGAAGTACTGTATGATATGTGCTAAACTGATCATTTTTTGATTGATCAAATAAAACATTTGGGTCTGGGAAGTTACAGTTTTCTTTCTTTCTAGACAATCCTTTAATAACTGAATATTGAGTATCCCATATTAGTTTCCACCTAGATAATGATTTATTGATATGAAATATGTACATATTGGACTGTTGCTTTGTGCACGATACTTGACTAGAAGATTAATTATCTTACCAATTTTAGATACAATAGTCTCAATTTGAGCTGATGGTCCATGACCTCGCATGATTTATGAACATTTACGATTTGAAGTTTTCAAGTTTGCAGCATTGATTGTGAGTCGCGTAATGAGATTGAATTATTTATTTCATGTGCAACAACTAAGGTTCATCATCCGGAGACTAGTCGACCTTTTCTATTTACTGTTTTCAAAACATTATTACTTATAAATATATTAGGGGCCTATATGTTTTTAAAGTAATTTTTGTAAATCGAATAGAATTCATCAGGGCTAAGTCTCGAGGATTAGATCTACTGCAATCTTGAGGCGTGTTCTATGCAGTGATTGAACATCACAAGAAAGTGTGGGAACCCAAGGTTAGTATAGTAACTACTAACTAGCCTTGGTGGCAACCCTATATTGATGAAGAATCTTGGGAGTAAAATCTTTGAATGGTCTGATATTAGATGCATATTCCTAAGAATGTAGCTCTTGCGTGCTTCGTTCTTCGACCACCCCTCGTCAATTACAATGTGTGTAACCAGCACTGATCAATCATCATTTAATTTTAATGCTGCTCAATGACTCCCAACACCCAAGTTATACGGGGGTACGAATGAGCGGGTGATAATGAAACGATGAAATGTTAATAGATGAAAGGACATTTACAAAAAACCCATGTCTTATGCGGGACTCGAACTCATGCCCGACCTGACCTCAGTTTCTACCGCAGCACGAAATAGTTGACTGAGCCACAGGGGGCTGCTCTGTGTACCTTATGATGAGTTATGAGGTGAACCTGGGACGTTTTTGGGTCCCGGGACGGGGATTATTTTGTATTTTTTGTCTACACTCATTGATCGTCATCATCTCCAATAATCAGAACATGACCAAATGACGTATGTAGCAAGTTTTGCATAACCAGAGGCAAGCATTTGGGGTTTCAAGTATTAACGATAAATGCGAGTTGTTTGTAAATAGTTTTTTCTCCAATATGTTTACGTTTCAGGTCTTCCCGAGTACAAAAAAACTATTGTTATTTTCGGGAATATGATGCTTTTTGCGATTTCCCGCGATTATGTCTGTTTACTTGGTCACAAGTATTACATGAATGCCAAAAAAAATCTAGAGCTGAATAAAGACATGCCATTTTGTTTTTAAGTTGCCTTTGTATTACTTGTCTTTGTCCTTTAATAAATAATTCAAAATAATAACACTATACCATTAAATCTTTTCTTAAATAATAAAAAAGTCTGTAAACCAAAATGCGTGAAAATTCACCAAAAGGTGAAAAAACTCCGCGAATGCTATTTCACCACTGAAAACGATTTTTGTAAAATAGTCAACACCAATTCACCTCTTGGAGCTATTTAATAACGAAAATTAGCCGATTGATTCACCCCAAATGCTTGCCTCTGTGTATACGTAACTATTCAATCCTTTTTCATTTGATTTTTGTTTCATATTTCATGCAATTAATTAAGTCAAGTTACTTTGTTTAGTCTTTCCATTGAAAATAGAATTCTATGGATGCAAGAATACTCGTTTTTAATTGTAAACGTTTCAATTACAATATAATTCAAATAATTGCTATCATGGATCAAGACTATAGCCAGGCTATAGAGAAGACCAGATTTGAAATGAAGCTATATTTGAATTAGGCCCATCCGAGTTTGAGTTTACGAGGGTCTACTAAATGTTTTTACGTTTTATATTTCCCTTCTACAAGGTCCCACACATATACTTTGTTTGTTGTAAACTGCAAGTTTCATACAATTTATGGGCGAGCACAAGCAAGAAAACAATTTTACCTTACTTGGAAATACTTTTTCTGCGCTCAACAGGTCAAAGCAAAACACTTTGATGAAACTTGGCAAGCAAATATATCATCATCTAACAACTTGATACTGTGCAGTTTTGCGCACAATCGGTTTGAACACTTACAAGAAAAAACATTTCAAAATTCCCCAAAGAATGAGGGAGAAATGAAGAAAAATTAAATTAAAACAGAATTTAAATACAAGAATTCTTTAGTACTGTACACGGGCTACTTTTTCTATATTATGGATGTATCATGTATTTTGATCATTTGGTTCGTGTAAAGCGGAAATAAGAAAGAAAAACCATGCTGAATTCTAAAACTCAAAACTTTTTGAATTCTAGAATTTGTACTTAAATTTCAATTTTGAATATTGAAGTTTGTTTTGAATTTGATTTTTTTAAATGAACATTGAATGAATAGACAGACCTTCCATAATATCACGGATGAAAATAATATTTTACATTTAGAAAAATATTACTGTACAATGAATCCAATGATGACTTGGTGGGCAACAAATAAAATATATTCATATACACATTTTAATAGTTATTAAATTACACATTCTTCAATTTATTTTTATATACTGTACATTACAAAAGCAAGATATCACAAAATGCTGTTGCTAAAAATACATATTGACTTATTTGAAGAGTGAAGACCTGCGATTGTATAAAGCAAAATCAATAGAACAATTACAAAATTTATCATAAAAACCATTTATAAACTTTTATCATTTGTGACCATAAAAGCACGTGGATGGTAACCCATCAAAATCTGAAAAAATGTACATATTGATGACTGTACACGTAGAAAACATTAATTTTTACAAGAAATATTATATTCATATTTATAAATTCAGGAATAGGACAATCAGACGAGTTATTACTCTGTGCATCGACCGATCACTATCCAATAGAATATCAGCGTTACAAAAACAGTAAGATCACATGAAGCACACGGAAAGATTCGTTATAAAAGTAGCAAAACAAGTTCGTAAGGCTGGTCAAACTAAAGAGAAAATAACCAGCTCTTTTATGTCGTTTTATTTTATGTGATTGTATGCGATATTTAAACAAACAAAAACCTAATTACCGTAATACAACTGACTCGCGATTATTAGCGTATACGTACCTAAAGATGTAGGAATATAGCATTTAGTTTTAGTTTTCGTAGCCTATATCAATGTGAATATAGCGTTTTGTAGTAAACTACTATAAACAGGTGCTGCAAACTCTACGTCAACAACTACGGTTTTATCAATGACAATTAAACATTCTCTCAGACTTTTTAGTCTGAGGCAGAAAGTCGTCAGAATACTACTAATTTTTTAAAGGTGTTCAAGGAAAGAGGTAGGCCTAACGATTCTTTTCAACTGGACATTCAGTTTATCCAGTTGATTTTATATTTGAACTCACTTTACAAAATTAATATTAGGCCTATCTATATACAATCCAGCTTAAAATCTCCAAAATAGTGCCAATTTCCATGAAATAGCTGAATGTAGCTAAATACTCTGAAGAAGACATTTATAGTGAGAAATAGTGAAATAGAATATGATGTTGAATGAATTAAAATACTATGAATCATAAAGAATACCAAAAATATATATCTTTATAAAAGATTTAGATTTGATAGTCTATTTCATTAATGCTGAATTCCTACATCTCTACACAGTATAGGCTATACCGTGTTGACGGTACCACTGTACATTTCATAAAGCAGACACTTGTGTAATCACTGCCCTCTAGTGTGTCAAGTTATCAACTGCTTCTAGACACTAGTCAGGTCCAACAAGTCTACAAACAAACAACTAAAATAGTTTCACAATTTTTTTTTATGACTATCATCAACAGCTTACTACAAACAAATCAAAATCACTAAATTATTATATGCCTCTATGTCAACTACTAGCATAGCAAAATCTACATGATGGCTTCAGTAATTTAAAACTAATTAATGGTGAGTCCATGGTGATGAATTCCATTTCTATGGTTCTATTTGAGGTGATGAGTTATTTCCTCTAGCCATCACTTTTATTTGATCTAGGCCTCGGATAAAATTCAGTTTAGAACTACACTATACTTTAATTATATTACTATAGGCCTATTAATATAAATTAATTGAATATTTAATTTTTAATTATGGTGATATAATCATATTTCTTTACCGTATTTCATTTTTAGAACAAAGTTTTAGCTCCAACATATCTGTGACCTCAGTGTCAAACATTGGTCAATTTTGAGTGAATCTAAATATGTTTATAGGCCTACATATCAAATTTTTAATCATCATTTAAATCACCTTTTTCATTATTTCTATTTAATCACCAATAGCTGTTAGCTTTAAACCATAATTCAGGAATAATCAAGAAAAAAAAAACATTACAGAATAGTCATAAATAAATAACTAGCTAGCGACCCGAGTACATTATCATTGACTACGATTCTCACCGGTAAAACTTAAAAGATTCTATCTATAATATTATTAGACTAATTACAGTACCGTACTCGACTAGCGCAACTATATTTTAATCACTATTGTACTTTTTAATCTAGTGAGCTCTGAGCTGGCAGAATAACTGACTTACGTATGAAAATTAACAATTAGTATTTATAGCAGTCGAACTAATATTAAAATCCGAGTTAAATTCTATTGCAATATATACCCGCCTGTATTTTCGTAATTATGATGATTTGTATCACTCCCAACTTTAATAGGCATTGTATCAACGATTGATAGAAGATGGCATTGTTTTATGTTTCACTTTCTCCACGTTGTTCATAAACTGACGTCGCCGTACTCCAAGTTCCACTTCTCGTAGCCTTGGAGGCTGCCGGGCGAGACGGAGCGTCGTATTCTCTTCAGCGAGTCGACGAAATCTTGAAAGTTGATATTCCGTACTTTGTTCGGATCAAGACATCGAACTTGCTCCGGGTTCAATTCTGAGAACACAAGCAGACACAAACGATCATTTCTAGGACTAGGCAAACGCAGAATGTGCGTTGTGTGATGAGCGTAGAAGTATGGAAATCTGGGATTAAAAAATATTCTGTACGCTCAATCTACATCTATAGACCTTGGATTACTTCAAACGCTGAAAAACCTTACCTGCAACTTGTTGCTATTTATAGAGCAACTTGTCGCATATACACTTTGCATTACATGTTTTGATCCTGATATTCGATGAAATGTATACTTTTATTGCGTTTTCTTCGTTATGTCTCATCCGATTGTTGCACAAATTATTGAAAATGTGTACGATACTTGTTTTCATATTCTGTATGAATTTGAAAGCATTTGAAAAATTTTGTTATTCAAGTATTTTCTTCCCGAGTTAGGCCTATTCTCTGGGGATTTTCCAACTTTCCAATTATTTTCCGGTAAAACCGTTCAACCGATTTTTCTGAAAAACAACCCCAACCTATTCTGGTGTGACACCAATATTCAAGTTTGCAGTCGATTGGTCAACTTTCCTGACCTGTATGCTGCGTACAAAATTACAAAAAAAAAGAAAAAAAAAAGACAATTTTTTTTCGGTACGTGAAATGGAAGTCTTCGCTACGCTCATATAATCAGCAGTTCAGTACTTTAACAGGATGATGATTTTGCCACAATTCACTAACTGTATCAAGAAATGAATTATAATACTTGACTTGCTATCTACATAGTGAGGTCTTCTAGTAACTAGTTATCGACCTCAAAATTCATTTTGCTGTCACTACGATTTTGATAAAAACTCAATTTCCAATCTGTCGTGATAAGTAAAACTGATGGCGACCGCTATGCTGGAGATTCAGGTTTAGACGATGACAACAGTAGACCTACCGGTTTTTGCTTCATTAACTAATAGTAGTGACGAGTGTCTGATGCAAAATAGGCAGTAGGCCCAACGGGTTTCTGATTACATATCACCGACCATGTGTTTGCAGTTACTAGTTAGTGATAATGGTTCTGAAGACATTAGTGAAAACAGTGAAGATCAATCGGAATGGTTCAGGTAATTAATACGTCTCGGCCTAGTCATTAATATTATAATATGGCCTGAACACAAAAGTCATGGATGATATATTTTTTCTTTATCGAAAGATATTGTTGGGTTAGGGGCTGTTATTTATCAAGTTATCTTAGGCAAATCACTCGATTCCCAGGGATGTGCTGAACATCCTGTCACCATCCTCATCTTTCTGTCTCCAATCTCCCATCTTCCCATCACTTTTAACGTAATAAGGTAATCTGAACATAACGACCCTCAGAACATTGGTTTTATTGCTCGACAAGGTAACCAAAACTTACCCTCTTTTAGTTTTTACCAAAAACATTTTCTTCAACATCGATAGCTCTTTCTATGGCCACCCATAATATAGTTCGTCTGCCAATGTGTTAATGTTAGTTCACCGCCCTCTGTAGTGAGCTGAGACACCGCTTTAGAAACTGAGGTCACCACTGAGGTTTGAGTCCCTCACGAAGCACGGATTTTTGTAAACCTCCTTCCACTCATCATCGTACGTTCATCATCACCTGCTATTTCGTACCCCCAAATAACCTATCCATTGGTAAGGTCGTTGAACAAACAATAAGTTCTCACAAGAGCAATTATGTCATCTATTCCTCGTACTCACCTCTAATTGGTCCGAGGGAAGCGTCCTTAGCTAATCCGGTTAGATCACTTCCAGAGTAACCCTCTGTGCATGTTGCCAGATTGTCCAGTTCTTCTCGAGTCAACGGATTGTTATGTTTGCTCAACAGTCTTTTCAAGAGAACGACTCGCGTCTCGCGGTCAGGCAAATTGACGTAGATACGTTTCGAGAATCGACGTAACGCGGCTTCGTCGAGCTCCTGCGGTCGATTGGTGGCGGCCATCACTAGGACTCGCTCGTCGGGGTTCGAAGGTAAGCCGTCGAACTCGACTAGGAATTCTGTTTTGAGTCGACGACTTGCCTCGTGTTCGCCTTCCCTGCGATCGGACAAGAGGGAATCTACCTCGTCCACGAAGACGATGGAAGGCTGGAACAATAAGCAACGACGTCACGTTAATTTATGTCGATGAGATGTAGATTGACTGATGTTTTGAGAAAATCACAATTTCTGATCTACCCTGTACACCTACCAAAACGGTCATTCGATTTAAAAATAGATTTTCTGTGATTTTTTTGTGATTTTTCTACATGATATAGGCCCTAGTTTATTTAGAACAAATAAATGAATAAATATATTTTCATAAACATCAGTTTCAGAATTTCATAGATTTGAATAATAATTTGTTCTGTATGCTAATAACAGATTTTTAATGACAAAGGTATCGATTTAAGTAAATTTGTATTCGGTTATACAGGAGCCTATATGTTTTTTTTTTTTTAATGTTGCTTAACGACCCCACCAACAGCTAGATTATACGGAGGTACGAATGAGCGGATGATAATGAAACGATGAAGTGATGAAAGGTGAAAGGACGTTTACAAAAACCCATGCCTTATGCGGGACTCGAACCCACGCCCAACGGTGACTTCAGTTTCAGGAGCCTATATGATTCAATCACACAATAAACAATAAACTACACAGAAGTTCCGAACAAACTTTACTGTTGGAACATGTACGTCAAGGTTTGAATATTTATCATCACGTTCCTTGATTTTTCTAAACGTTCTACTGATTTCTCCATTCTCCGCCAACCTTTAATGATTTGTTGCACTCCGTGTTCAAACCATTTGTTTTTTTCAGATGTGTTTGTAAAATTTGTAAACCTACAAATCTTTTGTCTGACTGTCCCAGTTTTACCTAAGTGCTAACTTTATTGGTAATAACAAACGAAACCAAGAACTAGTGCTAATT
The DNA here is from genome assembly GCA_907164805.1 of Brachyptera putata. Lineage (NCBI taxonomy): Eukaryota > Metazoa > Arthropoda > Insecta > Plecoptera > Taeniopterygidae > Brachyptera > Brachyptera putata. The sequence continues at coordinate 53,338,496 of OU015462.1, forward strand.
ATCCAAATTGAAGGTACAATTTCGTGCTCTACATCACTGTAAAACTGAACCAAGATTTTGTATTTTGAACGGAAAAACCGTTCTACCGATTTTTCTGAAAAACAATCCCAACCTATTTTGGTGTAAGGCCAATATTCGAAAAAAGTTTGCAGTCGATTGGTCAATTTTCTTGACCTGTATGCCACATACAAAATTACAAAATTACAAAATTACGCCGAGGCTGATTTACCTGTAGTTCCCTGGCGACGGCAAACAACGCTCTGACCAGCTTCTCGCCCTCGCCGACGTACTTGGAGGTGAGGCTGGCGGCGCTGATGCTGAAGAACGTGGCGTTGCACTCGGAGGCCACCGCCCGGGCCAGCAGCGTCTTGCCGTTGCCCGGCGGCCCGAACAACAGCAGGCCTCTCGACGGCGTGCGCAGGCCCGTGAACAGCTCCGGGCGCAGCGCGGGCAATATCACCATCTCTTGCAGGGCCTGTTTCGCTATCTGTGAACGTGCGTTGTGATTAGTCGAGTACGAAGTAGAACTACTCAAGGCGGTGCATGCACGGTGCTGACACAAATCGAGAAATTCATCTCTATCATTTTTTTTACGTTTTCAAAAACCAGTGTAATTGAATGAAAGCTCTAGACGAGTAGGCCTACAAGCACAACGCACACAAAACTTGATAAAAACCAACGCACTAGCTTTCGTAACCGTGGGCAACGCGATAAAAACAACAAACCAATTAAACAGATATCAAATAGATATACTTGAAACTTTACATATGTTAGATTAGGGATTATGTTAGGCATTTATATTTCATATTTACGTAGTTATTTTAATTTTCCATTCATTTGCTCTTTTTTTTTTTTTTTTTACTGATTCAATTTATAATTTATATTATTACGCAGGTAGTGAGGCACAAGTTGTCACGGGGCTCCTGCTCTATTCTCACTACCTGTACACATCGTATTATTGATACACTGTGTAAAAACAATAATAAATAAATAAATAATAAACCAAATGATCTTACCTCTTGCCCTGCAATATCGTCCCACTGCACTGAAGCACCGCCTTCTAGTATTTCGTCTAGAATGATTTGAGCAAGTTTCGGGTCGACCCCCTTGAGCGTGGCCGTCTTGCGCGTGGGCGTGCCGCCCCCCTTGGGCGCCGTCGGCCGCCGCACGGGGCTGGAGGTGGGCCCCGACAGCTGGCGCTTGACGGCCGGGGGCGTGGACGTCGGCTTGTAGGGGCGGGGCGACGCCAGGTTGGCCTGCGACCGGGAACCCATGCTACGAGGCAGCGTCTGGCTGCGGTTAGTGAACGACGCGGGGTTACGCTTGCTCGGTATCGTTATCTTACGACCCGCGGCTGGAAAACATGATACCATAATAGATTATATGGTTTGAAAGTATCATTTTCCACATTTAAATACGATAAATATTGACCATTCAGGATTATACTATAGAGGGTGAGGTAAAATGACATTGGTAAAACAATGTATTCACTATTAATTATAATAAAAAATAATTGGATTTAGAATACTTTTACAATAGCCGTAACTTTTATTAACATTATTATTTTATTATTGTTGGTGTTTAACGGCGCGTCAACATCTTGGTCATTTTGCGCCGGTTTTATTAACAATATGTGACTCAAATATAAGTTGCTACAATCTACTTCATGAATTACGACTTTACAGGTCAATCAAGTAAATATTGATTGGTAAAATCTTCATTCAAAAGAGTACCATAATCGAGAATAAAATGTATGGCCATCTTATTTATGTACTGTAACTAGAAGTTATCATCAGACATTAGTACTTAACATTATACAAGGGACAAGATCATTCAAAATCATTTTTTATCTAGCACATTACATTGTCACTAAATAACCTAGAAATAAATTGCCATCATTAATAGTAACTAATATAGGCCTACTGTGTATAGGAAAACAGCCCTAGGCTTATTATATGAATTGCGTAAAAGGGAAAGAAAGAACAGCAGTGTACCAGGTTCATAAGTACATACGCCTACTCATGGATAGAGCCATTGAAAGAACACAGAGATTATGATTTAGACACACGAGATTTCCATGTTTCGGCTGTTGCCTTGGTCGCAGTAGAGTAGTAGCTACAAGGCAACAACCGAAATGTCTCGTGTTCTGTCAACGGACTCTCCACCATGAGTAGGCCTATCTATTTATGAACCTCGATTATCTGCTGTTCTTTCGTTCCCTTTTACCCAATTCATATATTATAGCTCTACGTTGCTTCAAGAGATTGCTTAATTGTGTTGAGTGATAGTGACAGTAGCAACACATTTCAAATAAGAACTATATTAATAATCAGAGATGCTTTAGAATCAGATTATATAATCAAAAAATAGTGTTCTTGAAGTAGGCTTACGAGTGGATGGGCATCGACTTGGCAAAATATCAGTTTATAAGGATAACTTTTGAACAGTACATGATATCAACATTCTAAATTGAAGGAAACAAAAACATTTCCAATACCTTCGAGACGGTACATTTTTTTTTTCTTTAATAATGCTGCTTAACGACCCCACCAACAGCTAGCTTATACAAGGGTACGAATGAGCGGGTGATAATGGAAGGATGAAGTGATGATAGGTGAAAGGACGTTTACAAAAACCCATGCCTTATGCGGGACTCAAACGCACGCCCAATCGTGACTTCAGGTACTACCGCTAGTGATAATTGACTTAGCCACCGGGGCGGCACAGTCCAATTTATAGGCCAAACTATTTTACTCCTATCGCCTGATTGTCAAGCGTATACAGCTGACGAAACACTTGTTTTAGCCATGTACGCTTGAATTAAGCGGTATAAGATGAATACTTCTTACTTTTACCACTTTGAAGGTTTTAAAAATATCTGTGTTTTCTCTGTATTAGAATTTTGATGTCTCATACCATTCAAAAGTTATCACCCAAAAAACTGATTCTTCACTAAATCGACACCCATGCACTATTAATAGAGAAAAGGCATGAAAGCAATCCAGCGTGAATAAAATCATATTAGTGGCCAGCATGGTTTGCAGTCAGGTGGCATTAGCAATATGGTACCGTTAATTATTTGTGCTGGTGAGGATGAACCAATAAACCCCTAATAAAACAAAAACTGTCGAATGAGTTCACATTTTAAAACAATTTAGTTGTAGAAATACTCATCATTTTGTTAAAACAACATTTTGATGTAAAGACAATTTACACTGTCACCAAGCAAATTATTTGAATAAAAAGTAGGATGAGAAAAGTGAACACCCAATTTTACCGTACTTTAAAAAATGTAGGAGATTGCAGAAATTTTTATGAAACTTGGCGATCATTTATCAATTAGGCCTATCATCATCCAACTTGATATTGTACAGTTTTGAGGCGCAATCGGTTGAACCACTTTTGAGAATTTAAGGCATTTCGAAATTTTGAAAATTTCATAAGTTTAACCCAGAGGAGAAAATTTGGAAACACGACAAACAAGAACGATACGCATTATTCCGAAGTTTAAATATGTCGGATGTCATTTTGAACCAAAAAGTACGCCTACAATGTATTTTTTTTACGTTAATCAAGGTTGTTGCAGCTATTTGCAAACATTTAGCTATTGAGCAACAGGTTGAGCCAGTTAAATCGTAGGTCCAAGTGCCGGAATTACCAACAAGGGTATAGCTCTATCTGGCAATTAGTGTTGTTATTATCATGGTTACCCATGCTATTAGTTTACACTAATTCTCGAAATAAGGCTAACTGGACTTGGTAATACCGGGTCTAAATCGATTAAAATATGCAATGAATAGAATAGGTAGAAACTGTGACATAACAGTTTCAAACTCAAGGTGTGTCTACGTGTGTATAGCTTTCCATTACATTTCATAAAAATATAGTACTAATAGTACAAACTATTAATTAGCCTGATGAGTGACAACGATGGAAGATGTCCTTATATTGAAACTTGGCTTTTTAAATAAAATATGCAAAACAGTATTAGTAATTTAGTATACTGTACTACTTAGTATTAAGTATTTCCACAACTAGTTTGTTTTTATCAACTCATAACTTTGTGAATAGATCATTCGAGTACAGTTAGGCCACATGTACAGACCAAACAATACATAATAAAATATGAATTATCATATTACGCTATCACATGATAAAGACACAACATTTGAATCAGTAATGACATAATAATAACAGTGGACCTACACAAAGAACGAGCAAATTGTATAGTACATCAAAAATACTGTAAACAGGTAACAAAGGAAAATGAAAATATAAAATGATAATACAGTAAAAACTTGAACATAGGCCTACATGAAAATTAATTAGTATGCACATCGATATAACATCACTACTTTATATTTAACGAATATATTTATATTATTAATGCTGATATTTATTTCCCTAATTTCAGAGAAAATGAAAATCATCATCGCAATTTCAGTAATTATAATTCATTTATTTGTCCTCCAGGACCCGGCCTTTTTTCCGAGTCGTGACGTAAACATTACTCGATTCTGTTCATGTTTCTACACAGAATCGGTAATGCCATCTCATGACTCATGGTATCTGGAGGAAAAACACTAATTATAATTTCTGAAATTGAGACAATGATTTTCTCTAAAATTAGAGAATTAAATATCGTCATTATTCATTCAAATCTTTTCAGGGCTGTGATGTCCTTTAACCTTCAATTTGAAATTAGAGTAGCTCTGAAGATAAAATCTTCTAAATTGTCACAACTGACAGACATGAAGGTGAAGAAAAAACTAAACAATCACTTCGGACGAAGTTGATTGTTCCACCAACATCACTGTCATTTATTGATTTTAATTATATTGGATTTCACGGCGCTAATGATAAATAAGATCTATTGGCGACTGAATTAGTGTCACTGTTGAAGTTCAAGCACTGTTGCCAATATTTAAAGTGGTACTTGTGCTATCTAGTGGTGAAGTTGACCTTTGAGCAAATAATATACCGAAACAAATGAGTTTCGGTAGGTAAGTGCAACGTGTGAATAGTAAGCAGTCATCCAAGGAGGCTAGATCGTAACTCGTCGTGATCCAAAATTGCTTCATTTCGGATATATTACATACTTTACTTTCTACACAATGAAAAAGGTAAATGTAAGGAATATCAGATACGGTCTTTATGAGGATTTTTTGGGGGGGAAGTGATGTTTTATAGTAAGATTTAAAAAACTTTTTCAAGTCGTGGCAGCAGCATACCTAGGTGTTTTTGGATTTTCTCTTCTTTTCACGCACTTTTGGGTACCAAGATTTGAGTTTTCCACGTAGACTCCACCAATGTTAAATAGTAGTGTTGCCAACCAAGCGGTCAAACCCAAAGTCCCTGACCTAAAATTGCTGCCTTCACGACGAAAATACAAGAATATCGGCATTTGGCTAAAATCCCAATAAAACCCTTCAAACACCTACGTATGCCGCTAATTCCTCATATGATTTATGAAAACCCACTAGAAAACGTAATTTACTCGATCAAAATTCACGTAACGGCAGTGTTTGATATTCTTTACAATTACGGTACCAAAAAAAAAAATAGTTGCTATAATAAAAGATAGAACCTTTGCTTTTCTCATTTGAATTGAGATCTCAAATCATTTTAAAAGATGCTTTCGATTATTTTTCTGTTTATAAAAGTGTGAATTTGACACAGTTTTGATAAAAAAAGGTAACCGAATCAGCATTGGAGTTCAATTTCATGCCCCTAAGCCTAAAAAAATAGATATTTGGTATTTTGTGACAAGTAAAGTGACACAATTAAGACTGTATTCAGGAGGAATGTTCAAGCTTAAAGGACATAATAACCGTAAAGCTAGATTCAAACTAATAATTACGATATTTATCTCCCTAATTTCAGACAAAACAACAAATCATCATCTCAATTTCAGAAATTTTGTTAATTTATTTGTCCTCCAGAACCGGCTTTTTTCTGAGCCGTGATGTAGATGTTTCACGATCTGGTTTATATTTCTATACACAATCGACAATGCCTACGTCATGACTCATGGTCTATGGAGGACAAAAAAATTAATAATAATATTGAAATTGAGATGATTTCTAGTTTTATCTTAAATTAGGGAAATAAATATCCTGGTTTCAGGATTGTGATATCCTCCAAAAATGAAATATTTTGCAAACTTTTAGAAGACAATTTGGCTAACTCGATCCATTCGATAGAGCCTCCTTCAGTGATCCGCTATTTGGCACTTACATGCTATAGGTGCTTTGAACCAATTCACTTCAAATTCAGCAATTTGCTACATTTTCCTAGTGTCATAAAACAAGGGTTGAGACTCCTAATAACTGTTGCGTTAAAATAATTATATAAAAAAAAACTTATGAAATACCTTCAGACGGGTTTTTGGTGGTTGTGGGCCTGGGTGAAGTGATTCTACTAGTCCCGTTTACCATGGCATGTAAAGCAGGGGATTTATGTATCTGGGGGGTGAGTTTAGGTCGTTGAAACTTCACCCGAGCACCGGACGGACCCAAATCCGTGGTCACCGCTAACTGCCCAAGATGCACTAGGCTGACTAAAAACAAACGGAAACAAAATAAACACTCACTCGGCAAAATAATAAGAAACAAGCAAAACGATAATAACGTAAATGAAGATTAAATCATAATTATAAGAAAAGTGGGATAAATGATAAGAAAGGGAATAGCAACAAGTTCCTCAATCTAGAAAATACGAATATCATACCGGCAGGAGCGGACTGGGTCCAGGCCCCACCTTGTTCACCGTAATTTGGGGGCCCCAAATTCATTTATTTTTAGGGATTACAATATTACGTACATTAATTAATACGATAGGCATACTTCTTCGCAGATTACGTCCGATAGATTTATTCATCAAATTTTATTCTATAACTAATTTTTTGCACAAATTAATTGAAGTATAACTTTTTTCTCTTGGGTCCCCTCGCTTCCCGGGCCCTTTTCATCCAGTCCGCCCCTGCATACCGGTAGGGCCTACCATCCGGTCTGTACAATGGCAATATGGTAGGTTGGTATGGGAAGAGTTTACACACAATTGAACATAGTCGTTAGTCCATTATTCATATGCTGTATAGTATAATATATTCGTTGTGATACACACTGTTTTCAAACCTGAAACTAATGAAGAACACGAAACGAAGAGGGGGTTTATCTTAGCAAACGAAGAACAACTGCACAGAGTTTAGTGAATGACAGTTATTGGATGAGTGAGCCACCCTCTTTGCAATGTGCCTCACACTCTGTTCCAAAGCAATATAGTACCGGCATAGAGGAAGGAAGTTGATACCAGTTAGAAAAAAATGAGGATTTCTTCATAAAATGAAATCTAAAAAAGTATTTTGTCTACTTGATTATACCTAACCATAATGACGTGTTTGGTAGGGCAACTACCCTTTTCTGAATATTTTGTTTGATTATGCTTCAATGAATTTTAATGATTTTGAATGTAATTTTGAATTTTGATCAAATTTGAATTGAATACATTTCAAGGTTTTGTCAAATTTTCATATGGTAGACTATTATACTAGGTGACTATTATATTATTTTATTAGGTTCTACAACTTTGGGTACATCTTCACGTACTGCTCACTAGTGATGGGACGTTGAAAATTTTCAGAAAAAAATCAACTAATTGAAAATTTTCAATGCAAATTTATTGAAATTTCCAATGAGAATTTATTGAAATTTTCAATGAGAATTTATTGAAATTTTCAATGCAAATTTATTGAAATTTTCAATGAAGATTTATTGAAATTTTCAATGCAAAGTTTCAGAAAATGTCCAATTCATTGCAAATTTTCTGTTAATCCAATAAATTTCAATGAATTCACTGAATTCATTTCACTGATTTTTTCATGAAAATACTCATTAAAAATTTGAATGGAAAAAATTTCATGAAAGTTTACATCACTATAGGCCTACTTGCTCACACAGCAAACCTCACTTCATCGAAATAAAATTTAAAAGACGACGCTCATTTATCTACATCATAAAATACCACATAGGCGGCGTACCACCACGACAGAACTTTGACAGACGGTAAAACGTGTCGCCAACATGTACGATACCTAAGAAGTCGAGCCGATCCTTCGCCATGATGAGATTGGTCTTCATCTTCTCGTGCAACCGCTGGGCGCGCTCCCACACCTCGCCCTTGCCTCCAACGCAGTCGACAGCGATCCCCTTCTCAAGTTCCGTGATCCCTTTCTTGTACAGTTCGATTGCTAACTCTTTTTGACCTGCAAAAGGAAACAAAATAGCTGAGTTAGTACAAATGCAGAGGAACAAAAAATACAAGAAAGTGAATAATTGAATACTTGTGAACAAATTTTTCATTATAATGTAGGCCTACCAGTAGCACTTTTTATCTTGTTTCGAGCTATGAATGCAGTTCAATAATAATTACCTGAGATATAAAACGTGAAAAAAAAATACCATAGCTGAATCAAAATAAATAAAGGCTATATAAACAAATAATTATAATAATTAAATTCCATCATTATTACAATGATTGGATGAGCAAAGCAACAAGTCAATTTCACCGTAATAGAAAAAAAGTGTTTTTTTTGTTCGTGCTCCACAGGTCAAAAAAGAGTTTTTTTTTTAAATAAAATTGACATGCATATGTCACCACTTTACTCGGTATTTAGGGCTTTTATCTTTGCTCTTTTGTCAAGTGTAGGCTCAAAACTATGAGCAAGTGAAATTATCCACTGCCATTCTAGCACATGTGTGGTACTGCTAGCTTTATAGCTACAGTTGATGCTCTTGGGCATCCTCCACTTGACTGAACAATAAATTATAGACAAAAAATAATAATGGAAAGTTTGAATTTGAATTTAAGAAAAAATAAATTTCAATATCAATTTTTAAAATTCCAATTTTAATTTCAAAATTCTAATTTTAATTACAACAATTTTGATTTAAGTTTCAAAAATTTAAAATTTATTTTTTCCAATTCTAATCCCAAAACTTTCAACACCAATTTCCAAACTTTCAACTTCAATTTCAACGTCGAACATTTCAATTTCAAAATGTATTTTCAATTACTGTGCAAAGAAGTTTTATTCTCAATTGGCCGCTATCAACTGTTCAACTTCAAAATAAACTGATTGAATGGTGTAAAGCCATTTTGATACTTCGGTTGCCTATACGCGGTCGTCAGGGGTAACCTTCCCTCCATTAAAATACTATTAATCATACTTGAAAGTTTAGAACATTGATAGCGTCAATTAAGTTAATCGAGCAGTGAAATTTATGAGATAAATCTAAACCTAACCGTTTTTTTTTCGAACAGTCAGTTACGAAAACAGTCAAGAGGAATCTACACCCACAGCGTAATATTTTAGGTGTTAATATTTTTAATATTTAAACGATCGCAGCGGCTTTCCATTTACACATATTTTAGTGAAACTGCTTCACACCCTTCAGAGAAGTATATTGTCGATCCATAATCAACATTCACAATACGTTTTATTTGTATGTAACGGCACCCGCGGTAAGGTAAAATATTGTGTTCGATACGTACAAGTGATCTTTCCACCTCTGTTGTTATCAAATTTGACTCCTCAGCATTTTCGACAAATATTGCCTAATCTTCCGATGTATTTGTTAATTTTGTATCTTGCACTGTTGAATTTTATGATCAATGATATCTATGATATCACCCTGGCGGGAACTGTTTGCCCTATATCGACTTGGGGCGCCTTGCTTATAAAAATAGAGATACTATTTTTTTTCTTCATCACGAACAAGTGTATTTGAATAAAAAGTATATCAAACCCAAGATAATTGTATGCTCTTTAATTAATATGACATTCTATCTCTGAAAATACGTCAATAAATTTTATCACGTTCTTGACATTTATTGACGTATTATCTTAAAACTGGTTGAATTAACAAAAATAGAATGTCATACTAATTAAAGAGCATAAAATTAACCTAGGTTTGATATACTTTTTATTCAAATACACTTGTTCGTGATGAAGAAAAAAATAGTACAGATGAATTTCTATACGGTATTCTATATAAGCAGCGTGCATGCACCCCCTCAAGTATTTATCTGAGCAATAAATTATTGAACAAGTAATGAGTACATCAACACTTCCACTGGTCGTTCAACCTTACACGTATAATAATAGCATTTGTACGTACGTTACTCTATAACTCAAATCTATAATCTCAATTTCCATTCGTTTCTGTTTGATCTCTGACGTCATTAGCACTGGCTGTGGATTGAAATGTCCGGACCGGCAGAATTTTAATCGGATTTATAACGAAGTTACGAGTACTCTCGCACATAGACAGATGAACTGTTAACTCGCAAAGCCCTCAGGCAGCCAATAGCAGTTATTCTAATTTAGTTGGGGTCAACACTGTGGGTATATACAAGGGTTGAAACCAAGCGTACCGACTATATCCTATGTACCACAAACTCAATCTCTACCGAGTTCCCGGGGTTTCCGGTTTCAACGGTTTTTCCAAAGTCTGTAATGACTAAATCGTTACAAACAGCGTTATTGTGCTGGGCAACCAATCATTTATTAAAAACCAACAATTTGCTGTTACCGCGATACAAATTTCAATACTCATATATTGCACTTTGCACTACACCCTATGCATTTAACGTATAACTTAGTTGAAGCTATATACTTTGCATTCAACGTATTACTTAGTACTTAGTTGAAACTATACTTGATAATCTTTTCATACATAAAATCAGAAAAGTAAATTCTCGTAATTTACTGGCTCGACATTTCTTCTGTCTACATTGAAGCCAATTGTTTGTAGTAAGATAACTCGCACACATTGTAAAATGCAGTACAGTACTCGCTCAAATAAACATCAAAGATCGCCATATAATTTAAACTTGATTCACCATGCAGAATTGAAAGATACAACAGTTCACCCTCATGTTTCTTAGCTCTGGAGAGAGTCTGCATCATGAATAAACATGAGTTGCGTATCCATATAGCTATAATCCAACGTTTATTCATGGTTTATTTTGCATTATGATTCAGGCTCCAGAAGGCATTGAGATCCAACAATACAGGCTCATGTTGTTCAACTCTGGAGAGAGTCTGCATTAGGAATTAGCAAGAGTTGCATATCTATAACTACAATCCAAGGTTTAGTTTCAACTCCAAAGAGCCAATTCATAGCAGATACTCTCTATTTATCCGGGGGGGTCAAGATTGAGGGTGTACACAAGGGTTGAAACCAAACGAACCGACTATCCTACACCACAAACTCAATCTCGACCGAGTTCCTGGAGTTTCCGGTTTCCAAAGTCTGTAATAATTACTTGGTTGGCAGCACTCATTATATACTACATAAATGATGAATCAGATCCACCGCACTTGGAGGGGAAGGGGAGGAGGGACATGAAACTCGGTAAATTGCGAGAACACGGTGATGGTATCAGAATACGGGACTCAGAATAAACTCATTATTTCGGACGTCGGTTTGCAATGGCGTGCACCTCGAATTGGATCACGAACGCGCGCTCAGTGATCTTGTACAGGTTGAACCAAAAGTAAAAGTCCTTTTACTAGCTGGCTAAATCAGACAGCCTTGTGATATTGCTTGGATTTTAGGGCGACCTATAGCGTAACATTTTCAGTGTCAATGTAACATACTAGGAAAACGCCATACGTTATATACGTTGTTAGACGAGCGGATAGTAATAGTATGGGTACAAATGGGTAAAAACTGCTTCCAGTGGTACCATGAGTGGTACCAATTTAGAACATTTTATGTTTTTTCTTCAAAATGGCTGACCCGATCAAGCTGAAAATTTCTAGAAATGTGTACCAAAATGTAATTCAACTTCACGCAAAATTTCATTCTTTTGGAATTTTTTTTTTCCCGCTGTGTTATTCTAATGGGTATTTATGAAATTTCGAAAATTCATAAAAAAAAAGTTACTACCCGATAATGCCACAAAACTATACAGATCTAACTTAGATGAGGAACAATATTGGAAAAAAGTTTGAAGTTGATAGCTGTAGCCGCTTGACCTGTGGAGAAACGACAAGAAAAAAAATGAATAAATAAAAAAAAAAAAAAAAACGAGCACCAATTTTTTCCAGTAGGCCCTATGTCAAATTGAACCCTCGCTAAAGCTCGTCTAATTAACGATCGTGGTGGCTTTCCGTATGAACACATTATATTAGTGAAACTGCTTCACAATACTGTCGATCCATCATAAACATACTACATGTTATTTGTATATGTAATGGTACGTAAAGAGGTAAAACTCGATGGCAAAAATAACCAGTGTTACACACAAGTGATCTTTCCACCTTTGTTATTATAAAATTTGACTCATTACCTTTATAAATCGACAAATAATGTCTACATCTTATGTTGTATTTGTTAATTCTGTATCTTGCACTGTTCAAGATTTATGATGAATCATATCTGTGAAGTCACCCTGGCGGAAACTCTTCGCCCTACGGACGGAGTCAATGTCTAATTCGTGAGGTACGAGAAATACCCGAGCGAAGGCGTAAATGATGACTATAGTCCCATGTCTTATAAACACCGAACACTCATACGAAGCAATTCGTGGCGCGATGTGTGCCTTCGGTGCAAGAGGGTCAGGGTTCAATTATTATTATCAACATCGAAATTTGATACCAAATCATTATCGTGTTAGGGGACACAATGATTTTTTTTATCGATCGATTCCAATTAAAGAATGTATTTTACACGTTTCTTTGCCCTCAGATACTTTGATCATTATGTGACGTCACCATAATAGCCACCTGGTGTCGAAGCTGCCACACCACCCCCGAATTGAATTGGCAAGTGTGCGGCGTCGGCGTCGGCCAACACGCACCCCCACGCACTTCGACGCTATATTCCCCGAGAGCGTCGCCACGCTAGCAACCTGTCACCATAACAACGTAGCGGTAGACACGGAATCGATGAGAGGACGACGTGATTGCGCAGACGCCGAACAGTACCGCGAATAAGACGAGCAGTCGATTGTTGAGTTTATTATGTTGTGTCGGGAACTGGAGCGTGAAGTGCGAGAAGCAAACGGGAACAGGGAACACGAACGGGTTACGACAGGAATAAAACCGAACATTGAAGTCTTCTTTGTAGAACATCCCCCTACAAATCGGAAAGAGTATTACACTACGCAGTCAAAAGTAAACCTCGAGAATCACAATAAACCGATTCACAATATAATTGAAAATCTTATTTACCATGCTTCAGTGAAAGATCCAACAGTTCACCCTCATGTTTCCTAGCTCTGTGAAAAGAGTCTGAATCAGGAATTAGCATTAGTTGCGTTTCCATCAATAATTATAATCCAAGACTTGATGCATCACAAGGAAGACGACACAAAATATTTGATCCGAAATTATCTCCAACAATCATCACGGTGCAATATAACCAAGTCGTTGACGCGCCGTTGAACCCCAATATTTATTCATTCATCACAGAATGTCGTTTTTTGCACCAACGTAATTCTTACAAAACGATAAAAACACTTTCAATTCCTTTGAATTTCGAAAATGTCCCTGCGGGGCAAAATAAGAACATTTCCCTATCGGTTTGAACGACGCTATTGTAGCGCTTATCGTAAACTCGAACCATGGAATTAAAACTACCCACAAATACAACATAGGGGCCTACGTTTCGATTCATACTGGGATAGTTCCTAAACAACAGGCCACGACCGACTCCCTCGTACTACCGGAAAAAAAAATATTCATATCAGCTTCTTATCATCTCATTCATCATTCACCGACGGCAGTAGAGCCTTATTCTCAGTAGAATGCATCGATCATCATTAAAACCAATAATAAAACCAATAATATTTATATAACTTAGGCCCTATATATTGGTATGATTCGAAACTGTCACCATTAAAATTATATATAGGTCTATATATAGACATATACATATGGGATGTAACAGTCATGTGATAAGAGATACGCATCGACCGGGAGTGGGGACTCGAACCCGGGACCTTCTGATATAACATCCCTAATATCTCGATATTGGATTGTATCCAAGAAGTATATAAGCTTATATATGTATATATATATATTGGGGGTTTAACGGCGCGTCAATGACGTGATTGTATTGCGAATATATATATATATATATATATATATATATATATAAATTTTTTTTTTTTGAAAAAATGTTTATTAATATTGATTAATTAGTTCTGATCAATTTTGACCCTGAAGAAGCCAGGACAAATCCTGGCGAAACGTTGGTCTTTTTAAATAATAATATCAATGAAATTAAACCTAGAAGATGTCTTTATTTTCAAATATGCATCATGGAAAAGAGAGTTTCAAATCATATATATATATATATATATATATATCCTTCCTTCGTGGATCCAAGCACTTAATATCCACCAGGTCGGAACCAACAATAGCGTATTGACCTTTTCTCGGTGTGTCCAATAAACCACCCCAGTACACAGCGCACGGGCTACAGCTGCAACCCCCTCGTTAATTGGCTCGGACGCGAGACCGGATGGGGTAAGTTGTTCTCTAATGCCGTTCAAAGCCGAGCACTAATTAACCAGCCGGACACAAACAATGACCAACACGGATTATTACAAACAAACCACACTCAAGTTGCACAAGGATGGAGAGAATGAAACCCACACACATTTTTGGTGACTCACGATTTTTATTTCGAATTTGAGATACATTTCGTCAAATCAAGGATAATTAGACGAGCTTTAGCGAGGATTCAATTTGACATACTAAAAAAATTGGTGTTCGTTTTCATTTTTTTTCCATTCTCCACAGGTCAAACGGCTACAGCTATCAACTTCAAACTTTTTTTCAATTTGGTTCCTCATCTAACTTGGATCTGTACAGTTTTGTGGCACTATTGGGTGGTAACTTTTTTTCATGAATTTCAGACATTTCAAAAATACTCGTTAGAATAACACGAAAAAAAAAGAAAATATTTTTATTTTCCAAAAAAATGAAATTTTGCGTCAAGTTGAATTACATTTTGATACACATTTCTGGAAATTTTCAACTTGATCGGGTCAGCCATTTTAAAGAAAAAGCATAAAATGTGCTAAATCGGTACCACTCGAAGCAGTTTTTACCCATTTTTACCCATACTTTTACTATCCGCTCGTCTAACAACGCATCTGCCGTTTTCCTAGTTTATTACTACATTTTTCTGAGTGGTGTGTTTTTTTGGCCGTTGTGGTGCCCCGTTCAAACAATCCTAAACATCTTGATTGGAAAACAATGACTTTGTATCAAGTTTTGATTAGATGAAAAAACCGTCGGTATGACATACACATCGCTCTATACAGATCCCTTTAGGGCTTGTCTAACTTGATATAGGCCTACACACACACGTTTCATGCTTTTACAATTAATCACGCATTTATTCAATCTGCAATCAGCACATTCACATATGTCAAAACTTAGAAGTCAAACCGTATCTGGCAAAAAACTGTTCACTCGGGTCAGTTCAATGCATGAAGTACACTGACGAAATTTGAAATACATGCAAATATATATAAATTACTAGCTGACTCGGCAAACGTTGTTCTGCCATCGAAGTGATTTGTAATGAATGTTGGTTGTTACGCTACCTAGCGTGTAGCCCCGCAAATGGTGAGTAACGTTGAGTAACATTGAGCAACTCCGTCAATGTCATTGAACAACGCCATTACTGGTGTTGTCCTTGAAGTGCTAATTTTTGGATATTGCTCATAGGAGAAAGCTCGGCAGAAGATCTCGTATACTTCAGGACCCTCTACCACCCCTATCGAATGTGCGTGAGGAATTTCACGGCACTCGGTCGAGCCGTTTCGGAGGAGTTCATCCTCTAACATGTGACACGAGCTTTTTATATATAATAATAATGATCTAACCCTGTTTCCAAATATAACATTGGGTCAGGGGGTGGGTGTTCCCACCAACATTAGAGCCGCAGGATTCCTAGAAACCGGCTGGCCACGCCTGGCGTTTCATCCTCATCTTCCTCCTCTTCTTCATCTACTTCTGGTTGCTTCACCAATTCCTTCCACCTTGTTCTGTTCTCCCAATGTCCTTCTGTCTCTAACTCACTCCACCTTCCTCCTCTCTTCAGTACATCCTCTTTGATCAGTCCAATCCATCAATCAATCAATTTTATTATATAAGATAATAAAAACGTGTCAGCGTATAATACATTGCTCCTCCAATGCACATTGAAGCCAAAAGGATACCACTGTTTTTCTGACACGTTCAATAATATTACGTCTGTTAGAAGGTAATCCAAACAAGCGTGAAACAAGTGGTTACTTCCGCTGAGGCCGCTATATAATATGGGTCCTAATGAGACCCCCCCCCCCCCCCCCTCAAAGGATCCACACTCCTCGACGTGGTGTGGGGGCTCGAGTGGCCCCGTGATCTTCGAAGCTGTCGTCGGGAGCAATCGAAGAGTCACCCACTGGTGATAAGGTCTGGGGTGAGGGCTCAGATCAAGTTCGGAAAGTCTCGGCCGAGTGTAAGCCGTTGCGACCGGAGTATTCAATTTTATTTTCTTGGGAACTCCTTTTTTCTAATCTTCCTTTACTTTTCTATTTTTTACCCACTTCCTCCATATACGCATCAAACATCAACGTAAGGTTGACAAATATGGCAAAGTACCTACGCGCAAAATGACCTCACTGCCTACGCGCCTTTAACCCAAACATCCAAACATTCATTTAATTCATTCATTCATTCATTCATTCATTCATTCATTCCAAAAAATCCGAAGTTCATAGTATTTGTATTATTATTCATCATGTATATTATTATCGGAGTTGAAAGAAATTAGAACATTATAAGAACATTTTTTTTTCTACAATAAGTTGAATCTATTCATCTGAATCAGTATACCTTTATATTATGTATCTGATTAAATTGCTATCATACATGAGTGTTCATTTCCTTCTACTTGAATAAACATGAGTAACTGTATTTACCGGTCTATCTCTTGCCAACCAACTTCCTAAATACCCGCTGTAAAAACAAAACAAAACATAACAATTAAAGTAGTCAGCGATTGTACTAATCAATTACTCACTGTCCACTTTTCGTACGTTCGTATATTTTTACAGTGAAATTGGAACAGTAAATAAATATGAGTAATAATACTGATAATTAAAAATAACAATTGAATTCTATTGTGTTACTTATAACGGGACTATACCCTAATTGCTTGTTGTAGACGGCTTACTCTGATTAAAGGGAACCCAAACACAGCATAAACATTTTCAATGTCAACCTTAAATATCGCAGTGACTTTCCTGATGACATTGTCGTGAAACTTGAAAAAATATCGAATGTTACTATTAATACATCACTCAATTATTATAAAATTTACTTGTCATTTTCGACAAATGTTGTCTGCATCTTGTGATGTAGTTTAATTTTTGTATCTCACATGCACGGTTCAAGTTTTATAATCATTTATATCTATAAAATCACCCTGGCGGTAACTTCTTGCCGTGTGGAGACTGGGTCGCCAGATTAGAAATCGTCATTAGATAAACTTGAGCGAAGATTTCCATCCCATTCTTATGAAGCTTTTTTTTTGTAAGCACTACACAGGTCGCAGGGTTTAACCGATCGACATGAAACTTTTTCTGTATTCGCAAACTTATTCAACTTAGAACCCTATAGTTTTAGGGTCAAATCGGTTGAACCATTTTTGAGAAACATCATATCAAAGTTTCTAAAAGCCCCATAAGATTAGGCTGGGCGGAAAAAGATGAAAAAATAAAATCTCGCCAATATAATTCAAATTTTCCTCAAATGTAAACACAAAAATGATACACATTAAATTTTGTATGCAATTCGGACTAGCCGTTTTGAAGAAAATAATGTAATAATTAAATGTTTTTTATTCATTGAATCGATAGAATGTAATGGCAGAAAAATGCAGCAGCGATAGATTCACGGCTCCCTAGATTCTTCGATATCGAATGAAAAATATTTCATCTGAAGCAAAAAGGTGTGTAGAGTTTTCGATTACGGTAGCTCCATTTAGATATCTCGCTCATCTCACAGCGCATATTCTGCGTTTGTCTATAGTGATGCAAAATATGAGGCATTTCGGATATGTAATAGAACTACATTCTACACAATAAAAAAACAATGGTGATCTTGACTTATTTACTGAAATATTAACCAATATGAACCATTATTGTCCCGTCTATTAGCATATAGTTGTTGTGATAACACATACGCCTTTATTTTAATCGAGATTACAAAACAATTTACTTTGTTTTGTAGTTTTTTCTGTTTTTTTTATTCAATATGAAACGCCGATTACGTTATCGTGCTAAAAATGCGTAGCAGTGCTGGTTTTGTTCAAAAGTTATCATTATTTACGTAAATACGGGGGGATGTCAGTTTTCGTCGTGGTTTCGATCAAAACGTTACTCAAACCAGCGATTCATATTCAATTTACGACCCATAGGATATGGATTTGCTTTTTCGTGACGTACGATGTTTAAGACTGATGTTTCATGTTTCATGGAAACCTATCAAAAAATAAACTAAATTTCAACAGTTCATTTCCTTATGTCCTTTCCTTTATTTCTTTTAATTCAGTCAAACGATACGGCCTCTTTAAATTAAATCTATTGTAGGCATATTTGAAAGCATATTTGTGATCAAATAAAATAACGAGATATCGCATGTTTCAAATACTGGCTATAGGCCTACTGAAAACATGAATGTCATTGTTCGAATAATGAATATTATAACTTCATGTATTGTGGCGGGGGGTGTAGGGGGGTATGTACAGGTCTGCACACGATCTTGGTGACATGCTATTAGTGAGAGTAATAAAAATAATGCAGCATTTTTCAAACATAGCACAAAGGTCGCTCACCTAACAATTCATCACTCATGGCGTTTTTCATGTTTAATGTAAATAATGTGCATGCGTGATTCACTTTTACGTACATTACATTTGCGGTCACACAAAATGTTTTTCCTGAAAATAAAATGAAAAATAAAATAATATCTATGCAGAAATTAGCAGCAAAACTTTACGTAGACTATGCGTGAAGTGCGTATACACACATATATATATATATACATATATATATATATATATATATATATATATATATATATATATATATATATATATACATATATACAATAGGCACGCACATTGTCAGCTAGTTTCAGTGCGTTTTTTTATTTTTTATATTGGGTTTAACGACGCTCTGTTATGATAACTGAGATATAATGGCGTCGGATGGATGATTAATGAGATGATGGGATGATGAGATGAAGGTTCTTGCGTAATGAGAAGATTTTTGCGTAATGAGAAGGATAGTGGGAAGGAAGCGGTCATGGCCGACTTATTGTAGGAACCATCCCGGCATTAGCCTATAGACTACAGAGGGAAACCATGAAAACCTCTGTAAAGATGGTCGGCGGCGGGGATCGAACTGGGTTCGGAATGCCCCTCGCCTCCCGGATCACATAAAGCGAGCGCGTTCAGTGCGTATAATATAAGTATATTTTATTCAGACTGCAGTGTGATGAATAGCTTGATCGACCACTATATGTGACTCCAAAACCGTACATGTATGAAAGAACCATTACACGTCGTATATAACCTGAATATTATACGAATCCTTTCAGAAAAGATGAGAAGATAAAACTACGACCACCGAGGGTCGTTCTAAATCCTCCTAAAATATTGCTATGCAAATATAGGCTATATACCAGTTACACAACGGAGAATGGTGCATATATCAGTCAATAAACCATTACTCAGGAGACCGGGGTTCGATTCCTGCCATGGTCGACCATCCTGACTGAGATCGAATCATCAAATCTATCGTCGGAAATCAAATCGTCGTTGAAGCACCGTTAAACCCACTAATCGTTAAACCACGCCAGGTTTTTCGTATAATTTCCATGAGTCGTTAAAGCTGGTGAATATTGGAAATGGGATGATTATCAGGTCACGACCGTAACCTTTTCAACAATGATTCCAATGTACCGAAGTAGTTTTTCACTGAAAAGATTAGCCCTTAGGCCTATATACACTGGTCGACATATACAATAATAATACAATATAAGGATAAATTCAAGTATTTGAGTACCTGTATTTACTTTCACGTTCAATTCTTTACTTTATAAAGGTCTATACCATAGTTTCTATTTCTTTTTTTTTTTCGAAAGTTAAATATATATATTATTACGAAGAAAAAATGAAAAAACATGGAACAAGTTCATTGGTACACAATATAAAGAGCGGGACCTTCCTCATATACGCTATATTCTATACGATTTGTGTCAAAATATAATATAAAAATATAACAAAAATACAAAATAAAATGAACAAGAGCTCACATCACGTTGCCAAAACAACGTCACGTACTGGGTTTCCATTGTTCATATTGCACACAATCCACACAAACTTATACCGTCAGCTCAGTTGGCGGACCAATCTGTCTCCACCAGTAATATACCGGTCAATCCGCCACCATTAGCTGACGGCTATACACACAGCATTTATTTGTAAAATCGCATCAAGTTTTCAACTTTAGCGACCCCACCAACAGTTGGGGTTATTTGGGGGTGCGAATCAAAGGGTATCATGAAAAAATGGAGTAATGATAAGTGAAAGAAGGTTTAAAAAGCCCGTGTCTTCTGCGACTTGAAGCCACGCCTGACTTGACTTTAGAATGAATGACTGAATGAATGAGAACGAATGAATGAATGAGTTTAGAGGCGCGTCGATAGCAAGAGCATTTTCAGCGCCTCCATGCAGTTTCTGAATAAGTGACTAAGCTGACTGAGCCACTGGGGGGGGGGAGGGGGGATTATTCTTTGTTACGTCATTGCAGAACATGCAAAAAGAAAATGTCTTTTTGGGTATTATAAAATAAAAATGCCATATGCATAAAAAAAGTAAATTCAATTATTCAAAAACAACTCAATTCAGTCAGGTCTTTCAAAACAGAACATGTTTTGTTGACATTTTGTTAATCGTGAAGTTTTATTCAATATATGAACCTCTATGACCTCACCACGAAGCTTTAGCAAAATTCGATATTTTACATGAACAGACATCGTACACAAAGCTGTCCACGTTTACCCTTCCACTAGATTATATAATACACGTACCGTACTGAATAGATTGTTGAAATTGTTTCTACTTTTCGTTTAAATGTAAACAACTATCTTTTGTGCATCACATCGGCCATGCAGACTTTAATCGTCCCCGTAGCTCAGTCAGCTAAAGCACTGTTTTTAGAAATTGCAGTTAAGTCGGTTGTGGGATCGAGTCCCACATAAGACACGGGGTTTTGTAAGTCATTCATCTGTCATCAGCTAAAAATATCTCCAAATAACACTAGTGAAATTTATTTATAATGCGTTTAACGAAGCACAATATTGCTGATTTAGGTCTATTGGCGTCGATGGATGACGAGATGAACATCGCCCGACTTTTTAAGCTGGGTAAAGCTGCGCAAAAAGCGCAATGCGAGTCGATTTAACGAAATATCACGTTTTTTGGTGTGAACTTTTGGACGGTATGATATATCAAAATTCAAAAAAGGGAGGTATAGAGATCTTTTAAATAGCGTCAAAATGATGAGAAATAAAATTATTATAATCTTGGATTTTAACATTTTCCCAGGTATACAGCCTAATGTATTGATTTTAGCTGTATATAACCATTGACAATTATGTCAAGTTGAATACTTTTCACGTATACGATCTTGAAGGTATTAAAAATATGTGTTTCTCCCGAAATAGAATTTTGATATCTTATACACCATTCAAAAGCTATCACCAATATTTTTTACTTGTATTAAAGATTTTTTTTTTTTTTCGTAACAGATTAGTATTAAATTATATACAGTGTCTGAGTTTTATATAAGTTCCTTCCGTTATAGAATTTTGATAACTTGAACCATTCAAAAGCTATCACAAATAGTTTTCACTTCTAAGTTGTAACCGTCTTAAAGGTATTAAAAATATCTGTGTTTCTCCCGAAATAGAATTTCGGTATCTTACTCCGTTCGAAAGAATTACCACCAAACAACTGATATTCCGCTACATCGACTCCCGTGCACTCTTAACAGTAGAACGTACGATGCGATTTGTAAACTCGAATTGCATTGACATATTGTGCACTGGCGCCGACCTCGCTACAAATTACCTTGTGTAGAACCGTTTAGAGCCGCATGGTGAAGTCGCGAATATTGAGAGATCGCGGCCGCAATTCGCGAGACGGGCCAAGGCAGTTCACATGTTTAACACCAAATATGGTATGTTTACATCAGTATACATTGAGAAACTTCATTTCAATATTGATATTAATGAGAATTACTATAATATGAAAATACTTCGATAAACCCTGGAATGGGTCGAGTCGGATTTTAAGAGTATATATGGAGTGGATTCAGCGAGATATCGGTATTTTGGTGATGACTTTTGAACGGTGTGAGATTTCAAAATTCTAATATGGCAAAAATTAAGACAATTTAAATACCTTCAAGATAGATTCAACTCAAAATTAGGCCTACACAATTTTCCCGTCCGTGTACACAGTTAAAAACATGTTTTAGCTGTAGATCATTGTGAAAATGTTAGAATCCAACGGTGAATCATTTCATTTCTCGTTAGTTTGAATGTAAAAATGTCTGTGTTTTCTCCTCATTAGAATTTTGATATCTCATACTGTTTAAATGTTTTCATCCCAAAATCTGATATTGTGCCAAGTCGACTCTCATGCGAGGCAAGAATTTCCCGCCAGGGTGATTTGAACTGATTTCACAGTTATATGATTGATCATAAAACTATAAAAATTAACAAATAAATCACATGATGGAGAAAATATTTGTCGGAAACGTTAATGACTTGAATTTTTGATTAAAAAAGGTGGAAGGTCACTTGTATGTAACACTATAACACTCGATAAGAGTTTTTACGTATACCAGGCAAACTATATACGGCCTAGGCCTACATAATAATTACTGAAAGACGTTTTCCCCGTTTTTCCGCGCTCAGTTGTTCTTTAAATCATTTGATCAATTTTTGTTTGTTTTTCTGATGAGTTTGAAGGGCTATAATTAGTCGTACCGAAAGTGGGTTTTACATCGGGTTTAGTTTATATGGAATCAGTTTCGGATGTTTGTTTGATTAGGTTAGGTTAGTTAGTTTGGGCTAGTTGGTTAGTTGGTTGACTAAGGCCCGGTTTTATACGAATTGCTAATTTGTTGATTAGGCAATAGTTAGCGGATTAGTACTTAACTATAAGATTTGTAAAACTGGCCCCAAGTCAGTTAGATTGGGTTGGTTTAGTTTAGACGACAACAACAATAACGTATACATATGAAATGTGATGATATAAACCAATGGTCCGATGTGAATATAGCGGCTATACCAATAAATTATCCAAACACTTTTTGTTCTCGAAAACTAGAAGTTTCTAAAACTAAGTTATCCCAAGTTTCATATTATACTTCACGAGCTGATTTACGTAGAACATTATTCAAGTGGAACTGTACAATTATATTCAATGAGCACTGTGAATGAAGATCCATCTTTCCGTGCACAATTATTTCATATTCCCGTATCACTTGCAGTGAATAAGCAGCGATTTAAATAATTAAACATATGAATTAATTGGGTCAGTTTATGTAAGTATACTGTGTTATTAGTTTAAGAATCAGACTGTGTATTTGTACCTTATCTCCAACGGATACTTTAATTCGATGTGGGTTATACTAATAGAGGCCAGAATAACACCTTATCGTAAGCATACTCATTGAGCAGTTATATATTCAAAAACCACCAATTGAAAATGTAATTTTCCGAAGAGTTGAAAAACTTGATATATTTTAATTTATTCCCTCGATGTTTACCGTGTTATTTTCTCTTTCGTAGCCGTTCAATCCGCTGCGCCATCCACGTCTTCCACTGTCGTTTACATTTACACAAAAATAACCCTAGTAATTTGTGAAAAAAAAACACATCGTGAACAATAAGGTTATTGCAAAATATACACTCTTCTAACGCTTTTCCACATAAAGGCGAAAAGTGACCTAGCTGTCAACGCAGCTCGAAATCATCCGACATTTAACGTCATTTAAATAATCATTTAATGATGAAATATTTAACAACATAGTCCTGAACTTCGAATTATCAACAGTAGGCAAACTAGACTTTATATTATAAACTGAAACAAAAATCTCGTAGCCGCCCCCGTGGCTCAGTCAATTATCGCTAGCGGTAGAAACTGAATCAGGTCGGGCGTGGGTTCGAGTCCCGTATATAAGTTGCATGGGTTTTTGTGAACGTCCTTTCATCTATATCATCAATTCATCGTTCATTATCACCCGCTCATTCGTACCCCCGTATAACCTAGCTGTTGATTTGGTGGAGTCGTTAAGGATGTGCATTGCATGCTCAGTGCTTATAAAAACAGAGAAATTCACCTTCACTAATTTCTTTCCATGTTCAAAAACCAGTGTGACTAAATGAAAAGTTCACATGTCCAAGATAATTTCATGCTCTTCAATTAATGACATTTTCTTTCAGTGAATTCAATCAGTTTTAAGATAATACGACGATGAATAAAAATGTGATGGAATTTATTCACGTATTATCGCCAAACTGATTGAATTCACAAGAATAAAATGTCATATTAATTAGAGAGCATAAAATTATCTTGGTCATGTGAACTTTTCATTCAATTACACCGGTTTGTGAACATAGGAAAAATAATAAAGATGAATTTTTCTAGCAATAAAAAAAATAAAAAAATAATTTCGTGATGCACGAACAGAAGTGACCCGGCTCTTCTCGGCTCCTGTGCAAAGATCAGATAACTGATATTGATTGGCTATCGAGGTCGAACGATGTGTTTGATAAATCACACAAGCCTGGTTTCAGTGGTGACTTCCGATCAATAAAGAATCAACCCCGGCCACATGTTACTATAACAACCCCGAAACACTTGCAAATGACACAGTATTTATTTTACTAGGCAAACGCAGAATGTGCGCTGTAAGATGAGCGAGATGTAAACACGATCGAAAACTACACACTTTGATCATATAGAATGAACTTCATCCGATGACAATGAATCTAGGGAGCCGTCAATGTAACAATGCAACATTTTTCCGTAAATATTTCTATCTTTTCGATAAATAAAAAACATTTATTATATTATTTTCTTCGAAACGGCTGGTCCGAATTGCACGCAAATTTTTCATTAATGTGTATTATTTTTGTGTTTAAATTTGAGGAAAATTTGAATCATATTGGAGAGATTTTATTTTTAAAATTCTAAGTTTTCTTTTGTTTAGTATGTGTTTTTGGATAGTAGGAAAGATTCGATCGTGGCCTGTTGCGAAGGAAACATCCCAGTATGACTGAACCTAAATGACAGAGGACATATTCGTCATTCATTAGAGATATATTATAACCATCTATTATTAATTTATTATGTTCATGAAATTAAATTAACACAATCTCAATTATTCATCCAATCAAACGTGTTAATACGGTATCGTATGGTTTATGTGAACCTAGTAAATCACTAATAAACGAACGTAAATAAATATCCTAATTTATCATTCATACTAGCGCCACGCGACATGACATGAGTCATGGGACGTGCAACTTTGGAAGGTGCGAACCATCCGCGCGCCAGTGATGTGCAATAGGGGGGACGGTCGCTCGGAGCCTTCTGCCGAGAACAAGAGTACAATCGATTTAGTGAAGCGAGCATGTTTCAATGTAACGGGAGCCCACTTGATTCGCAACACGATTCACCGAACAACCCTTGCCTGTTGTATTGTAGTGGTCTATCATTGTATGTACTACACAGATATAGACAATGACACATGTTTTACAGTTTAACTGAAACTGTTACATTTAAATGACACGCGTTGAAATGTATTAGTAATGGCATACGTCATTTTTTTTAAATAGTTCGTAATATACTCTTTTATAAACAAACAGAAGCTTGACCCTCCCCCTCCACTCTATATGCCTTGACACCCTCACAATTCACTTTAGTCAGAATACATGATGTTGAATATACTTCGAAGTTGGTCAAAAGAAAAATGAAATGGACAGAAATACGAATCTATTGGAGTCCGATGAATGATTAATGAGCTGATGAGATGAAAGAATTTTACGTAATGTAAAGGATATTGGGAAGGAAGCGGTCGTGGTATATTGTAGGAACCATCCAGACATTAGCATATAAGATACAGAGGGAAACGATGACAAATCCCTGTGAAAATGGACGGTGAACGGGGAACGAATCGAGTTCCGATAATCCTCTCATCTCCCAGATCACAAGAAGCGAGTGCGTTATAGCAATTAACTGAGCTGCATGTACCAGTACATTGTTATATATTTTTAATTAATTTAGATTAAATCAAGCGTGTAAATGAAGAATACTATATGCGTATGCACAGGCCTTCTAGAAGTAATAAAATCAGCCTTCGCTTCAGCGATCAGGAAACAAATCCCAAACAGTTCTTTTGTAAGGTAATGCAAGTGCATTTTCTGTGATTATAAAATCAATGGGAATACATTTCGTTCCACGTGAGTTGACGGACCCGATTGACCGTCTCCCGTACACTCTATCACTAACGGCCGGGAGTGTCGACCACTACAGTCTTCACATCTCATCTCGGCGTTGATCTGCGAGCATGGACAACACTGCAAAGGTCACGGGGCAGTTTGACCCTATTTCCACATTTCAGGTGACCAAGGTCTCAGTAGGCCTTGACACCCATTCTTGGCACATGAAGTGCACTTCGGTTCAATCGATCATAGCCGTGAGTCCTCCAGCAATAACAGATGAAAATAACACGACTGCGTTGTGAGGAAGGTCAGTGATGAACAGTTCACGGAGTGGTTTAACACCCCTATCCCTGCTGTACATTACGTTCAGGTTAGGTTGTTCAAGTCAGGTTAGGTTAGGTTTCTTCGGGTAATTAAGTTCGGTTGGTTAGATTACGCTGTTCAGTTTAGGTCGGTTTTGTTACGTTGGTTATGTTTGTTGAGTTATGTTAGTTAAGGCCCATGGATATTACCAATAATAAAAATGTGTTAATTAAGCTAATTAATCAATTGCAGTACAAAAATAACATTGGTAACCAAGGTTAATAACAAACGAATCCACTAATTGTCGCTTAATCAACAAATTTATTATTCGTAATACCGGGCCTTAGATTAGGTTAGTTCAGATTAGAGGATACATTATTTAGCTAAATTTTAGCTTCTTTAGGATATAGTCTGGCACCCGCCCATGTGCACTATATAGTGGCACAACTTCAAGAAATTCGTATGTAGGCCTATATAGTTGTTGCGTAATTAATGAGTTCTACTTTTGGTTCTTCATTACTCATAATTCAACACGTTTATGTGAATTGGGTATAGGCTATTTTGATTCATAAATTAAAAAATACATTTATTGAAACAATACATTTTCATTTTATTAAAATTAGGTAGCACCTATATAGCCAAAAATTTCTTGCCGTAGTCACACTAGTACGCATGCGCGAGTGAACCTAAAATACTAAATTTACCTAAATTCATCTAATCCAACTGACCTAATTGACCTAATCTAACCTTAACTTCCCACGAATATTCGTGTACGCCTATACAGGATTTCTTTACCTTCAGAGCCTATACGAACAATAAAAGTCGACATTTTCGTGACAAGAAAATTCGTGTCTACAGTCTATAGCATTTTCCTTGAAAGTAATCAAATCAGGCTTGATAATACGCATCTAGTCCTAGTTTAGTCACCACTTGCGGGGGTGGGGGGGGGGGTCATCGAACCAGACATGACGAGTCGCATGTAGGAATGCCGACCATCGCAATAATATATTATTCTATTCAAATGTACAACTTAGTTATTTGTTCGGTCGTTTTGCGTGATAAACAATCACAAGAAATACAAGTACTTCTCGGAAGTACACTTGTGGTCACCTAAAATGGTTTAATCCAAAATTAAAATGTCAATTCAAATGAAATGTACACACATTATCCGCTATTTTTTACATAGATTATGTGTGGAGCGCATCCAAACATTGTCTTCTAGTTTTACTGCGTTTAAAATGAGTGTATTTTCTTCAGGATCCATTTTCATATAGCTTCATCGAACACTTTAAGCGACCGCAAGTGTACCGAGTACGTAATGCGCAACATGCACAAAGCACGGAACAATGCATATATTTATACACCCCGACATGGAACTTTATCTAATTGCAAAAGTTCGAAGCCATGCATTCCAGAGCCAGAGTGATAATGGAAATATATATCTACGTCAGTTGAGTTAGATTCAACTTTCAACTTTTGAGAGTTCACTTATAGAAACACATATTCGTGCTGAAACGGAAATGTGCGGTACGAATGTCAGATATAAAAGCGACGTCGACGACGGGGGATGGCGTCACTCGATCGGAACTCGGAAAACTATGCTCTTCGTAGAAATGGATTGTTGAAAATCTACTAAGTAATTAAATTAAGAGCCCATGGGAGTCGATTTAGTGGAATATGTCAGTGTTTATTGGTGATGGCTTCCGAACGGTATGGGGTTATCAAAATTCTATTACGGGAGAAATACAGATACTTTCAATACCTTTCACAAGGTATGAATGAGTAGAAATGATTCAACTGACATCGCATAATTGTCTAATTGTCAAACGTATATAGACTTTTAGATGAAAAAAAAGTTTCATAGCTGTATAATTTGATAGTTATATACGATATCAGATGAATACGTTCAACTTATACAATTTTGAAGGTATTGAAAATATTTCCCAGGCCCGAAATAGCTTAGTGGGTTTTCATCCAATAACACACCAGCAAAACACAGCTAAAAGAGTTCGTGGCAATATATGCACAAGAAAGTACCAAATCATATGTAGGCCTATTATCTAATAAGATAGCTATTGTCCTAGGTAGGCCTATTATGTACAATAAGTTTGAGCGATAATATTTGATAAGTAGAAAAACTGTGCACTGAGTTTGTTCATACAAATATTTTCATTCAACAGAAATTTATCGCATGCGAGGCATTCTAAGACAAAGAAAGAGGAAAAGATTGGCTCACTATTTCCAATTGCAGTAAGGAGAACACAACAGAAACAAAAACACTAACAAAAAATACCAACTAGGGTCTATATATACAACTGAATAATATCAACTTGAAAGAACTCACAATCATGAAAAAATTTAATTTAAGCAATTTTTTCAAAAATCCGGTCCGCCCATCTTGACAGAGGTGCAACGTAATTTCCCTCTGCAGCGGTTATATGTTCATATACCAGGATGGTTCATAACAACAGGCCACGAACGACTCCTTCACACTATCCAAAACACAAATAATAAAATAAACTTTCATCTCATTCATCATTCACCGACGCCAATAGATCTTCATCGTAGTCATCATTACAGCGCATCTTTAAATTCGATATATATATAAAAATAGCAACGTAGGAAACTATAAAAAAGTACATGGCTTGGAATATTATGCCACGGCAGGTTCTAGCTAGATTCTGGAAATCACGTACCGTTCTGTGCTCGGGGAGCCAGGGACGAAGTTCTACTAAATGCGCTTTCCTCTATTTACAGTGTCAAGATTTTTACTAACGCCCCATGCGGTTACGGAGATAAAGAAGTGGAGCACCTTCTGCACACATACTCCGCGGCCTCTTGCATTAATTACAATAACTCCATGGACATTTACGGTCACACTTACAAAAAACTCAATTATAATTGAAATGTTTTTTCATAAAATTAAAATGTAAATAAAATCTACGCATATTTTACCTCTGATTTTTTTCATCGATCGTACGTGCATACTGAGCATGGGTCACATTAAATGGGCGATCAAGTTACATTAAAATGCATCCTGAAGCATACGAGCTCTCAATGAGAAAAAAATGCGGGAAAATAAGTGTAGATTTTATTCACATTTGAATTTAGTAGTGAATATAAGAAAAAAGAATTAGTGATGCGCGCGTGACAGAAAGTGTCCATTGTCTGCTAATTTTTATGGAGAGTACACGTATAATGTTGGTTAATAATCTCCAAACCGCATTTTAATGTAGCCTGATCGACCAGTTTATGTGATCGCAAGTGTAGGCCTACATTTCAGATCTTATTACGTTCATAATATATGGTAACTCTTTCACATGCTGATGCCAGCTTGCCCCCCCCCCCCCCCCCCCCCCCCCCCCCCCCCACCCACCCATTGACTTTAAAAACCACTCATCATCGAATACATCATCATTAATAAATGTGTTTCGAGTATTGTATGTAATACCGGTAGTCTCCTTTATTCATGAGTCGACATCTAACAATACGAAGTATGTTTACATGATTAAATAAAAGTTATTTCAATAAATACAAATTTATATAGGCCTATATTTTCTTTTTCATTTCTATGGGCTGGTGACAATTTGGCGCCCTACGCCCGGGCCTCGTGGACTTTTGCCTTAATACGGCCCTGGATGCTGCATAAACGGTAAAATATTCGTCGCTAATGTATAGGCCTATGTATACTGACATCGAAATGATGAAGCAGTAAAAATTTTCCACTTGTTTGCTGTTAGTTCCTAGTTGAATAGCGAATCAAATCCCAGTACTAAACTCACGAACTGTCGGAAAGGAGTGTTCCATGTAACTTCTTCACTAAATCGTCAACTATAAAAAAGTAATAAAAGTTAAAACGCGACAATCCGAGACGTGAACTTGTATCATGTTGCTTTTAAAATGTGTTTAAAACCCTCCCGTTGAGACCGGTAAAAACTCCCTCTCTGTCACCTCCCATTTCTCTATCATCTTATCCCGTCTCTGTCATCCTATCCCGTCGTTTGCTCTTTTTTGTGGATGCTGTATTATAGGACTCGCAGACGTAGAAAAACCGACGAATGTGGAGAAGATTTAAATTCAGGACACATTTCAAGAGGAGTTAATTCTTAAATTCTTGTTGGCGGTTTTTATAATGGGATTTTCTCGCGGATGCATCTTTTCCTTTTAAATTGTTCACCGACAGATTTCAGCGCTGCATACTCGGATAATATCATCTCAAGGGAAATTCACCGGTAAATTGCGCATTCAGTTTAGGATTTTAGGATATTTTCATCAAGAATTCCGGGGTTTCTTTGATCAAGGAATCTAGGATATTTTTATAAAGGATTTTAAGATATTTTAAATAAAGATTTCAGAACATTTCAGGACATTTTATTTAGCACATAATATCCTTACACCAAATTGATAATATACTACTTTTCGAAGCGTTTTATGAACCAAAAAATTATGTGGGGATAGAGAAATAATTAAACCAATTTGGTTCCGATTTTATATCTGTTTTTCCACCAAATATATCGATCGTAAACCATATTTTTTTTTTTTTTTTTTTTAATGCTGCTTAACGACCCCACCAACAGCTAGGTTATACGGGGGTACGAATGAGCGGATGATAATGAAACGATGAAGTGATGATAGGTGAAAGGACGTTTACAAAAACCCATGCCTTATGCGGGACTCGAACCCACGCCCAACGGTGACTTCAGTTACTACCGCTAGCGATAATTGACTTAGCCACCGGGGCGGCTCGTAAACCATATTTTAAATATTTTAAATTGATGACAGAATTTGACTAATGGTGTGGTCAAATATGAAAGTTTGAATATCAAAGTTTCATGTTTTTTTTTAAATATAATCCAACCATGCATGTGACGACTCTTTGGATTAAAAAAATCAGGTAGAAGTTTCAGAGCACATGTATAATCGTTTTACGATAACTCAGAAGATTTAGATCGTGACCTTTGACCCTAGTAAATGAATAAATACAGTTGAGAGACAATGAGATAATAAGTATACAGAGATGAGTACATGGAAATGCATGCACGCTGTGATGCGGTAAAGAACAAGGAAATCCACCGTTGGGATTCAAACCAAGGACTCGGATGTTGCATAACATCATCTCTTATTTATCGACCAGTCAGGCCAGGTCAGGTTATGTATGCTTGCAGTCACATAAAGTGGTCGATCAAGCCACATTAAAATGCATCTTGAAGCAAATCTATTTACACGCACTACTAAAACTATATAGCAGGCAAATGTATGTACGCATGCGCATTCCACTCGCACGATATGCAAATATTAGCGGTAAAATAGTCGAGGCTCTCGTATGCATTTAAATTTCGTAAAGAACAATTCATAAGCGCAATTGTGTACTGCAGTTTCAGTGAGTGGGCAGCTCTGCTAATCCAGATTAAAACCACCAATTACTTACAACGGTATAAACAGAACTCGGAAAGTGACTCAGTGAAATGTAAATTATCTGATACTAGGAAAACGCCATATAAGCGTTGTTAGACGAGCGGACATTTAAGTTATGAATGGGTAAAAACTGCTTCGAGTGGTACCAATTTAGCACATTTTATGTTTTTTCTTCAAAATGGCTGACCCGATCAAGCTGAAAATTCCCAGAAATGTGTATCAAAATAGACCTATCATTCAACTTCATGCATTTTTTTCTTTTTGGAAAAAAAAATATTTTCTTTTTTTCCGCTGTGTTATTGTAATGGGTATATAACAGCAGAGTTAAGCTAAGGATGCCGATTAATAGCAGTACATTTTCCTGTCAAGTCTCGAAATGTGTATCTGTACGGTAAACTGGTCAAGAAGATCTTCCTCTCCGGCGGAATTACAACGCGTCAGACCAGCAATCTGGAGATCCAGGTTCGACTCGGGGGAGGTCGCAATATCATCTCTCGTGATACAAGAAGGCCTATACATCTAACGGATACACCGTCCGGCTTACTGACAGTAGGCACCGCTGCTTTGGAAGCGGAGGCCAGACGGGCGCGGTTTCGACTCCCGCCGCATCCAGGGACGGGTCATTGTCAACGATCATTCACCTATCAATCATCACTTCATCGTTTCATAGTCACCAGCTCATTCAACGGGAGAATGATTTTATTAGCTACATATAAATCTGCGAAAACTATTGGATATAGAAGAAAAATACATTTTCTTACATACCGCCTGAAACACGCCTTACACGATCAACATTACCCGTCAACATTGAAAGCCGTCAATATTGATGAGATAATATAATTAATTATTTCATTTTTTTTTTCATTTGGAACTATTTTATTCACACTCAACGCTTACATATAAGTACTACAACAATTACATAAGTTACAGGTAGTAGACAGAAAGATACAAATGAACAAATACACAAATAATCAAATCGAAAGTGAACAATTTTTAAAATATTAACATAAAGTTTTGATATACAATTTAGTTATACAATTTAGATATGATATTTTAAGAGTGCGAAGCGTGTTCAATTATCGGCAACATGTTGACGGCGTGTATAGGCAAGATCAGAAATACGGGTTAGTCAACATGTTGACGGGTAAATGTTGATCGTGTACGGGTGTTTTAGGAGTGAAAATATACGTGTTTCTCCTCCTCATAGTAGAACTAAGATATCTCAAACCGTTCAAAACACATAACGCTAAATCGAGTCCCATGTCACACAACGTACGTGAATGAGACCCCTAATACTACATAGTGTTTGCACAGTTAATTAACGAAATGGACGTATAACTAATATACCTTCACAGTAATAGTCACTAAAACAGCAACTCCATAAGCTACTAAATATGCCCATTTCACAAACTAACATATCAGCATTAACATCCAATCTAGGATACCATCAAGAACCTCAGGATTATCCTCTCCACTCGGCGCTAACTACCCTCGCGTAGAGCGCTAGTTAATCAGGGGGGTGGGGGTGGGGGGCTGCTCAGCATGCACGATGCCCCACACGATCTCACTGGCAGCCCACGAGGCATTCTCTCCCCCCCTCGGTCACAGCATGGATCAACCCTCGACACCGTGCCATCACATTCACTTGTCTACCACGGAATCTCTACACACCCTGCATTGCGCTACTCATTACGTGTAGCCTTTCATTTCCCCTTTAATATGAACTGGGAAAACGCAGTACATGCAATGTGAGATGAGCTTAGAGGTACCTATGAACATTTAGAATGCAAAATATTCTGTCCGCTCATCTACAGTAGGCCTACAGACTTTGGATTACGTCCACCGCGCGTTCAAACGTTTGAAAGCCCTAAATGATGTATGTTGATATTTATATAGTGCAACCTGAATTCCTTGTTTAAGATGTGATTGGAACACCTTTTGATCCGAACAATCGATCAAATGTTATTTATGCGTTTTCTTCCCCGATGATAGTAAAACTCACCGAGAATGTGTATGATAGTTCTTTTATATTCAGTAGAAACGTTCGAACTTTTGAAGAATGTTTGTTTTCAGGTATTTTCCCTCCGGATTCTTACGGGGATTTTCCAAACATTCTGATTTTTTTCCCCAAGAAAACCGACTTCTGAAAAAAAACTATTCTGGTATTCCTGACCCGTATAGCCTATATACCGCGTACAAAATTACAAAAAAAACATAAGACGAAGACTGATTTTGTACGAATATGCAATGGAAGTCTTCGCTAGGCTCAGCTAACTATGCCACAACATTATCACTGCTCTTTCATTTATCAAACATGGATTAAAGCTATCGTACCGATAGATGGGCAACTCATGCTATTGCGTTAGATTCAAACGTCTGAAGAGTTTGAGTTGGGACCATAAATTGCCCCCCGAATTGTAGATAATCTACAGCAATATAAATAAACTCTTGTTTTGAAAATGAAAACAACCAATGTTTGAAAAAATTGTCCTCGCTCACAGGTGGCTATTCGCCGGACCGGAAGTAGGTTTTAAATTGGTTTTAGTTTAGATTTAATTGGTTTAGGATGTTGTTTAGGGTTTTGTTTGGTTATCGGGTGGTAGTTTAAGTTAGTTTGAATAGATTATGGTCCTTTAAATAAGTTAGATTAGGTTGATTTAGGTTAGTTTAGGCTACGCGCAATTTGGTGACACACAGACCGATCCCCAATGCATGGCTAGCACACTGAACCGTCATTCACGAGACCGGAATTCGGTTCCTGCCATAGGTTTTTAGTGGTTTTCCTCTGACGTGAAGATTCCTTAATAAGAGGGCCACGATCGAATCCTTCTCAAAATACGAAAACATATAATAAAAGTGCAAAGATAGTAATATTTAAGTTAAAACCAAATATAAAAAGTAAACACTGCACATACACGGTACACCCATTAGTTTGAACACACCGATGTAGCTTTATACGCATTTAATGTTTTCCGTGTGGTTGAAATGCAAATAGCGAGGGAAGGAAATATCGAGGTTTGTCTATTTTCCTTCAACATTATGAAGACGAATAAAAAGTAAAAAATCTATATTATTCAAAAGACTTTTCAATATATTTCAATTGCAGGTTTATCGGGAATATTTAATGGGTTTTTACAATTTACATTTGTGTGATCTGAGCGTATATATATTCACGGATTAAAAAAACTAATCGCCATGTTTTCCGAACAGAAAAAAACAAGTTGCATGTTGATCAATTGAAGCAATTTCATCCGCTCGAGCTCACACAATTCGCGAATTCGATCACTGTTCGCAAACAAAACTTTAAAAGAAGTAAAGTAAGTCTTTGACGAGCAGTCGAGATTATAAGCGTGTTGGAAGTGAGAACCCGATCTCAATAACTTCTCTCTGAAGATATTTTCTGTCGCCAAGTCCATCCGTTTATCGTGTTCAGTGTGAAAAGGTAAACCAACTGTACTTAAAATCGACTGTCCTACAACTCGACTGTTCCTGAAACTCGACTTCCTACAACTCGACTTTCCTACAACTGGACTGCCCTAAAACTCGACTGTCCTGAAACTCGACTGTCCTGAAACTCGACTTCCTACAACTCGACTGTCCTGAAACTCGACTGTCCTGAAAATCAACTGTACTAAACAATACCGACTTTTTCTACTTCTTGATGCAACCTGGATGTACAGAAATTATAGTTGGAGATTGGACCCTCCCCTTCAGAAGTGTCATGTGACATTAACCTTACCCATCTAACCATAACCATGATTAAAAAACATATAAAAACTTTTAATGGGCACAATACGTACAATCTGAAACGAATGTTGCATTGTAAACACTCACTTCACGTTCCTCCCGTGTAGCAGTTTTCTTGATCAATACCGTCCATGACTGACACGCAGGCCGCAACGCATATCTTCTCAGCCCCCCCCCCCCCCCCTCCCCCCACAAACACACATCTTGGGGGAGTCGCGGTGCTCATCCCGAGTCCACCCCCGCGGGGCCCACCGCCCACAGCCCTCGCGGCATGCCCAAACATATGCCAGATACTTTATGCCATAACATACACGGATGCGAGAATTTTTCAGTACTAAAAAGTAAGTTTTAGAATTTAGAAATCACAACACTTGAGGACGCTGAAGAGCGTATACCGGAATACAGTCGACTCGGTCGTGTGACATGGGCTTCGGGGTACTTCTTAATGGAGTGTGGTTAGGGTTCAGGTAAGGTTGAACAACCAAACTCATGTCACACAACCGAGACGATTTTATTCCGCGGTACATGCCATACAGGCGCCGCCAACATTTGTGTCGATATTTGCGTTTCTGCAGTCTAATTGAAAAAACTTTACGATATACCGGTAACCCTAAGCTTGATACAACATTTCATAATTATTTTGTTTAAAAAAGTTACTGCTTCGGGAGTCGAGCCATGACCCCAAGCATGAGAAGCAGTAATAGGCCTACTGGCTATAGCGCTACAGCGACATATACTCTGTAGACTCCTACCGTACTATATTGTAGCACGGCATGGTTAGCACGAGTTGGTAACTTGATCATGACGTCACCACTCTTGGCGTTCCCATTGGTCACTTTTAATAGCATTTAAAATCCGACTTGCAGACAAATTCTCGCTGCTGGGATGGTTCATTTACCCGAGCCTATTTCTTATCAAAATGTGAAAGATTTCCCCCCCAAAATAGATTTTTAAAAATAAATTTTCATTTTTTTTTCCGAAATTCTACATTTACATAAACGGTGTGAATAAGCAAATATGGCCGACGTTTTTCGATTTCTCAACTGTTTTGACCAATACTATTCAAGATATCGTGATAACCGTGAAATATTTGAACCGTTCGCCGTTTCAGACCAAAAATCAATGAGGCTAACCCGTTTCCCAGATCTGTGATAAAACAAACGTAAGTCTCAGCTTTATGACGTCAGAAACCAGAGCACGTTCATTTTTTAAATATAAAAGGTCAATTTCAATGACATACTAAAATCGAGAAGACCGTTTTTGGACATTTCTTGTCCGAGTTGTCCAAAAATAGATTAGTTTTTGTGATTAATGCCATTCAAGATGTAACCTGAAGCGATTCAACAATCAGATGCGGTTTGCCTATTCTATATTTATAATATTCAAACATCTCAATGTGATGGATTGGCAATAGCAGACCAGACGTCTACAGGATTATCATTGAAGTGGATTCCAATTTTATAACCAGGTCAAAGACAAGAGGCTGAATGGTACTGAGATAACGACAGCCACACCTTGAGTTAGAAGCTGTGGAGGCCTGAAACAATTTGCAGGAAGTCTTAGTCTGGATTATAGAAGAAGTAGATGTTGGGTATAACCATAGAGAAGTATACAGAGAGATGCATCTACGGGTTATAGAGGCATACAAGGCCGTGGCGACAATCCGCCATATTGGACTTTTATTGTGACTGGCACATAGCCATTACGTGCTATTTCGCATTGCTCTTACTCGCAGAGTTTACTAATACACACTTATTTCGTAATTTCGTTGCATGAGAATGGATATCAACACATTCAAACTTGGTTATGCCGCTTTATATGGTTATACAAAAGTCCAATCTAGCCGCGAGGCCGGTATTTGCGGTACGAGCATCGGTCACCCGCTCGCTACCCAAGATGCATCTCTCTGGTTACTTCTCTAAGACGTCGCAACCGAGGTAATGTAGATAATAGAAAATGGTCAATTGCTTGCATTAGAAGCTATGGATACGCAGCTCAAATGAGTCGGTCATGGCCCGCTATCCCAATACTGACCTGAACGCCAGAGGGAAACCACGAAAACTCCCTGTTAGATTGGTCGACCATTGCGGGAATCGAACCCCGATCTCCTGAATGATACGATGGAAAATCAATTTGACTTGGGCCTATAAGCTGGATATCTTCACAAGTATATATATATATATATATATATATATATATATATAGCCTATATATTTTTTTAATGATGCTTAACGACCCCACCAACAGCTAGGTTATACGGAGGTACGAATGAGCGGATGATGATGAAAAGATGAAGTGATTATAGGTGAAAGGACGTTTACAAAACCCATGCCTTATGCGGGACTCGAACCCACGCCCAACGGTGACTTCAGTTACTACCGCTAACGATAGTCGACTTAGCCACCGGGGCGGCTGTAGATAATAGAAAATGGCTAATAATTGCTTGGATTATAAGCTATGTATACGCAGCTCATAGT
Source organism: Brachyptera putata (assembly GCA_907164805.1). Classification (NCBI taxonomy): domain Eukaryota; kingdom Metazoa; phylum Arthropoda; class Insecta; order Plecoptera; family Taeniopterygidae; genus Brachyptera; species Brachyptera putata. The sequence continues at coordinate 53,377,034 of OU015462.1, forward strand.
TATTCCTGATAGAGACCCTCTCCAAAGCTATAGGCAACACGAGGGTGAACGGTTAGATCTTTCGGTTTGCGTGGTGAAACAAGTTCACATCATATTGTATGTGAGTCGGATTGTTGTGATCCTGACGTTTACTTAATTAACTGGTGTACTCTTTTTTTGCTATTTGTGCGAGATATCTTCTACAAAAGAAGACTTCGTTGCAGACAGAAGAAGAAATGCTGCACGAAACAATTACGCGAACACGTATATATTGCTTTTCTGTTTTTATGCATGAAAGGTTATCAAGTACTGTATATAATTTCAACTGTACATTGCCACCCCGTTGGCCAAGTCGACTATCGCTAGCGGGAGTAACTGAAGCCGCCGTTGGGCGTGGGTTCGAGTCCCGCATAAGGTTTTTGTAAACGTCCTTTCACCCATCATCACTTCATAGTTTCATTATCGTTCGTACCCCCGTATAACCTAGCTGCTGGTGGGGTCGTTAAGCAACATTAACAAACTGTACGTTAGACGCGTATAGTGCAGCAACTATAGTGTAATTTGAACCGCGGTAACAGCACATTTTTAGTTTTTAATACCCGACTAGTTGCACGGCACACAGGAACGCAGTTGCCTATTCATCAGTAACGATAGCTATAATCCAGAATAATAACATCTAAACGCTATTGGAGTGATTTGAAGCCGAGGATATTTGCAAGATTCGGGCCACGGCCAGGACCTTGCGTGACGAACAACACCCTCCGCGGTTCAAAATTATACATTTTACAAAGTAACCTACATTATCACAAAACAGGTCACAAACACAAGGATCAATGATTGGTCGATGAATTATTATCTTGGGACAGAAATAGTAGAAGCGACTAACATATACCGAGATAAGAACCTGCGAAAGTTGTATGCGTTTTAACCTAATTAGTCAAATCAATCGAGGGGGAGGGGGGAGGGGGGGGGAGGGGGGGTGGCAAAAGTCCGCTGAGTGACTACACCCTTGTATCTTCATTTATTTGGTATTTACATATTTAGGACGCACAGTACTGATGATAAAGGGGGTGCATGCACGGTGATTATAAAAATAGAGAAATGCACCTTCACTAATTTTTTTCAAAACCCGGTGTAATTGAATGAAAAGTTCACATCTCCAAGATAATTGTATGCTCTTAAAATATTATGACATTCCATTTCAGTGAATTCAATCAGTTTTAAGATGATAGTCAATGAATGAAAAGAATGTGATGAAATTCATTGACGTATTATCTCAAAACTGATTGAATTCACAAAAATAAAATGTCACACTAATTAGCCTACACAATTATACTGGTTTTTGAAAATGGGAAAAAATAGTAAAGATAAATTTGTCGAATTGTGTAAGCACCGTACACGAACCCCCTTAAGATCTATTAGCGTCGGTGAATGGTAAATGAGATGATGTGATGAAAAGTAATATTTTATAATATGTGTTTTTTTGGATAGTGGGAAGGAGTCGGTCGTAGCTATTGAAGAACCATTCCAGTTTCAACCTGAACGACAGAGGGAAACCACAAAACACCTCTGTCAGAATTGTTGACCATGGCGGGAAATGGAACCACGATCTCCTGAATGACGGTTCAGTGTGATAGGCACTCGACCACTCGTCTCAGTGGATGCTTCTTTATATATCTACAAATTGTATTCATTTCTATATAATGGCCACCTAATTATACAATTCTGATATTTTAAGACTTTTATTGATTGAACTTATTACATAATTATGTACACATAGGCCTAATAGATGAAAATATTATAATTTTCAAGTTTTAAATCGTTTCATAATTTATACAGATTTGATTTTCTTCATCTTTGGCAAGTAGCCTATATGCCAAATCGAGAATATGAACTAGCATATAGATATGAAGCTAAAATGAGTATTCATTTGTTTAGATTCCTATAACCATAGAATGGTACAAACAGATTTATGCGATTTTTTAAAAACTCGACTTGGCCAACTACTACCCAACAGAACCCAGGTTTTTGTCAAAGAGGGATATTCACTTGAAAGATTATTTATTGGCCTAAAAAATATATATTATGCCTTCACCATTATTTGAAGAAATGTGAAAGCAGTCTTTCCGTATAGCGGAGTCACGGTATGTTGAGTATATCCGCAAATTGTTCAGGCATTATACACACAAATCTTGTATTCATCTCCTTAGAAATTTAATGTACACTACACAACCTATGAAAGTTCGATTTTATCGAATATCCCGTGTTCAAACACGTACGAAAGTATAATGTTGTATAATAAAAAAAAAGTTTCCGACATAACCTCCTATCAGAGCCAATCTCAGGACCGAGTGCTTTTATGAGTGTGTTCATAGCATAGGGATGCTGTTCGACATAAAAATTGGAAAGCAGTATCGAAACTTGAATATCGAATAATGATCGATATATATCGATTTTTTTCATTTTCTTTCCATGTACTGAATCGAATCGAAAAAATGTGAGATTAGAAGTGAGAAGTTTTGAACATGTATTATGCATGAGTAGACGCTGGGGGCATCGTCGTCCACTTTCCTTTCTATATGGACATGAGGCCGACATACTGGGGAGTAGTATACGGACAACTACTATTTTGAAGGTATTATTTATTTATTTATTATTGTTCTTATACAGTGTAATACACTGTATACAGGTAGTGCGAATAGAGCAGGAATAGAGAATAGTAACAACATGTGCCTCATTACCTGCATAATAATATAAATTATAAAATTATAAATCATAAATTAGATCAGTAAAAAAAAATAGTTGGCCCAATACAAATGAATTGAAAGTTAAAATGACTAAATATGAAATGCCTAACAAGTAGGCTATCTTCGAGTTTTTTGAGGGGTTCAAAGCAATTCGACATCGAATCGAAGTCCTAAAATATCGAATCGATTGAAACGATCTACAAAGTTCCCGCCACGGAGATTTTACCGATATTTATGAATAAATGTAGAATATTTTATCTTATACGGTTCTTTAAATGGGGCAGTTTGCATCTGAATGTTCTTAATTCTTTATTATTCTTATCATTAAATTAATGTAAATACTTATAAATACTTCTAGGGGTCGCAGGTATGCCTGGATTCAACACTACGGCTGTATGAATCCCAAACATCCGCGTAAAGCGCAATGTTGGCACAAGTACTCTGATCTTATCTTATGACTCTCGTCTAATTATCTTTGCTGTGTAGGAACGATAATGACTGCATTATGCCGAGAGATTATACAAAAGCACGTAACCTAGCTCAGCACGCTACCTCAACGCCATAATATTATGATCATACTTCTTCCATTATACCATGTGTTCGGTGACTCATTCTTCACACGATTACAGATGTACGGTTGCGGTCACATAAAGTGGTCGATCAAAGCAAGCGAGCCGGGGGGTCAAGGGGTCAAGGCTGACCCCCGCCCCCAATAATCATGCGATAGTTCTATAACAAAGAACTATAATAAGAGTGACTACTTGATCAATCTTGACCCCTCAATAGTGTTAGGGCTCCGCCGTCTATGATAAGCAATAAATTAAATAGGGTTGTCAACAATAAGCCCAATATTTATCGAAGTGGCTATATTCACATACAGTCTTGTTGGTCACTGTTCTATATTAGGCCTGTAACTGGTAATTTGGATTAAATTATGTTAGTTTTAGGCGAGGGGTTAACAACTTCTGAAAGCAGTTGTACACTTGCCATGAAATCCCCTTGAAATCCCTGAAAGCACCTGAAATCACCTGAAATCACTTGAAATCCCTGAAAACATCTGAAATCACCTGAAATCACTTGAAAATTGGAATCCTTGAAATCACTTGAAATCCCTGAAATCACAGGCTGAAATCACCTGAAATCAGGTGTACACCAAATTTTAGAGTTGTAAACCCCTCGGTTTTAGGTTATAATATAAATCAATTCAGGTTAGGTTGTGTTTGATTAGTTAGTTACAGCAGGTATAATCTTTCGTCAATTGAGATAACTCGCAACAACAACAACAACGCCCGCCATGTGTTACGACCGGTTACGACCTAGGAGGATTAATATTAAATTAAATCCTCCTGGGTTACGACATACCCAGGTCTAGCTGCACATAAACCTTGACAATATTTTTTAAAACAGTACGATAGGCCTAATCGATTCAATTTCTACATAATATGATGTTTTCAACTATCGAATATATATATTATAGGCCTACCTTACACAAGATCCTCTTATTATGTTCGCATGATTCCTACAATCAGTGACATTGGTCTTCGCTATTGAAAACTAAATAGTAACAATGAAGATTAATTTAAAAATCCAATAGGGCCTACGAACGATATTTAGACATTAGATGTAACGATTATCGAGTAGAATACAATCGATATATTACGATTAATTATCGTTGTGATGTTCAAGATAATCGACATAAGTTGCACATCGAGGAATAATCCTAATTAAAATACATCCTAAAGAAAATATATTGATATTATACGCACTCTATGTAGGCCTACAATGAAAAAAAAAAGGTAAAAAGGTAAGAAAATATGGACGGTCAAATGTGCGTAGTTTTTATTTGAATTTAAATTTCGGCTCGAACCATTTCATTTGACCGCCAGTGTACATAATTCGCCGAGGAGGCAACTTGACACCTACTCGGATGGGCAAGGCAGAAGTAGTCGAAGGTCGTTTTATCTCTAAAATAACTATTTATATACGGACATGTAATATCTTGTTACTCAATTGTAATTTATTCATATATAAGGCGAGAGAAGAAGATCCCGATCGCCCGTCCCCCCTATCCCACAGCACTAGCGCACGGCAGTTCGCTTCACGATCGTTCGTGGATACACAAATAGACGATATAATACTAATAATTGGAAACTTACGAAGACTTTTTCTATTTGGGCTTATCAAATGTCGCGGTTCAACATGTTACATGTGTGCATGGGCAGCAAGAAGTTGGACTTCTCGTTGCAACTGTCAGCTATGATTACATTTTGATTAAATTATATATATATATATATATATATATATATATATAGGCTACTAATATATACACATATCTTGGCAAACAGAAGGTCCCAAGTTCAAGTCCCGGTCGAGGCGTATCTTTCATGACACGGCTTCAACATCCCAAATATGTCGATATTGGATCGTATCCAAGAAGTTTACGTTCATCCAAGAAGTAATATATATATATATATATATATATATATATATATATATATATATATATATATATATAGAGAGAGAGAGAGAGAGAGAGATATATATATATATATATATATATATATATATATATATATATATATATATATATATATATAATATAAATACAGGCCCTAGGCCTATATTTATAAACATTTGGGGTCTTTACGATATATTCAGGACTCGAACCCGGGACCTTCTGATTACACGACATCGATATGTCTACATGCGTGTGAGAGTATTGTGTGAGTCCGCACTCGAAGGCACTGGACGCAAATATAATGAAATACCGCATATATTGACGTTGAACAGGAGAGTCGGAGTATTGACAGACAACACACGTTCCTCATCTTGCAAGATGTTTTACTGTCAGACTATCGATGGTACTTACGGCATGCAATGCCTATTTGACGAGCATAAAACGAGATACAGGAATTATTTGCAGACATACATCAAGATCTGAGCTGTAAAACATTTCAATTGAGCCAAGCACTCGAGTGGGAATTATTTTGTGTTTAATTTGTTGGCATCGTCGCCCGTTCATATAAATAAAGCAATCTGCAATTGCTAGTTCTGCAAAGATTGATAGGCATGCTATTTTTTCAGACTACGAAAAACAAAAAAAAAAAAAAACATCTTGGCCAAATCAATAAAGATGAAAAACACAAATGAAATATATAATCGTAAAGACTAAAGTACGTATTTTAGAGATTTGAAAATCATTGTGTAGACCTGCAGTGGCACTAATTAGAGTTTATTGAACATGAGAGTCAATTTAGCGAAATATCATTTTTTTCTCAACTGTCCAACGGTACGAAATCAAAATCTTAATACGGGGGAAACACAGATATTTATATACCTTCAAAATGACAAGTAAAAAATCTATTCGAATCATATCGCATAATTGTCAAATGTATACAGGTAAAAATGTATTTTTTCTAGCTGCTATACCTACGCGTTGACAATGCGATATGGGTTGAATAGTTATATAGGGCCTACCATCTGGAAGGTATTGAAAATATCTGAGTTTCCCTCTTATTAGAATGTTGATATCTAATACCGTTCATCAAAAAACCGATATTTCGCTTGACGCCTATTCGTAAAGAGTAATATCAGGCAGACTACACCCATACCGTCATTCAGATTCAAACATAACTTCGTTAACAAGTACAAAAAGAGATGTTTTAGGTTGAAACATAAATATAATAGATCTACTCTCAAACCCCTTGTTCTTCTTGTTGACTTTTCATCATGAAACATAATCCGAAACACGATTGAATGATTGATGAAAGAGTTTTATTGTTATGGGTACAATAGGAGTAGCATGTTTGTTTGGTTACCATAGCAACTAGAAAAATTGGGGGGAAACGACCCAATACCGAAGGCCTGATTGGAGAAAACAACATGGAGGACATGTTACAACACTGTGTGGCATGATTTGAAAGAAGCCTGAAATAATAATTAAGCCTAATTAATATGACTAGATTATTTTGATAAATTAGTGAATATATTTTAATGAACGAAAAATCCCCTAAAACCGCAATAAAACTAAAAAAGAATCAGTGGGTCGGGTTTTTACAGATAATAATCCTGTCAAATAGATGGCCTTTTCAATACAAGAGAAGAAATTGTCATAAAATGACTGTGCCTAAATACTGCACTGAAGCGATGGTGGGTGCACGGTGCTTACACAAATCGAGAAATTTGTCTCTACTATTTTTTTCAATTTTCAAAAACCAGTGTAATTGAACGAAAAGTTCACATCCCCAACATAACTTCATGCTCAATGTGACAATGTGGCATTTCATTTTTGTGAATTCAATCAGTTTTGAGATAATATGTCAATGAATTTCATCACATTCGAGTTTTTATTCATTGACGTACCCTATCATCTCAAAACTGATTGAATTCACTGAAATAGAATGTAATATTAATTAAAGAGCATAACATTAGCTTGGAGGTGAACTTTTCATTCAATTGCACTGGTTTTTCAACATCGAAAAAAAAATAGTGGCGACGAATTTCTCTATTTTTATTAGCACCGTGCATGAATCCCCTTAAATACTATTTTCGGCTTAAAAAAAGAGTGAAAAACAATGGGGCGGGGAGGCTCTCTTGAGACTTCATTGTCCTCATAAACGCCACGCACACAAGACGTATCACCAGCGTCGCCCCGGGGGACGCTTGCTCAAATGTCAATCCTCGACATTATAATTACTAGCCGCACTCTAGCCCATTCCCGCCTTTCCGCGAACAATTAGAAAACAAAGAAAGCTGGAATTAAATATAATAATAAAATGGAATGTCGCATAGACAGCGCACACAAGCTTGTTGCTGATCTCCGCAGAATGCACGACCAAAATCATATTCGTAAATGATGGAATACCAAATTTATAGCTCAACGGCTGAGAATTTTTCGCATCACTGATATTCGTTTTCACTGTAGTCCTATTACTTACCAGGGCCGAGTATAAAAATATGTATATATATTGTAGTTATTTACTTAGGGCCTATGCATTTTTGTGGGGGGGGGGGGGATTGCAAGTCAAATAAGGCAGTTTAATAGCACACGGCTCAACAAAGTCTGAAACTATAAAAAAAGTAAAAACTTCTGTCAAGTGAACATATAACTTTATCTTTCCAAAATGTCATACAGGCATAGGCCTACGCCCGGAAAATGACCAATACTGATCGAAATTTCCCTACTGAACAACTCAACGATTCAATCAATGATCAAGCTACAAAATCGATCTACAAACCAAAATACAAATCAACGATTCGGTACTTTATTATTAATTCTAGTTTAAAAATTACGTACGTATTATCAGAAGGGGGTAATTAATTATAATTATTTGTATCTAATCAAAATACACGTTGATTTGAAGAAAAAAAAAAAAAAAAAATCTAACTCCTCATCAGCTCGCCGACTCACTGTAGCTGTGGGCCCCTACAGAGTAGGCAACCACAGCCACATCTCCTGTCAGTTTATAAACCATGCATGGTGCAAACCTTTACTAGGATACTAGACAAATTTCGAACTGTACTAGGCCTCGGATGTACAGTAAATGGTACTGTCATTACTAAAATACTAAAATATATTTATATTATACAATATATTGGACCTACGACTACATTTTCAATGTGTCAGTGAACATTCTTAGAAAGAATGTAGAATTATTTGAGGCCCTTTGGCCCTATAATTATATACCCTATATAAATAATTATAGGCCTATCAAGCCTATTATATAAATACAATTTCTAATAATTTCCTTGATTTACCATGCATAAAACTAATTGTTGCTAGTAACTAGTATGCCTAGGCCTCATAATTATTGTCATGGAACATAAAAATTGGAAATAAATTGTTTTTCAATATTATTTGTTATGCCCTGAAGATAAGTTTCTTTCTTATTTCGGATACGTGAGCTAGAAATAACCCCAACTCCCTAAAATAATTGATAATATGAATGGGTCTAGAAATTGTCACTATAGAAATATTGTCGCTTTGTTTTAAGAAAAGGTCTGAGCCTACATAGAGATTAGCACTACAAACTCAATGCCATTAGCCAGACTTCAGGACTAATTTATTATGAGGTGGTAGGCCTAATTGGCCTAGGTCTATTATCCAATGTATCGTACAACAAGCAGGAGCATGACAGTTTATTTTGTTCAAGACCTGTCAAGCAAGTAGGCCTACCAAACCTCCCCATACGCAATGAACGTACAATAACAAAGGCACGGGACCACGGAAACTACGTCCTAGGCCTAATTACGCTGTCTTTGTGAATATTTTGACAGCTTCCCAATAATGTGTACGCAGGTTTATTTACGTTAAAATGCAAAGTGTTCAAGCAGATGCAAGCTTACCTTCATTTTCTTCATCTATCTTGAGCGCCTTCGATATGAACTCAAAGGCTCGTCTGTGATGATGCTTTTGCTTTGCCAGCATTGGGTCTCCAGGTCCTGGTCCTGTGGGATGTTTGGGATGTAATTGTGACATATCTTGAGGATAATCCTGAGCTTCACTTTCACTATCCGGTATAACGATTTCTACGTGACAAGACTGAGCTGTGTTTGGACGGTTTGCTAGCCGAGATGTGGACGAATATAAGTATTTAAATATCACAAACAACTGATACAATATTGAACGAAGAATGTCAAATAAAAATATAAGTGGAAACGATACTACGTATAAATTTCGTTTATGCACTGATGGGTTATCCTGCGCTCTTTCCTCCGTTTTACGAGTTTTTTTGGGAGACTTCGAGCTCGATACACCTTTGCGAAACATTCGTCCATTACTGCCCGTCGACATACCTCCTGTGATATGACGTCATTCTAGCGGGAGCTCTAGTTTTTGTAGCATCGAGATTCGAATTCGGTTTGCGCATGTAAAATACTCACTTCTCATTGGTTTACCAAGTATACTATTCTGACGTCACATCCTTCCATATTGATCACTGCCATCTACATCATATATTCGACTGAATCATACTGAGCAGTAAATCTAGATGGCGGTTGGTTCCAAACAGCTGATTCTGTAAAAGGGTCGGGGGTCAATTGCCTTGATGTAGCTTCACGATTTGAAAATACTGTAAAATATAATCTAATTAATAATAAGTATATATTATATATTCAGTATATCATTCCATTATAGTGATCGTGGTAGTATATATGTGGTGTATTATTATATCATAATAACATATTTTTAATAAACTAACGGAGGCCTACCGTACTTCTAAATCTAAATACTGGTCCTAAATCTGAATTCATTCCTGTTTATTATTACGTCAATTCAATGAATGCTTTCATTTTCTGATCAAGATTTTACTCAACACGTCACTTTTTACTGTATTAATAATGTCAGTTAACTAATTTATTTTTGTATTAATTTTATTATTGAATCATAAAGCTACTTGTCAGTGTATGATCTAGGCCTACTAATTTTAATTTGCTGTCAATAATTTCTGATGACAACTTGGATTGAAACAGATATTCAACAAAACTGCTAATTGCAAGAAAATGCTAATTTTGAAGTGAATAATGAATAAGTGATTCCAGTGCCTTCTGAAGAAACCAAACGGCAGTGACCAAAGCAAGGCAGTTGCCACGGAAAATAACAACATTTAAATGTTGTTATATTTTGGAAGTTAATTTACTTCCAAAAATCATAACGTCCAAGAAACATCCGTTATTACTGAAGTCATAGAGAAGTAACCAGAGAGAAGCATGTAGGTAGAATGCTGAAGTTGAACGAACCTTTTGTTAGTTAATTTGAATTCAAAATTGATTAAATTGAAGTTAATTCAAAATGTTCATATGAGTCCTGTCCTATAGAAAAAACGTCAGAAAAGTGTTTTTAATTTACTTTACATCGAAAAAACTTTATACAAAAAAGTGTTCGCCATCAATTAAGGTTAAGAATAGGAGGTAGAATCGCTCGGACAAAGTACCACAAGGGCTATGATGTTACCATCCGAAATAATAATTAATATAACTAGTTTGAATAACAATGAATCGTGGGTTAATAATTTCAGGGATAGTGAAATCGAATGAACAATTCATACATTTGCACTGTGGAGAAAAAAATCGTCAGTCTCCATCTAGATCTTTTTTCTTATTCTTGAACTCTTCTTTTTTTTCTTTTATTTATTGTACATACGTGTGATAATTTTTGTCGCAATTTGTGTTTATTTTATTAATTTATTTTTTAAATTCATATTTATTTATTTATCCATTCATGTACCGGTATCTATTTTTTATTTGTCATTTTTAATATATTTCCAATATAGTTTCTTATTTTGATTGTATTTAATTCATACGTTCTTTCATTCCTTTAAAAATATATATTTAGTAGTGTGAGTTTTTACATCCCAGTACTCTTTCAACGACTGAGAAAAAGCACGAAAAAACATCAGCCCGATGAAATATGCTGACGTTGACTTTGAGATATTGAGGACAGACAAATTCCCGGGTTCAATTGAAAGACTCCCTGGAAGAAGGGAGAGGGGAAAGAAAATCAAATAGCAATGTTTAGCATTTTTTTCAAAATTTCCAATTTGTAGCAAAATACGTTGGGGTGCAAACTCTAGATCAACAACAACGGAATAGTCGATAAAAATTCCACAATTGTCCGATAACCACTTATTTCTGATAGGTTGGTCCTACGGTACATTTTTTGTCATGAACACTCAATTTTTTAAAAAATGATGTTCAATTCAAACACATTGAAGTTTGGATTTTAATTTAGATAATTCGATATTTTTCTATGTAAAATACCAGTTGTTTTGAAGTATCAATTCCTCCATCAACCGAGTGGGTTGATCACGTTATTGTTGGATGAGCGTAAGTGAATACTCAATTACACCATAGTTGTAAGAACAGAAATGTTTTTTCTTTTCGCCCATGGGTCAAACGAGAGCACACATTTTTTTGTAACTTGGCATTTTGTTGAACCTATCACTCATCAATTTTTGGCTTGAGGTTTTTTGGAGAATAAGAAAAAATGTATAATATGCATGTTTGGCTTTTTCGTATATATGATTTATTTTCAAACGAAATCAACGAAGCACTCACTGCAAGCTGAGAACAACCGAATGCAACTTGAATCTACCATAGAAGGTTTCGAGCAATCGTCCCCCCTATTTCACACCACTATCGCGCAGGTGACCGCGCCTTCTTTCGTCGCATCGAGGCAAGTTGTGCCCGACTACCAACGTGTGCGACATGGGTGCACTGCTAGCTTGATTTCGAGTTCGATTTCGGTGATTTCAAGTGGCTGATCTCAGATTCTACTGAGAGTGTGAAGTGGTATTACATAACTGATAGGGCCTATCACACACCATTATTAGTGCACCGAGTTGTCGTCTAGGCCTACACCTTTCTTAAACATGGCCCGTGTACTTGTAGGTGTGAAGAGAGTTATTGATTATGCTGTTAAAGTAAGTAGACCAAGTCATAGAGGAACTAATAATGCTGGGTAAGCGTCGTAGCCTAGCCTATAAAATCTAAATGACCTAGCCCAGCTTGACAACTAACTCGGGCTAAATCTGTTAACAGTAACCTTGACTTATGGACCTAAGAGAACCCAAAGATCAGATGAAAAGTTCTACTGGAATGCCAGTGGTATTGCCCTAGTGGATACTAGGACCAAAGCCTAGGAACAAGACTAACCATATTAGGCCTACCATAGGCCTATCCTAAATCGTAAATTATAATTATGGTCTGTTCACAGGGGCACTGAGTAAAATTCCTTATGGGACAGGGGGGAAATGCCAATCATACAGAGTTAAATATTCTATTGCCAGATAACCTTCCATCTGATCATCTCATATAGGTCTATAGGCCTATCATTCATCGACAGAATAGATCGTAACACCTGTACAGTGCGTCGTTGTTAAACCCAATATATGGGGGGATGAGTCTTTCAGTTCTGTCTGTCACAAACCGGTTCCGCAGCATTCCGTGGGGCGGAGGTGGTCGGGGTGGGGGGGGGGGGGGTAGAGGGAGGAGGGAGCGGTAGGGTCATTAAGTATGTATACTTAATGGTAGGGTGGGAGGGAAGGGGCGGTCTTGACAAGACGGCTGGCCAGGGTCAGTGCCAGGTCACCTATGTATCAAAGTAATGCGGCTTACGGGAGCCAATGTTGCCCATGCTCGTGTTTGAAACACGGGCGGTGAAGCTAGTATATATATATATATATATATATATATATATATTCATCTGAAATCCAGATAGGCTTTTAACCAATTAGATTGGGCCAGGGGTATTTCCACCACTTCTCCTAGGGCAGACTTCGGTTATTAAACCGTTACGCTGATCTTTGCCAAATGGTGTTGGATTTTCGAGTTTTCTGATGGCCTATATCTATCACAAATAGTTATGGGATGGTAAGAATTGTTGGTTTTAATAAGTATTAAACTCCTTCAATCTGATGGTTTCTGAATCGATGTCTGTGTTTTGACAGCTGAGTTTCTTGTTTCCTAATACGTTTTCTAATGCATCATGGTGGTTTTCAGTCCTGCCAACTGTATACTTACTTGAATCTGTATGTAGGCCTATGGTTTTCAGAAATCATTGATCATTATTCATAAATCTCTTTCTTTCTTTCTTTAATTCTTTATTTTGTTCAATATTTGTGTGATACAGTATAATACAATATAATATGGTACCATCAATCATCATGCCGCCCTAGGTAGCTCAGTCACCTGAGGCACGCTTTAGTCACTGAAGTCACCGCTGGGCGTGGGTTCGAATCCCGCATAAGGCATAAGTTTTTGTAAACGTCCTAGATCACTAATCACCACTTCATAGTTTCATAATCACCTGCTCATTTGTACCCCCGTATAACCTAGCTGTTGGTGGGGTCGTTAAGCAAACAAAATCATCGTCATCAATCATCATGGAATGCGGATCGTGGATTTTGACTGTGTTTTTTTTTCCTGATGTGATGAATGAGGTGAAATTGTTAGAGTGGCTCCAGGAGCATGGTGTAATTAGGTCTGAATCGGAACTATTCAGTAGGCCTAGGTCTAATATTATTTTTCGTTTTGTTTTCAGATCCGCGTAAAACCTGACAAAACTGGAGTTACGACGGAAGGAGTGAAACACTCCATGAATCCGTTTGATGAAATCGCCGTCGAAGAAGCTGTTCGAATGAAGGAGAAAAAAATAGCGACAGAGATCATAGCAGTATCCTGCGGACCAGCTCAAGCTCAAGAAACATTACGCACGGCGCTGGCTATGGGCGTTGACCGAGGAATTCACGTGGAAATATCAGGCGCAGAATACGAAACATTGCAGCCAATTCATGTTTCTAAAATTCTTGCAAAGCTTGCATTGGACGAGAAGGCAGATTTAGTCATTGTTGGGAAGCAGGCGATCGATGATGACTCGAATCAGACTGCCCAGATGACAGCTGCGTTTCTTGATTGGCCGCAAGGAACTTACGCTTCCAAAGTATGTAGATCTATAGTTACTAGTTAGTAGGGCCGAGGAGTTATAATCCTCCAAAAATAGTGGATTAAAGGTCAAGTTTGGTTGCTACCTTGTGACAAGTCTAGTGGTATTTCGAAAAAACATTCGAAATACCACTAGACTTGTCACAAGGTAGCAACCAAACTTGACCTTTAATCCACTATTTTTGGAGGATTTTTTTGAAAAAGATCATCCTTTTACCGGTATTGAAGAATTGTTTTAAAATTATGTTGAAATATTCTGAACATCATTAGGAATATAGGCCTATATGAGAATAGGCTATAGTTTTCAAAATAATTTAAAATGTTTGTTGATTTTCAAGTCCAGGCTACATATTACATAGGTACCATAGTCTAAACAATGTAGGCCCATAAGTACCGGTAGTTTCTTCTTCAATTGTTCTGTGTAGTGCTCCAATGATGTAATTTAATGTAATTGCTCCAACTAGAATCAACTAATGACGATGTCGTGTGTTTTCAGATTGAGAAAGGGGATAAAGACTTGACTGTTTTGAGGGAAGTAGATGGTGGTCTTGAAACTATTAAAATTAAGATGCCAGCTGTGCTTAGCGCCGATTTACGTCTTAACGAACCAAGATACGCCACGTTGCCAAACATCATGGTAAGTCATTTCATCTAGTTGCAGGCCTTGATCTGTTCCATCATAGGCCTATTATATGTAACCAGTAGGTTCGATTGAAATAATTAATTTTGTTTGTAATAAAAGAACCGACGTACCATATGCAATATGATGACATACGTGAGTACCAGTAGGCCTCGTAACAGTGCGTCGTTAAACCCAAATATTGAAAAAAACAGGCCTACCAAGGACTGAGACGGTGGACATCTGTGGTGGTTTGGCACTTTGGATTCCTGCCAGGTTTTAGTGGTTTCCCTGTATTGTTTAGGTGAATACTGGAATGGCTCCTCTCTCTCTCTCTCTTATTGGGTTTAACGACGCACTGTTATGATAATGGCTCCTTAACTTAACAACAGGCCATAACTGGCTCTTGCCACTGTAGGCCTACAAAAACACCTGATATAATAACCTTCATCTTATCTTTCCATCATCACATTCATCATTCACCGACGCGATTGGTGGATATTAGTCAGTGCAGCATTAAACCCAATAGGCCTGTAAGTGAATAAACCAGTGCCAAGGAAATTGTTTGAATAGTTGAATTTGTAAGGTAAATTATCTAACATAACTCTAACCTATGATTATATCATTAAGTAAGGTGGTTAGGTTAGGTTAAATGATTATATCAACCAACCGAAATATCTAAATACGACGTTATTATTCGAACATTTTTAGTAAAGTTAGTGCACTCCTGCGAGTGTTGATTTCATCTTCATTTCATAATCTGATTGTAGAAAGCCAAGAAGAAACCGATCAAGAAGTTGAGTCCGAAGGACCTGGGCGTGGACACGAGTGCCCGCATCGAGATCATAAGCGTCGAGGACCCGCCCGTGCGCCAGGCCGGCTCCATCTTGCCCGACGTAGACACGCTGATCGTCAAGCTCAAGGAGGGCGGACACATATCGTAAAGCGCCCACGGTACTCGCGGAAACAGTCACATGGATACGGCCAATCAACTCAGACGACGACTCGAGAGCTCAATCGTTAGCATGTTGTAGTCCCTGGTGGGGGAAGGACGGTTTTATACAAATAATCTACCAAGCCTTTGATTTTTATAGTGTAATTTGATTGTTATCGATAATATATTATACTAGTTGTATCTTTCTTTAATGTAACCACTTATATTTTTGATTAAATGCATATATTGTTTTAATGTGGGTTGCAGTACGTTATTGGTTTCATTGAATACATTTTAGACCACATCTTTGGTAATTTAAAATTTGTTCTTTTTTCAAACTTTTCTAGAGTAAAAACTAAAAAGTATTAATTTGATCAGACAGTAGCCTAGGCCTACTCACGAATATATGTTACAAGATTAAAAATTAAAATACATACAGTATTAACTAATGGTAAGTATTGTAGATCACTCGCTGACATGTAGGCTTATACGACTAGGCCAACAGCGTAATCGAGGTGAAGCAATGAGCAACTTACCTTGTGAAAGTGATAATTGTAATTGCAAGTTGGACTATGGTGAAACCTCTTATCATTTTGTCAAGGGACCAGGAAAATAAAACCATTCATGCAGGAGAATCTCAACATTGTTATATGGGAATAGGTCAGGACAAAGTGAATGATAAAAATAGGAAGAACGGTTGGTCCGGAAACGAAGTGAATTATAGATGCAGGAAAATGATTGAACGGGAACCATGCATAGAACCTCTGCCTATCGGTTTTCAAGTGAAAGAATAAATGATCCATCCAGGAAAGTTCAACATTAGTTGAATGAGAGTTGGGTGGAACCTCATCATTTACATGTACGATCAAAGAGGAAAAATGATAAATCTGGGAACGGTGCATCTGGGTAGAGGTTTCACTGTATTGGAAAAAACATTTTCTGACGAATATTATCCAATATTATAAGGCCTGTTTGTTTGTGTGCACCACCTGAACTAAAGTGTAGCTGGTGTAAGAAGGTAGTACATCATTTTATGGGTTTTGTGCAGGAAATGATGAGGTACAAACAAACACTAAATTGACGAATTTTCGGTTCCTAGACGCAAATTTTGAAATGGAAGCAGACCCGTTGATGGAGAAAGAGATATTAAATATCATGGAATGTGATTAATGAATAGTTAATGAATGAAAATATTCGATTATATATTTTTTCATTCTCATTAACACAAATTTAAGCGTCAACAATTAGTAAGCCAACATAGCGTCCGCCTATACAACTTGATTTTGGCGCCTGCCATCTTGCACTGAACTAAGCACACCAGCTCCGTAGCTGGTGTAGAACTACCTGAACTAGTGCAAGTGAACCGGGACAAACAAACAAGAAAGTGTAGCTTGGTGCCAAACCACGGTTACAAACAAACACGATTGTGCAAGAACTGAAGAACCAGTTCAGCTAGTGCAGGACAAACAAACAGGCTTATAGCCTATAGGTTATCAAATTCTAGTTATTTGATTTTATTGAGTTATTTGAGTTATTTGAATATTTGATTTTTCGGCTAACCTACTCTCTGAAGAACTAATTGAATGATACTAAACTTTCAAATTAACGTGATGTAATCACGAATCAAATTGGTCTTGAGAGCACGATCACATGAAAAAGTAAAAAAGGCTCACGGTAACGAGTATCTGGTTGTAATCACTGGACTCTTCTCTGTGTCTGAAAAACCAACTGTGGACCTCCCTTTTAAAAAATATTCTCAGTTTAACGCCGCACTGTAATGATGCCCAAGATCGGTTGGCGTTTGTGAATGATAAATGAGGTGATTGGACACACATACAGCTCGTTTGCTAACGCGCCAGGAGGTGAGAGGCATATTATTGGACCTTGGTTCGATCCCCACCAACGTCCATCTTTACCGTTTTTTTTTCAAGATTTTCATTTGTAGCCTAGACTAGAGCCAGGATGATTTCTTTTCCACAATATAGGCCATAACCGCTCTCTTTCCATACCTGAGAAACCTCCATTATCGTCAGTCCATCATCTCATTATTACCGTAATTTATTCGACGCCAGTAGATCTCGGTTATAATTTCAGTGCATTATTAAACCCATTATGAATTTTAAAAAAATGTGATGCAAAATTAATACGTGAGGATATTTTATAAGAATAGTATTTAGAATAAACTGTCACCGGACCAATGGTCCAAAGCTTTAATGAAAATAAAGTGTTTTTGGATAGTGAGAAAGAAAATAATGATTGTGACCTGTTGTTTGGGAACCTGGAAGGCAGTGGCATTGAGAAGGCAGTGGTATCAACTAAAAACCTGTCAGGATGGTCGATTATAGTGGGAATCGAACCCTGATCTCCTGAATGATGGTTCAGAGTGCTTGCCACTGGTCCAACCATCTAAGTGTAGCTCTTCTACGCCACACACATTCAGTGTATGTATTGTGAAAGACTGTAATAGAAAGTCAATTACTTTATGGTATCCTGGGTTCTCACTGGTAAATTGCATATTTATTTTGCGATTTTTCATCAAGAAATTTAAGATATTTGGGACACTTTAGCATGTCATTTGCACACACTGAACTAAGTAATAATTGACTACTTTTAAGAACTTTTTTGTATAAAAAATATGTTAGTTTCAATTCAAACTGTCCAAGATGCAAAAGCAATGTGGTCAAGTTCAATCTGTTATTTATAAGCTGCACACTTTAGTTTTTAATGCTCATAACTCTCACCACAACATGGTGTGAACATTTGAATTGTTCATAGATTTCAGTTTATTTTGATCTCAAAGTAAAAACTAGAAGACCAAATCCAAAAATGAAAGTAAGGAATTATCAAAATTTACAACAATTCTATGGTAGGCCTATGTATGTGATGTCTATAATTTTATGACATTTCTGTAACTTACTGACAATTTTGGGTTTTGTAGGATTTTAGGACTACTTGAAGGAGTCCTGAATCAGTAAAAAAATAATAACCAACACGTTTTAATAAAAATCTGTTCATTTAATTATTATTAATACTCAACAACATTAAATTAGTGTTACTTAATACAGGTATTACTTGGCATATTTAAATTAAAATTAAAATGTTATAAATTATGATACATAAATGCAGCCTGAACCCAAACATTTTGAACACACAGATTGGTATCTTCAATACTTGATAAAATAAGACGATAAATATTAAATAGATATATAACAACTAGGCCTACAGAATACTGTACATGTGATAGCAGGTTTGCAGTCAACTGTACCACTTTCAAACTATGTCCGTTATCAACCGCGTCTGTTACGAATCTAGGGAGCCGTGTGTCTATCACTGCAACATTTTTCTGCTATAATTTCTATCTATTCGATGAATAAAGAACATGTATTACATAATTTTCTTCGAAACGGCTTGTCCGAATTGGATACAAATTTTTAATTATGTGTATCACTTCCGTGTTTACATTTGAGGAAAATTTGAATTATATCGGAGAGATTTTATTTTTCAATTTTTTCCGCCCAGCTTAATCTTATGGGGTTTTAAGAAACTTTGAGATGATATTTCTCAAAAATGGTCCAACCGATTTGACTTAAAAACTATACAGGTCTGAGTTGGATAAGTTTGCATATAGAGAGAAAGTTTCATGTCAATCGGTCAAACCCTGCAACCTGTGCAGTGCCCCCAACAAACAAACAAAAAACACAGACAAAGCTCCATAAGAGTTGGATGGAAATCTTCGCTAACGCTCATCTAAAAATCTGACTCGGTCTGATTCGAAGCATAGCATGCAACGTAATATTAATATTCAGACTGCTGGCTCCGTAGCATGTGACTTATGTTTGCATCCCGCAGACCCCGCGCCTACAAGCATATCGGCCTCCACTACGCGCACTCTACCGATTTAAAGCTCTATGGTTGAAATCCAACAGAGTTGAAAACTGGAACGTTTTTTTGACAGTTTGATTCGTACGAAGTATGAGAATGGTACAGTTGCCGTTCTCCCGTGATAGCAAGGATGCTTCTTCCAAGTTCGAACATCTTCAACACATACCACAACTTGGCAGCTGAAGAAAAAGAGTATATAAATAATCTCAGTAAATAATCATCAATTATAATAATTACGAAATACACATCAAGTGTAATAAATAACAAATTAGTAGGCTTAAATATAATTCATAGCAATAGCAGTGAAAAGTATATCACCATACTTGAAGTACCTGTACTTACCAATAATACAGTACTAAATCTTTGGAGTCTCACATCAGTCTCACTGAGAATAACAATAATATTGAGCATTTAGAATGTTCTATTATAACTAAAATAAATAACAATCTATTTTCTAGGGATAACATCAATTAATTGAGAATCGATTAACCCTTGAACCGATCCTGAAATTGAAATACAGTGGAACTTCTAAGCATCGTTTTCCAAGGGACCAGGAAAATAAAACCATCAATGCAGGAAAACGATCCATCCAGGATAATTTAACATTGATTCGATAGGAGTGGGGTGAGAAAAAATGAATGATACAAGCAGGAAAACGATGGATCCGGGAACGATGCATAGAGGTTTCATTGTATCAATCTTTTACATTTTTTCTTTGAGTTTTATTACAACTTTTTTCTTCATATATACGGTATTCATAGATCTTCATAGATCTTTGTGTGTCTTTGCCAGGCAGTCCCTCCCCCAGTTCTGTCATAAATGGTCGGAGAATTTACGGCTTTGAATGATTTATTGTTTGCTTACCGACCCCACCAACAGCTACGTTATACGGAAGTACAAACAAACAGGTGATTATGAAACTATGAATTGATGATAAGTGAATGGACATTAAAAAAAAAACATGCCTTATGCAAGACTCGAACCCACACCCCACAGAGACTTCAGTTTCCGGAGTGGTACCTCAGCGTGCTGAGCTACCAGGGATGCCTTTTTCTAGGGTTGATATTCGATATATCGATATGTATCGATAATCACTTGTTTGATATGATAATCGAATGTGTTTTTTCACTTTTTTGTATCAATATATTGATATAATCGATTAAATCGATAATCAACGTGTATTTCATCATTTTTATACGATTGTTTAGTGTTTACTTCAAAAATTACCGTATCCAATGAAAGAGTAAGGCGGGAACAATTCTGTAACACGATTGGTGGACACTCTTGGTGTTTAAAGTGAACTGCTTGTCAATGACTTCAATGTTGGAGGTGGTGTGATTTATGGTGGTAGGAAGGGGAAGCTGACACCACTATAATAATTAATAACTCTGTGGGTCACATGCTATGCAAATTGATCAATCACTTCAAGTTGATTATCGATACTCATCTGAAATATTGATTATTTTTCTAGTTGATTATCGATATGAAGCCAATGATTATCGATCATGAAATTCATATCAAAGGGCAACCCTACTTTTTTTCCGGGAGTTTACGTGAAAAAAATTAAACGGGTCGAATTCTAATCGATTAATCAATCTCAATTTCTCGGTGTTGATGTTATCCCTACTATTTGCTGATTGTTCATTGGAGTAGAATCTTCCAATCGAAGCGCATGTTATTGGAATGGGTGAGTGGTGGGAAGGGTAGATCCTGGGGCTTCCACTTGCCCTCCTCGTCTTGCTGGACGACCGCCAGGCTGCAGTACGGGATCTTCTGGATGAGTTTCGTCATCTCCTGGCTGGGACGGTGGGACCCGCCGATCAGCTGGCGCGAACAAACGTCCAACGTTGCCGCGTGGCCGACGAGGAGAATATTGCCACCTGGAATAAAAACGAGGAAAGAATATATTGTTGGATTTTTTAAGGACGTCACAACCCTGAGACTAGATTTGAATGAATAACGATGATACCGTATTTAGTTCCCAAAATTTCAGAGAAAACTAGAAATCATTATATTATCAATTTAAGAAATTATAATTTATTTATTTATCCTCCAGGATCAACCCACTTTTTTGAGTCGGCGGGGTTTGCAGGGTGGGAGTAAGTCACGTGCTTCGGTGATACCAGCTTGACCGGATATATTTTGTTACACGTTATCTTTTTTTGGGGAGGGGTTCACACTGATAGCGTAGTCATTTTGTCACCCTTTTTTTCTATTTTTTCATCATTTGTTTGTAATATTCAAGATATATAATTATCTACAAAAGCAATTAAATCGTATTTTATCCTATAAGTCGGTTAAATTCAGAAATTTGAATATTTTATCAATCCGTTTTTATGAGTCATCTGACCATATTTTATCTAAAGTGGTATCACTGGACAACTGTTGTCTAATGGTCGAGTATTTTCACAATCAATGAGAATATGTTTCACAGTATCATTGCATGTTATCTATATGTAGCTTCGAGTCAGACCAAATAAATTATGTTATTCATTGATTGTTATGAGGTGACTGATGGGGCAATTCTAGTGAGAAATATACTTTATGATGATCAGCATATATTACGTTCAATATCCTCCGAGGATAAAAATGAACGGTGTTGTGCCGTGATCGCTGTGTATAACTCGGCTAGTCTCCTTGCCTCTCTCCGCGTCACGTGGCTTCTTGCCTCATTTCCACCCCGCGCTAACAGGCTATCTCGGCTTCAACCAATCTCAGTGCTGCCCGGGCTACGTTTTCCGTCCAGCCTAGTCATCGAAATTTCTATAGTTCAAGCTACAGCCGAATAACCCAGCAACGGGGAAAATATGAAAATTGTAACTTTTAATAAATTTTAGGATACTAAAGCATATGGGTGATCCTCTTTCGGCTATAGACCTATATTTTATATATAGGTACAGTGAAACCTCTATGCATCGTTCCCGGATCCATCGTTTTCCTGCTTGTATCATTCATTTTTCCTAACCCCACTCCCATATAATCAATGTTAAATTTTCCTGGATGGATCGTTTTCCTGCATGGATGGTTTTATTTTCCTGGTCCCTTGAAAAACGATGGATAGAGGTTTCACTGTATATTTAACGTGACTGATAATATTCAAGTGGTACTAAACAGGCCTAGAGGCTTGAATTTTTTGGTGACTCATGAGCTAAGATCTGAATGTTAAGTGACTCATTTAATCAAGTAATGCTGCAGCTGCCTTCATTGTCAACAAAACAATAAATACCAGTTTGCTGAACAGTGAGGCTACTGAAACGGGTGGTCGAGTGGCTAGCACACTGATCTGTCATTCAGGAGACCGGGGTTCGATTCCTGCCATGTACGACTATCCTGACACAGGATTTTCCCTCAGTCGTTCAGATTGATACTGGGATGATTCTTCAAGGCATGAAAAATGAGAAAAACTACTTTTGAGAAATATTATATTATACAGTAGAACCTCCTTAATACGTTTCGCTTTAAGACGTTTTTCGCGTTAACACGTTTTTTTCCACAGGTCCCAGAATTGTCTTATGGCATTTAATGTTAAATAAAATTCGTTAGTACGTTTCTCTATAACACGTTTATCTCGTTATTACGCTTGAAAATGTGCTCCCTTGAGCATTATTTATTCCATAATACGTTTTTGAACAGTCCCTTTCCCAGTTTTGTTTCATTGAAAAATGTTGCAAATGTACGTAAAATTCTCCGAAATCTGTACCCATGCACCTGCATTGGCGTTGTGCAGGTGGCCTTTTTGGTTTTTTCCCGGTTGCTTAGCAACGGTCGCAGTGCATAGCAACGGTACGGTACAGAACACGTGTTACTGTTTACAAACGTATCATTCTACCTCGTGTTGTTCTTGAGTGCACTACGAACGCAGACAAAGCTCCTTTGTGCTAAGATGTCTGGCAAAAAGAAGGCGCTATCGCTAAGTGATAAACTACGCATTTTAAGTGGTTGCTACAGAGAGCGATTCAACTCATATCCCTTGGCCGAAAAGAAGATATGAAAGTGAACGTCCTTCAAGTAAGTTAAACATCTGTTGTTATTACATTTTTGTACCATTTTGGTGTTGTACGGATATTACTTTATAGTTTGATTATTAATTTATCCTGCGATATTGACGCAATTGTTGCCATGCCTAGCCTTGTATAGCCCTATTGTTTCTGTGCCATTCACGCCCGAGAGTACGGGCGATGAGTACCCGGCAAGTGAGGCCTCGATTCCCGGTAGACGGGAAAAAACGCGCTCGGTCACTTCGATATTACTGTGTTGGCCTAGCTGTGTTGCAACCTGTGCTTCTTCAAAGCAAGACAAGTTGCCTACCTAACAGGGTAATACAGGGGACCGTAATCATGACTTTTTTTGTTTGTTTTAGGCAATGCAATTTATTGCACATGCTTGGAGTGAGATCACGGCGGAAACAATCACAAAATGTTTCAAGAAGGCAGGTTTTTTTACTGCCAATTCAGATGTGGACGACCCAGATGACGACCCACTGTTGGATGCAATTGACCCTGAGGATTGGCAGGTTCTGGGAGGAGGGGCGCTAACTTTTGAAGAGTTTGTAAATAGTGATAGTGCTGTCATAACTAGTGACTTAATGGATATTAATGAGATTATTAGGGATCAGCAGTGTGGGAATGAGGAGAGTGATGTGGAGAGTGACGATGGTAGTGAGGCAGGGCCAGCTAAGTTTGTTGAGGCTTTGAGAGGGTTTGAACAATTGCAGAGTTTCTTGCTGAGTCGTGATGTTGAAGACAGTACATGTATACAGAAAAATCTTTCAGAGCTATATACAGCCTTACTGAACGTCAATACAAAACGCAGCGTTCAAGCTAAGATAACAGATTTCATGGATCAGTAATTGTAAGATGTGTAAATGTAAGAATGTGTGAGAATGTGTGTATTTATGAATTATTTTGACTACTGCTCTTTGGGCATTGTTTTAGTTTAGGCCCTATCTGTAAATATATGTATATATATATGTAAATAAATATACATTATTATGTTGAATATCTACTTTTTTTCCTTTTTTTTTTTTTTTTTTTTTTCTTTTGGCCCTTTTTTTTTAGGGTGATATTCATTAGTACGTTTTTCGCGTTAGTACGTTTTTTCCTCATTCCTCCCTGAAAAACGTACTAAAGAGGTTCTACTGTATTATGAATCAACTAATGCTGTAATGCAGGACCATAGAAGTGATTTGATATCAAGGTACAAAAAAATGATGTCCTGCTTTTCCGTGTACCAGCAAACTAATTGGAAACGCTTATGGCGAGACATAATTCCACAAAAATTATTTCAAACACTTGACATAGTTAATGTTTATACTATTGGGTAGGTTGTCGGACAATTAAAATTTGCATAAGTCTTGCCGTTCTATTGCCACAGACTTATATGAAATCCCTTAACATTTTATATCAATTTCTTGCTAACTAGGCAACAGTGATATTAATTGAATGGCAAGACTCACTGTATATACATTTTTTTTTAAATCCTAATATCAATTCACTTTTGGGGTGCTAATAGTTATTTATTTTGTCTTCAATTTGTCAGAACTATGTTGTTACGGCCGACTCAAAAACAAAAACACCTATAAAACAACCTTTCATATCACCATCCCGGCATTTCATTCATCATTCACTGATGCCAATTAATCTTAGTTATCAGTCACGTGCATCCTTGAACCCAATAAATAATATAGCCATCTTGTTCATGCGGCCAACATAGGCCTACCTATTACCTACCCATCAATTCGAGCTCATTGACTCGTAGACTCTACCTGTCCGTCAAAACATCGGACGGCATCATTGCTATTACATAGATTAGGTTCCCATACTGTTTTTTCCCCGTCAAGTGCGCTTATGCGTTCTATCGGCAAAAACTAAAACTTTTCTAAGACAACCATCGAAATCAAAGGGTCGAACATGACGCTATATCAGGCACGCAAATTGCCTCGACGAACATTTTGGGATAGAAACTAATTAAAAATGAATAATTGTGTTTAACCTCAAAATACAAAACAGCCTGTGATTTTTGCGCGCGATTATAAAACAGTAATATCGAAATAAAACGGAAATGCGACGATGCGATCCTACATTCCATTATTGGTACTAGACAGACTTCCGTAAATCGTACCGTGCCGTGCCGGCTGACGTCAGAAGTTGGAGTTGGCTCTACATGGACGGGGAAAATTGTTGCCTCCCACCGTTGCTCTTTCTTGCGCGTGTTTGGTTGAACGTTGCCGTCATCCGACGTTTTAACGGACGGGACGTGAAAAAAAAACGTCATGGGAACCTAGCTTTAAGCAAAGTAATACCGATTATCGTAATTTGTATATCGATTATCGAATCGATATCATCGATAATCCTGCCCACCCTTACCTGATAAACGTTAATGTACTAGTCCCTCACCTATATCTTCGGTGCTTTTAATGACGCTCTGTGCGAGATAGAAGCTCCGCATGTAGAACTGCTCGACGCTCTCCCGCCTGTCGTGGAGCTCCTCCGGTCGCACGAACGGCTTGTAGTCCGTTAGGACATTGTGCCCGTCCGTCCGGAGCTCGTCGGCATCCATCCAGTCGGGCACGGCGTCCGGGTACCAGGCCAGCCACTCGAACAAGCCCGGCTCGATCGCGATCGCCAACTTCTCCGATTGGCCCATTCCTCGCAGCACACCTATAATAGTAATAAGAGCCGGTTTTACCAACTAATGTTCAAGTATTGATTAGATGAGCGTCAGCAAAGCTTTTCATCCCACCCTTATAGAGCTTTGTCTGGGTTCATTTTTTTGTTTGTTTGATTGTAAACAAACCATGCACAGGTCATAGGGTTTGACAGATTGACATGAAATTTTCTCTGTATACGCAAACTTTTCCATCTAAGAACTGTACAGTTTTTGGGTCAAATCGGTTGGGCCATTTTTGAGAAGCATCATCTCAAAGTTTCTAAAAACCCCATAAGATTAGACTGGGTAGAAAAACCTGAGAAATAAAATCTCTAGGGCCTACAGTAAAATTCAAATTTTCCTCAAACGTAAACACTGAAATGATAGGCCTACACATTATTAAAAAAAATTGGTATGCAATTCGGACGGGCCGTTTTGAAGAAAATAATTTAATAAATGTTTTTTATTCATCGAATAGATAAAAAAAAATAGCAGAAAAATGTCGCAGTGATACATTCACGGCTCCCTAGATTCATTGGTATTGAATGAAATATATTTTATGATCAAGGTGTGTAGAGTTTTCGATTATACTTTATAGGCAGATAGATATCTCGCTCATCTTACAACGCATTTTCTGCGTTTGCCTAGTTAGTTAATTATTACTCTAGGTACGAAAATAAATTACATAACCAAGGGGATTATACAGTCATAAATTAACGATACAGCCCATCGACGATCAAAGGTCCGCCTTATACTACAACACTGACGACCGGAGCACTCTTGAACGAATTATTTTTTCTGAATTTGTGAAAGAAGCAGCCAAAGTTTGATTGTGAACTGCCTAAAATCTGATAGCATGATGATTAGCCTTTCTCCCCTCAACGTCGCACTATCAATGTTCTACTGCAGTTATGGTTGAATTTGGGACTGCACTAACCGTTGACGGAAAAAATGTTCGAAATATACCGGTAAACTGTTTGAATGATAATGTCATATTTGAATATTTCGGTTAGTTTTGATATAATCCTAGGTTAGGTTAGGTTATATTAGATCGTTAATTTACATTGCAAATACAACTTTTCAAACAGTTTTTTCGAACAGTTTCTACTCGAACAAACTTTTCCGAACAGTTTTTATTCGAACAGTTTTTCTGGTAGAGTTTTTCTCCGACCAGTTGCCTGCATCCCGTTGAACGTTACCTGAACAAGTCTGAACACATCGGAGGGAAGGAGAGCAGTAGACGTGATGTATCGTTATGCCGTGATCTCGCATCGCCTCGCCCGTCAACGTTGCCTGCAGGCAGCCGACGCTCGTCAGCGGACAGTCCTTGAAGAAGCCCTGAGGCCCACCTTTACGAGACGGTATCGACTTGGGCATGTTCAGATCTTTCCGCAGGTATTTGCCTGGAAACAAAATGGCACAGACAATATTATGAATACAGTGAAATCTCTGTTCATGGATTATCAAGGGATCAGGAAAGAGAAACTATACATGCAGGAAAATAATCTATCCAGGAGAATTGAACAGTTTCACTGTTATGGACGTATAGGTCCATATCGACCACGAGTAGTACAATATTTGGGAATTTATTGTGAACTGATATATTCCAAACTTGGTCGGATTCACGCTAGATAGCGAAACCGATTTCATATTTGACGTTTGTGCAGGTGTTTTCCTTTAGTTTCTTTCACAATTTTTAGATAAATGAGAGCAGAAGTCGGAGTACAATTATTGAAAATTCTAGGGGTGTGCGAGTCCAGGTTTTCAAACTCGAGTCCGATTCGAGTCCGATCCTTCTTAAAATTATCGAGTACGAGCCGAGTCTTTTTTTAAACATTCAAATTTAAGATGATTTCAGGCACTATCAGTACAAAACTTCAACTTCAAATAATTATAATGTCCTGGTTAGTAGTCATCAATAAATGAAAGGGGTAAATACAAAGGAATAAATAAAAAATAAGAAAGGGCATATTCATTCTTGATTTACATTCATTAATTCACTTCATGTTGAATTTGCTTAAAGTTGTTGCTTAAATTAGGCCCTGCTTGAAGGTAGAAAATAGTAAATACATAATTATGCGAGTATTTTCAATACCATTTCAAAACCATGGTAATTTCCCAATATCTTTGGTTGCCATATTATTGAATCTGTTGAACACATCATTCGCGCTATGTACCCGTATTTACAGGCATATAAGCTGCACCGGCTTATAAGACCCACCCCTACTTTTCAGGTTCTATTTTTGGAAACCTTTTTGTTTACTTATATAAGATGCAGTATCATATTCCCAATATTTCCTGTCATAAACATGATTCAGGACACCTTGTAACCACAAAAGAAGGTTCCAGTCCCTTTACCCTACACCAGACACCAGACCTGCTCTATTAGACAATAAACAATATTGATAATATATCTTCCAAGTTTAGATTCATTTTTATTGATCCTATAGTGTTCAAAGAGTAGCCCCCATAGACTCAGTTATCACCCATAGCACACTTCCAGGCAAGCAATGTTGATTGATGATAAACAGATGTGTCAAAGTGTTTGTCTTGGTTTTCAGTGTAACATGATCCAGAGTCTGACCTCCTGACCTCTAATGGAGGAAAAAGGCATAAGGATATTTTATGAGTATGTTTGTTGTCACTTGTTGACACATTTATGACAATATTATATCGGACAATTGACAATTGGGGGTCTGCCCCATGCTTTAATATCGATGACCATCGTGCATACAATCTGAGACCATTGTGGGTTCGCCCTATGCTTTAACACTGGACGACTGGCAGTGTTTCACGGGAACTGTTTTTGCGATGTTTTTACATCAGAGAAAAACAGTTTTCAGCGAGCGCATATAAATATATCGCAAAATATGACAGTTTTTTCCTCACTAACCTTTGTAAGGCGCATGTGACTTTTTGATGGCTTGAAAATGGAAAAAAGTGCGTCTTATATGCGTGTAAATACGGTAGATCAAAACTATAGAATCGAGAATTCAAATTTCGGAATCGGCGGCAAATTCAAAGACTCGAATGGACTCGAAAATCGAATCTAAAATTACTTCTACGAGTCCGAGTCCGATTCTGGCGGAGACTCGGACTCGGACTCGAAATTAGGTAGACTCGCACATCCCTAGAAAATTCTCAAGACGGCTTATTTAATTGTACAATTATCAACGGCCTACCAAAATATGCAAGAAACAAAGTAAATTCTGTATACATAAATGTAAATACGGTACTTTAGAGTTTAGAGTATGCACAGATGATGCCGCTGATCTTGAGTCGAGCGATGATGAGTTTGAGGATTTTAGTTACTCTGATGAGCCTAATAATGATGCTGACACGCAGGTCTAAAGGTCTTGTCTCGATATTATTGTTGGACCAACCAGCAACACCTTTTGGGATGGGCCTAGATCTAATATTCCAATTACTCGATTAGAATACACATTGGATATTTTACTAATCATCTTCAACTCAATATAAACGTGGAAATCGAAAAAATCTAGGAATTATGCATGAGTTATAATTTTTCTAAAATTGTTCATCTAGGCTAACAATGAATGGGTTAAGGGTCACGTACCCAGAGTGCAACATTTTCAGTGTCAACGTAATAACATATAAACACTGTTGTGATCCCCTTTGAACATATTGTGCTTTGAAAGTCACCACCAGGCTAGTTTCCATTATAGAAATACCTCCTGACCATCAAGTAGGTACTGACCCGCATCGTCGAAGCAGTAAGGAATCCACGTCCCGAACGTGAAGTCCACCCTCTCGCCGTGGCGCATGATGTAGACGTGCCTGGGGCCGGGGATCGGCTCGGGCGTGTCGGCCGCCGCCACCGGCTCCCCCGCGGCGACGTTCTCGTAGCAGCACGGCGATCGGTCGCCGCCCGACTCGCTCGTGGCGTCCGACGGCTTGTTGCTGCTCTGCGTGGTCGTCACGTCCGACGCTCTCTCCGACTCGCTCATCGTCGCCAGGCTCGGGTCCATCCCGTTCTCAAGGCCGTTTACCTCGTTCAGCTTGCACAACTCGATTGTCCTGCGGGTAAAATGAGTGCTGTGTAAATTTTCAATTTAATAACATTGAAACTTGTTTCCCAATAAATGAATGAATGAATGTTGGGTTTAGAGGCGCGTCGACACCGAGGTCATTTGGCGCCTGTACGCTGTAATGAACCGATGTAATGAATACAATGTGATGAACCGAATCGTGAAACCAACAATATGTTGGAAACGGCACAAGAGGTGAGTTAGGGACTAAACATATCACAGAACGGTTAACAAATACGTGAATGACGTAAATGGTCAAACACACGTTCCTCAAACACAGGACAATGAAACAAACGTGTGTATGATGTAAAGGTCATACACACATTTCATGATTCCCAATAAAGGCTATGGATGAAAGTAGTTGGACGCCGCACCACAAGGGTCATCTTACCGCCATATTTTAATCATTTTGAATGAGAAACAATGAAGTTTGATACCAGGACTGCGCTGTCTATAAATATACTTTTTTGCCGTGGATTTAAGTCTTCAGTTTCCAAAAGTCTGGATCTGGATAGATTGAGATGACTTTATTTATTTACAAACAGTAATGAAATGGGCCTACTGCACAAATGTAAAATATAAATAAGAATAAATAAGAATAAATATTTTTTGTGATAGGCCTATATCCAGACATTTATCAAAGAGATTCGAGAAATATTATTTACTCAAATATTTATATTTGGTTTCATGACGCAATGTAATGATAACTAAGATCTATTGGTGTTGGATGAATGAATAATGAGCTGAATGTTTCTTAGGTCCCTAATGCAAAAAAAGCTCCCCAATGCAAACGTTTGAATCCACTATTCCTGAAATTATTATCGTACCTCAATATTCATTATTTGCTAAATGAATTGAATCATCATTAAGTACTCTTTGGGGTGGTAAGATCGTCCTTGTGGTGCCATCTTCGATTGCTCTCACAACTCATCCTTAGCCATAATTTGGGGAACAAAGATTGGGTATCAAGTTAATAAGAAGTAAAGTACTCACCTATGTAACGTCCACGCATCGGACTCGGCCGTCCGCTCGGTGTAACTGCACGGCAGATACCCGCTGCACCCGGTCAGCCACGACGTGCCGTCCACCCAGCCGTCCGGCGACGTCTCTATGGCGTCGCCGCTCAGGTAGATAAAGTCTCCTATCCTCAGCTCGAGCTCGTCGTATTCCCGAGGCACGTGCGAGTAGAGCACCTTGTGCACCTGCTTGGACATGACTCGGGTGTCCCTCGAGTAGAGGCGGATCTCCCATGAGGCGGGGCAACTCGGATCAAGCTCCTCGACCAGCGTCTTCAGCGACGAGTACTGCTCCGTGGGGAATTGGTACGCCAGCGTCAGGTGTAGCGACTTGACGTGAGGCTCCATGCTGAGCGCTGGAAACGTAACGTCAGACGTTAAGGAAGTTCATGCACGCTGCTTATAAATATAGAGAAATTCACCTTCACTCATTTTTTATTATTATTTTTTTTCTATTAGGTTTAACGACACACTGTTATGATAGCGCAGATCTATTGGCGTCGGATAGATGATTAATGGGATGATGAGATGGAGGTTAATGGGAAGGATAGTGGAAAGGAAGCGGCATGGCCGACTTATTCTCGGAACCATCCCGGCATTATCCTAGACTACAGAGGGAAACCATGAAAAACCCCTGTAAAGATGGTCGGCGGGGGGATAGAACTGGGGTTGAAATTCCCCTCGCCTTCCGGATCATATGAAACAAGCGCATTGACCACTGCGCTGCATGTGACACTCATTTTATTGAATGGGACAACAAATATTGTTACATTACAATTACCGGTAATTATCGACGGGATGAAAACGAAATCGATATAAGTTTCTACATCGTCCTACAACCCTATTCAAAATAAGCAATAAGATACTTTATGTATCATTTATAACGACAAACTTCCAAGATATAAATCCCGTGGACTAGAGTTTTAAACATGCGGGTACCTGCCCATTCAACTTTAAAAAACACATGTTAAACTTAGTATAGTCAATCATCAAAATGCCAGATGTATTTTCAGAATTATATTACACAGTTTACTATAGGCCTACACTAGGAACTAACAATACAAAAGAAGTGAATCCAGGCATCATTACACTATTTAGTGCTATAAAACACATGCACGGAACATGGTTATTATACGAGCCCATTAGCAGTACGTTGAACAAACTTTCAATCACTTGAATTCATGCACTGAATTAGAACCAGGGACGTCGTTAGGGGTCCAAGGTCAATACGAGGTCGATTGGTGGGGTGCATGCCCCACCAAACGACATTTGCGCCCCACCAATAATGTATCCTTCTTCAAACAAATATATTTGTTGACCTACAAATAAACACAATGAAATATTTGCTGGGAGGAATAGCAGAAATAACTTCAAAAATGTCCATATTGTTTAAAATATTAAATATAACTTCAGAGATGTCCATAGTCGTTCAATTACTAGACTTCCAAACTGCTTGTAAATCACAAAAATCACTTAAAAATGACTATATTTTTAAAAATTCCATGCGGGGCTTTGCTGGGGGAAATCGAGAAAATAACTGCAAAAATAACTGCGAAAATGTTCATAATGGTTCAATTATTAGACTCCAAAATTGAATACGAACCGCAAAAATCATTTTAAAAATATTATAAAATATTATATCATAAAATAAAATAAATATAAAATAATATTTTATAATATTATAAAATATTAAAATATATAAAATGTATTTAGGCCTATGAAATATTATAAAAAAATCAATGCAGGGCTCCAGACCCCCTTTTAGCGCGCGGCTGATGTCCAGCTGGGCGGTCATTTCATTTACGTGAACAAACAAATAAACCCCAATAAACAAATCACAACGACGTTCCTGATTCGAACCACAAATAGCGGGGCAAGTGCACTGCTATTGTTTCATGAGGTCAAACCCACAAGATCAACATGCCTGTCTCGCAAGTGGTAACGCAACCATAAGTCTACAACCAGCGTAATAGTAGACAATTATTCTTTAAAAATATAGAAACAATAGGGTCAGTCGACAAAATGTTGTAACACAAACCCGATTCTTTTGTACGGTAAAATCGAAATCTCGATACACAATAATTGTTTCCCAATTAAGAGTCCATGGGAGTCGATTTAGCGGAATACCAGGTTTTTCGTGATAACTTTTGAGCGGAATGAGATATCGAAATTCTGAAAACGAGGAAACACAGATACGTTCAATACCTTCAAGACGGTATAAGTAATACAATAACTATTTATCCCACATCACTTAATTGTCAGGCGTATACGCTTACAAAATTGGTAATTTTGAGCGTGTAGGCCTGACAATCAGGCAATTAGAGATGAATAGTTAGTTTACAGTTTAGTTTGAAGATACTGAAAATACCTGTTTCCTAATTTTAAAAATCTCGATATATTATACCGTTCAAAAATCATCACCAAAAACCTGATATTCCCCTAAATCGACATCCCATGGATTCTGAAGGCAAAGAATGAGTTCATAAGTTCGCTTAGAAGCGCCACCTCTCAGTTGTTTCCCGACTTCGAGGAAATCGTATCCACAAACAAACCTAACAAGCACAACTACAACTAGATCCAAGATGCAACGACCGTCTACGAAGGAAGGAATACACACACTCTACCGCGCACCCAGTCTTACATCGGACGCCCCGCGGCACGTATCTACCGGAGGCGGCGGTGCACCACGGGAAACACGTGGCGATAGCATCGTTGTGCTCATAGTTATCGTTAATTACTGGAACCAATCACAAACAAGCGTGTGTGAAAATCAGTTTCTGTGTTTTTTTGTTTGCGCTCCACAGGTCAATGAAAAAACAAATTGTGAAACTTGTATGCTTATATGTGTAGTTTTAGGAATGTAGTCATCAAGTTTTAGTTTTGGTAGCCTATTTTTACGTGAATGTAGCATTTTTAAAAACAGGTGCTGAAAATTGTAGATTAACAACCACGAGATTATCAACGAAAATTACACGTTCTTTCGGACTTTTCAGTCTGAGGCAGGAAGTTGTCCGAATACCATATTTTTTGTAGGTTTTCAAGGAAAAAGATAACGATTCTTTTTAACTTGATATTTGATTCCTCAAGTTGATTTTATATTTGAACACATCTGCTTCAAAAATATATTTCATCCAATTCAGCTCAATCTACAAAATGGTGAAAATTTTCACTACCGGGTAAATAGAAAAATGTAGCTAAATACTAAAATAACAATAGTGTTAAGTGAAGTTGAGGACGATTTGTTTGACGAAATAAGCCGCCCGCCTAGGCAAAGCAATGAAGTCACACCGGGCTATATTTATAAACTGACCCAGGAGTCCGCCAGTAATAAATTAATATGACTGGAAACGGTAGATGAATAACCGAACCAGATTAAATTCCCGATTAATCCGTGCTACTCGTACTCACTTGCATTGGATACTTCTTTAACGAATTGCATGGCAATTCTTTTCAGGATGTCGGCATGTTCTTCGGCGACGAAAAATCCCATGAAATTCTGAGACGTGTATGTTTCCAGTTTGAACACATCGGTTAGACTCGTCCGATGCAACTCGATGATGTGTTTGAGCGCTCGATCCAGTTGTTGTGCACATTCGTCGGGTGCCTGCAAGACAACGTAACCAAACCGCTGTTAGTTTTACGTCTGGACAAGTAGGTTGCGTTTGCTAATCAGAGATATGAAGGTAATTGCAATACCTTGAAATAAGCACTATCAAATGCTGAAGTAAGCAGGATCCAAGTGCCCAAATAACCAGTAACAAATTACGGTACATCTAAGTATCGGAATCGAAAAAACTAAGCAGGCCTAGAACATCATAGCCTAGGCCTATAAAAAATGATTGGAAAGCAGAAATGTATTTGACATTCAATGCTAACATAGAATCATAAAATTGTGAAAGAAATGGAAATCCTGTAGACAGAATTGATGTGCAGGCCTACAGGAAAATATGAAAACCCTTTTGAAAGATGGATTTAAGTATAATTTACATTTTGTCTATATTTTGTAGAAATACCGGTACAGACTTCCTGAAAATAATTCCAAGATGAAAAAGCCCCATTGAAGCAAAATGCACCATAAGAAGCAGTTTCAGCGCCACAGTACAGTAACACGGTTGTATGTTTTTTCCGTACCATTTTTCCGTACCAACCGTCAAAGGAACCAGTCAGAAACTTTACAAAGAGTTTGTTGACGATACTTACCTCCCGGAATGGAAAAAATGTGCACCCGTGTTATCCTTGATGAT
This sequence comes from Brachyptera putata, assembly GCA_907164805.1. Taxonomy (NCBI): domain Eukaryota; kingdom Metazoa; phylum Arthropoda; class Insecta; order Plecoptera; family Taeniopterygidae; genus Brachyptera; species Brachyptera putata. The sequence goes on from OU015462.1 coordinate 53,412,591, forward strand.
CCTCCGGATCTATCCGGATGATCCTTAAGCAACTGCACAACTTATGCTAGATTAGATTTTCCAAACAGATTTGAGTAAAATGACGGGAGGCATACCTTGAAGAATGACACGAGCGTAATATGTGGTGTAAAATTGTGGGCACCATTCCATCCACACTGTTGTAACGACTTCTCCCAGAATATTTTCAACTGTGTCAAGAACGGTCCAGTTGGGCATAGATACATGATGTATTCCCGAGGACAGTTATCATCAAGAGCTGGATCATTAACGTGAGCCAACAGCCAATCAGATGCGAGCTGAACATCTCTGTTACCAGTAGCTGCTAGGGCTTTCTCACTAAAATCAATGAGTACCAGAAACATGTTATAATACATTTTCAGCGGTGTGCGAGTCCAGCTTTTCAAACTCGAGTCCGATACTTCATAAAATGATCGAGTCCGGGCCGAGTTTGAGCCTTTTTCAAACATATAAATAATTATTAAGACGATTTCAGGTACTATCAGTACAAAACTTCAACGCCGAATAATTATAATGTGCTAGGTTAGTAGGTGGTCATCAATAAAGGAAAGGAATAAATACAAATGAATAAATAAAATATAAGCTAGAATTTTTGATACCATTTCAAAATCATGGTAATTTCCCAATAGCCAATTCCTGGTAGCTGCCAATGAGAATCGTAAATCTGTACAAATTTTGGAATCGGCGGCAGATTCAAAGACTCGAATGGACTCAAAAAAATTTCTTCCACAAGTTTTGAGTCCAATTCTGGTGGAGACTCGGACTCAAAATTAGGGAAATTAGACTCGCACACCCCTATACATTTTTCATTGCCAAGTCCCTTTAGACCATGATACTTCCTTTGTAATTGATTACAAAAAAAAAGCAATACTTCTCCTACTATATATCTTACAGGAGTTAGGCCTAACAGCTATAATATTGAAAAGACATAATAATAAGTTGGCTACAAGAATAAAACTAAGGCACTGGTTCCAAAAGTAAAGTTAATCTGGGCATAAGTTCAAGCACTGAGTACATAAAAAATTACAAGATAGAGCGACAAAGCCCTGTTTAAAGAGTCTATAAATCGTGGTACCGGAATTCTAACCACCTATTTAGTACTTAATAGTACTGACTACCGGTAGTCTTACGACTGATAATTCTACTAGGAGCATGACCAATCATGCTGAAGATCATGCAAAATGGCATCTACCAGAGCACTGTTGCGTGAATGCTGCTGGAGCGTAGGCTCTGAGAAACATTTGCCGGGAACAGATTGCTCGAGCGCCCGCCAAGTTGTTTTGTCAGAGTCGGAAAAAGTTAAAGTCCGGCTCTGAGAAACATTTGCCGGGAACAGATTGCTCGAGCGCCCGCCAAGTTATTTTGTCAGAGTCGGAAAAAGTTAAAGTCCGGCTCTGAGAAACATTTGCCGGTAACAGATTGCTCGAGCGCCCGCCAAGATATTTTGTCAGAGTCGGAAAAAGTTAAAGTCCGGCTCTGAGAAACACCTACTGATCAGTCAACTCGATCATGGGCACTGTCACATGTCGTTGCCTATCTTGTGATGACCCCAATACGTGACTGCCCTGCATACACATCAGGACCAACCCTTATATAGTCATTTAGTCACTATCACAGTCATTTTTGTTTTCCTATTATTTTCCTATAATTTTTATTGCACTTCTTTGACAGTGTTGTCTTGGTAGTAAGTGAAGTGGAAGAGGAGGTTAATGAGTAAACTCCCAACAAATATTCAGTTGATCTACAGACACTCATCGGGTAGGGCTAACTACCTAAGGGCGCTCTGCTCCTCTTGTATTGTTTATTTATTTATTTTTATCTATATAGGATTTAACAACGCACTCTGCCATTGAATTTGTAGTGTACAAATTCAATGACTCTACTGATGACTACAATCTATTGGCGTTGGTGAATGATGTATGAGATGATGGGATGATGAGATGAGAGGTATTTTATTACCGGTAGGTATTTTTGGATAGTGGGAAGGAGTCAGTCTTGGCCTGTTGTTGAGGAACCATCCCAGTATTGACCTGAACGACAAAGGGAAACTACGAAAAACCCCTGCTAGGATGGTCGACCATGGCAGAAATCGAACCCCGCTCTCCTGAATGACGTTTCAGTGTATTGACCACTCGGGCACACCGCACACGTCTCAGTTTTATGTAAATGAAGAACATTAATTCAACTTGCAATAAAAGTGTTGGGCCTGCATATTTTGATCCAAGATCACTAATTCATTAGTCGGGTAATTGTGAGATTTTACAATCAACAGAATACTTTATCTGTGGTTCAAATTCACCGCTTACTTAATGGTGTGGGTTCACGTGATGCGCTCAAGGTGAGCATGCGTTTTTGAAAAATCATAATGCAGCTTGTATTGTGAATGGCAACTCAATGCATAGCCAGCCTAAACAGCAATAATGGTAAATTATAAATGCCTGTTCCACACATAATATGAAAATAACTGTGACAAGACCTGTAAATTTGCAAGGTATTAAATAAAAACTGTATATTCTCTAGCACAAGCTACCTTCACTGAAAGTGTCCATATCCTGTCATCCAGTGATATTAAATGAGAAAGTCCTTAGTAAAGGAAGAACTTCGCATTTCATAGGACATAAGCATAGGTTTACGGCCAAGTGTAAAGTTCATCAAGGTGAAACTAGCCTACGAGTACCTTTTGACATTTGAACTAAGGCTAGGCCAAGGCCTCAGGCTAGGTTAGCCTGTTCTTGCTAAGAACGATGAAGATGGAATGCATTTTTCCGAATTGGAACAAAAAATTGAGTATTGACTATAACTTTTAATTGAAGATCTTCTTACGCTCTGTGTTTTGGAAATCCCATTTGCAGCAATGTTTGCAGAGGAGATAAACGCTGCTTAGAAAATTTTGTTGGTGTAGAATTTTTCCTCGGTGGCAGTGTAGCAGCCATTTTTAGTGTTGACGTTCACACAGCTCTCTAAATTTTCAGCTTGTAAACTACAGTGTTTAGGCGGCTGTGTACAGTGTTTTTACTTCGACTTGTTACGATGGCGGGTGTACTTTTTGAGGATATTTTCAATGTGAAAGACATCGATCCAGAGGGAAAGAAATTTGACCGAGGTGAGTAGAGTGATGCATTAATTAAAAGAGAAAATAACATATTTTATCTGCCTTCATTATACAATTTCATTGTATAAGTAAATTTATTTTGACAGTTGTACTTGAGACTTCCATGTGCCGTCTGGTGAAAGTGAGGTTATGTTAGTCGTCCTTACAATGAAAACCGTGTATATTTATTACTTATTTATGTACGAAACGTGTATAAATAGGAAAAGTTATAGAAAATATACTTTTAAATATTCCCTTCGTCGTAGTGATATTACTAGAAACTGCGCTATGGCTGCAAGTTTATCTGTCGAACATCGTTAGGGCCCAACGATTTTGTCATAATACATGTCCCCACCTAGGCCACTGATTAGGTAGGCCTACTTACTCTGTGTCTAGTCCTAGGCGAAGGTATAGGGCCTACCCTATTTTCAATTGACAAATTATGGTTGTGAATAAATTAATTTCTGACCTTTTAAATTGCTAGTTTATATATGATCGATAAGTAACGTCTCGAATGAGTTTGAAGCCCACATATCGCGGCAGTTTGAAACACAACGTTATATAGGCCTGGTTGTACAAATCTTTCAATTGCTCCTAGGTTTATCTCAAACCTCAGTTTGAAGTTGTTTGATCCGATTGGATACTAATATTATGCTTTCGCTAATGGTAGGTTCAACACTATTCGTCAATTTAGTACATTGGTAAAACCGGCAATTAACTGTACACTATAAGTCTATATGACAAATTGTGTTTATATTAGTTTTCTACAGACACACTAGTTTACTCACAATTATTTCAATAGTGATGGTTTTAATAGATTAGAACTAGACTCTGCCTCAGACTGTCATCCCCCAACATCCTACATCTTCTTCGACGACTGAAGTATAATGGTAACTGTGACATACCTATATGCATGTGTGGCCTTTGTTACTGATTTTATCAATTGCAATGCCTTGATCAATGTTATAAGATTGTCTCTCATTATTAATTGCCATCTTATGCTTCAGGCACGCAGTGAGTAAACCTAGACATTGAGTTTATAGTTCTACATCATTAATATCAGTGGCCACACTGGGTGTGCTCTCCACAGGTCAAACTTGTATGGAACTTTGTATTTCCTGAAGATCTGCTTGAAACAAATTGTTAAGTAGATGACACAATAGAAAATATAACAGTTGAATTTTAAAAACCCATCCACAAGATTGTGGGTGGAGGAGGCGTAAGTGTATGGCTTTGAGGTGGATCATAAACAATTCTATTTGTTTCACTCCTTCAAATACCATTGTTGTGTCGTAAGGGTAATATCAATTGTGGCAATCATTAATTTTGTATTTTGTATTTGTTTATTCGTGGTCAATTAGCAAAATAGCATTTTATAAATCAAGTCAGATGATGAAAGAAATAATTATGCATAGATTTCCATAGATTTCGTAGATATGTTAGCTTCATTATCTTCAATTATAAATATTATGTATCAGGGATTATAATAAGCTTATGCAGGATAAAATGAAATGAAATAGAATTGAACTGCATGATAGTAAATAACAAGAATCACATTGGTGAAAAAATATTCATCCAGGCTATAAAATAAGTCATCAGATAAGAAATTATTCAATTCAGATTTGAATTTAGTCCTCATGTTACTAATTTTTATCTCTCCAGGAAGATGAAGATGTGTGCAAGTTTTGATACCTCAAATTATCTTATTTTCACATATCTTAGCTCACTTACCTGTAACAACAACAACAACAAAAATCAATACAATCAGCAAACTTGGCATTGACCTAGAAAATGATAGAAGAATTTTCCAGAGAGGAGATTTCGATTTCTGAGAATTTTCCAGACAGAGCATAAAACGCATAAAACATTTACAAATATGCATTGGAGATTGTAAGATTTTATTGCCATGTTGCATAGTTCACAAAATAGTAATAAAATCCAGAGCAAACGATGGAATTATCTAAAACAAAAACTAAAAACGTTGGCCAGACGTCTCTTATCAAAGTTGATTTTGGACCTAGATTTTAAAATAGGGCCCAAAATCAACTCTGATAAGAGACGTCTGGCCAACGTTTTTAGTTTTTGTTTTAGATAATTCCATCGTTTGCTCTGGATTATTATTACTATTTTGTGAACTATGCAACATGGCAATAAAATCTTACAATCTCCAATGCATATTTGTAAATGTTTTATGCGTTTTATGCTCTGTCTGGAAAATTCTCAGAAATCGAAATCTCCTCTCTGGAAAATTCTTCTATCATTTTCTAGGTCAATGCCAAGTTTGCTGATTGTATTGATTTTTGTCTGCTAAAAGTATGATATCTTGAAATATAAAACGAATCGAGAACTACACCTAGACCGTCAATGGTTATACTATAGGCCTAGGCCTACACCAGAGGTCTACCCATATTCATACGGGTATGAATGTATAATATATCAAAAATGATGTAATATGCTGTATAAAGTTGAAAATACAGATTCTAATATATCTTCAAAGAAATAGGTCTATGCGAACATGATAGGATATCGCGAAGGACACCAATAACTTTCCCAGCAAAGAGTTGCCAGTTTGGAAACATGTCCTGCGGGTTGTTGAAATTAGAATACCGATCCAGTGTTCGTTCAAGTAGGCCTATACCGGTACCTGCGCAGATTAGTGACTCATCGAATCTGTGGTTCCTCATCATAGGGCCTACTTGGCTTGTTACGTCACAAACTCGCACACAAATCAGTTTCAAAGTTCAGATTAATTTGTCCAAGTTGAGGATTCCCCGGTCTCCATAGGGCAAAAAGTTCCCGCCAGGTTGATTTCACAGATAAGAATTATCATGAAACTTCAATTGTAACAACTACAGACTACACCGTCTGAGTCGGACAATATTTACTAAAAATTTCTAATGGCTCAAATTTTATAATAACAATGATAGAAAGAATTTGAATTTGTCATTTACTCATCATTTACTATTCAACGCACAGTTAAGCCCTTTTGAAGGGCTTTGTGGATGTTCTCTTGTTGTAATTGTGATCTTCTGTATCAGTGTATTTAACTAATAATAATAATAATAAAATGTAACAGTAACATTCGATATTTTGTTATCGATTTTACCTCACCGCATAGGCCTACCGTTAGGCCTACATACAAATAACACATTACATAATTATTGTGAATGTTTATTATGGATCGACATAATTCTAGAAAATCCTTCTCTGCTGAGACTGAAAGTGTTACGCGGTGGGTGGGTGGGAAGGTGACTCTAGTTAGGTGACCGGCACAGTTAGCTCAGTGCTAACGCGCTTGCTCCATGTGACCGGGAGGTGGGGGGAGATCGGACCAGGATTCGATCTCCGCCACCATCTATCTTGTTCGAGCATTCCTCTTCTGTGTAGCCCACGCATAATTATGGGATGGTTTCTAACAATGTATGCCACGACCGCTTTATTCCCACTACTTCTCATTACCCGAGAAACCTTCATTACATCATCTCAATAATCATTCATACGGCGCTAATAGATCTTAATTATCATTACAGTGCGTCGTTGAATTCAATAGAAATGAATAAATCTAGTAAGATGTACGGTTGCGGGCACATAAAGTGGTCGAATGAGCTACATTCAAGGGGAACCCACCAACAGCGTAACATTTTCATGCCAACATAACAATAACTCTCCGGAGGAACATATTGTAAGTTAGTGAAACTGCTTCACACCGTAATCTTCTAAAATACTGTCGGTTCAAAATGAACTTTCACAATTAGCTAATGTTATTTGGATGTAACGGTACGCGGTGAATTAAAAATCGATGGCAACAATATCGAGTGTACTGTTATACATACAAGTGATCTTTCCAGCTTTGTTAGATCATAACATTTGACTTATTATCATTTTCGGGGACGCTGAAGAGCGAATACCGGAATAAAGATACTCGGTCGTGTGACATTTTGTCTGCATCAGATGATGTGTATGTTGATTCTGTATCTTGCACTGTTGAATTTTTATGATCATTCATATCTGAGAAATCACCCTGGCGGGAACGTTTTGCCCTATGGAGGGAATTTCTAGTTGTTTCCCTGGAAAACGGGTAAAAAAAATGCCTAAAATATTCTTATATTATAATACGCGCTAAAGCTAGCAAAGAAGATACATACGCACGTCACGCATAGTGTGGAAAAAATTAACAGTTGAATGTGCGTAGATTTTATTTAAATTCGAATTTCGAATTAAACCAGTTTACGCGACTGCAAGTGTAGGTACGTATTGTACAGAATCGCGAGACGTGGACAGATCTTCTATTGACGATTAGGCGAAATGAAGATTTATTTGGTGTCACATTTTGTCAATAAAGTTGTGTTACGCCCTTTATTCTAAGTGCAAGTGTACCCGCCTATGGGGGTGTCAACTGCAGAGCGGGTTGTGTGGGGGGGGGGGGGAAAGAGAGAGCCATAATAAAAGGGGCGGCAACATATGGCTGGTGGTAAATCGATAGAGCTAGTTGCTCAATTCCCTTTCCATGGTCAAGGTCAACGTTTGAAGGGCATAGTATTGACATGCGCTAGGGAAAGGTCAGAGGTCACGTACTTGGGTGGAGAGAGGGTCTGGTTTCTTTTTTCAATTAATTAATTATAATCACTCGTGATTATTGTTTCATAAACTTTCGTGTTTTTCGAATGCCATATTATTTTTGGTCAAGTTCATTGTACCGGTACCTTATTATTTTCGATCGTTCACCCCACCCCCACCCCCACCCCTATTCCCGACTGCGATTCAGTGTAAGCCAATCTGTGAGACTGATACTGATACGTACTAAGTCGTACATGTCTAGTACAGGGATTGTAGTTTTCAATCTACTAAAACATAATTGAACTACATAGGCCTTATGAATAATTAATTACATTACATGTCAAATTTGTCTGTACAACATTTGCATATTTGTTTATAAATGTATAGGGTTCTTTTGCACTACCGTATATTCTATGATTAAATTGTTTTGTTAAATCATGTATAGGCCTAAGCCGCGATATGAGCCAATGATCAAAAAGCATTGACCGCATCAAATGAAGCATTTTTCTATTATACAATTAATTTTGATGATCTACAATTTCATTGTTGTCCCGCGTAAAAAGTGATACAAGGTTATTTAATATTATTCCTATTATTACGCCTAATAATTTCCGTTCAAAATGATTAAAAGAAAAAGTATATCCCACTTATCGTACCAATATTGTGTTATTATTTGCGTGATTTTATTTTCGACACGCCTCTAACGTTCGTATTGTCTGTAATTGTCTTGTGTACATGTCCTGTGGTTTCGCGAGCGACGTGCACTCGAAAGTGCACTTGAAAGTGCACTCGAAAGGACCATTCACAATGCAACGCTAACACTAACGTGAGAAATGTCTTATGGAGTGTCAGCTTGGTCTATTGACATGCCACCACTTATACAATAACGCTATAAGCTGGATTATCTGTGATATGAGATGAAAGTGAACATGAAAGCTTGCAAGTTCCAAGCTTTGATGTTGGTGTCGAGTACAACTCGCAAATTGTGTGTACACCTGATTTCAGATTTCATGGATTTCAGAGATTTCAAGAGATTTCATGGTTTTCTAGAGATTTCAGGGATTTCAAGAGATGTCAGGTATTTCAAGGGATATCAAGAGATTTCAGAGATTTCAGGGATTTCAAGAGATTCCAGGGATTTCAGGGATTTCAAGAGATTTCAGGGATATCAAGAGATTTAAGAGATTTCAGGGATTTCAAGGGGATTTCATGGCAAGTGTACACCGAATTTCAGGAGTTGTTAACCACTCGGTTGGCGTTACTGTGAAACATGAGAATTAGCCAATTGAAGCTTCCTATTTCGGAACGATTTAGCGGTTTATTAGTTTTTTGGGGATAACTTTCGAATGAAATGAGATATCGAAATTCTGAAAACAGGAAAGCATAGATATTTTCAGTGCCTTCAAGATGGTGTAAGTAGTAACTATTTATCTCATATTGCATAATTGTCAGGCGTATACGATTAAAAAAACATGTTTATTTTCGACCATGACCATGATTTGAGATGAATAGTTATTAGTACTCACACTGTCTTGAAGGTATTGAAAATATCTGTATTTCCTCGTTTTCAGAATTTCGATTTCTTATATCATTCAAAAGTTATCCCCAAAAAACTGATATTCCGCTAAATCGACTATGCACTCTTAATGTTGGTGTGTTTTCATGTCCTCGTCATACGTCATGCGTTGTTGTTACATGTTGATGTTAGTGCCGTGTTGCATTGTGAACGAGCCTTATCAACGATAGCTCGGCCTCGCGCCTGCAGTTGCATTGTTGCACTGGCTGCACATCCTTGATGCTGGGGCGGATAGAAGCTCGCTGTCTGCAGATCAGATACCAGATAATACTCTCATCGTCTGAGGCTATAGTCATTAATAAACCACCTTGCTCTGTCGCTCTAGTTGACGTCGTGTTGCCTCGGTTGCTGATACCCCCTTCACACTATGATCACTAACTGCAGTTAAGTCTCTAACTGCAGTTACCAACGTAATGTGAACGGAACGCAGTTAGCACTAACTGACATCAATCCCTAACTTCGTTCTGTGCACGCAGTTAGAGCTTAACTGAGATCAAAGACCTCATTATCTAACTTCGTTAGAATAGGGTTTTGTTGAGATCAAAATCCACCGCATTCGCAAAAAGCAACATCATTCGCATTGTCACATTGTTGGTTCAAAGCAAGGACATCCATATATATTTCATCATGTACATTATATAGATGGCCTTGTTTAAAGACAGTTCGGGATATTGACAGAAAATCTGTAAATCTATAATAAGCAATATGAAAATTAAGAGTAAATCAAACAGGAAGGTGGCAGTGCATGACGTCACTAACAACCCTTTCATCGATATCAGTGTGAACACCTTACCTCAGTTAGAACGGTGTCACCCATGATGCTTTGCGCTCAGGTAACTGCAGTTAGCTTAACAGTAGTTAGTGATCATAGTGTGAACGGGGTATAACGCGTTCGCGCTTCGTGTGATCCGGGAGATGAGGGGTATATGGTTCCCGCCATCGTCCATATTCATTTGTGGATATTTTTCATTGCAAGGTTCACGTTAAGAAACTCATCCGCATTTTTCGTAAGCGTCAAATCTTTGAAAGTTATGATTCCCGAAGATTTGACATTTATTTTTTGGTAGACGACAGCTTCTTCTCTTGTGGATACGAGTATACGTTGACGCCGTAGTGCTGGTTGACGTAGCCTGGTTGCCGTCACATGGTTGATCAAGCAACATTAAATTCATCCTGAAGAAAATGTACTGATATTGTACGCACTGAAGTAGAATAACTTACATTGTGCAAACGCACTCCGCGCATAGTCTGTGAGAATATTAGCGATTAATTAACGTTTTTTTTTTTTTAATGAATATTTTAATTTCGGAAAAGACGTCATTTTTTGTTACACAAGTATCTGTCCTTCAATCTTGAAGTACAACAATATGTTTTCTTGCAGATCCTGTAGATTTCATTCAAAACTTGAAAAAAATATAAAAACTTTGAAATATAATAAAATTGGGAGACAGTGTGCATAAACACACTCCATGTGCATAGAGTATGATACAATTAGCAATCCAATGTGCATGGATTTTATTTAAATTAAAATGTTAATATCTGGAAAATACCATTTATGTCACTGCTAGTGTACTACAAGTATACCTGTCCTTCAATCTGAGAATACAACAATATGTTTTCTTGCAGATCCTGCATAGATTTCATTCGAAACTTGAAAAAAAAATGAAATATAACAAAACTGTAAGACAATGTGCATAAACGCACTCCATGCATGGACTATAAAACAATTAGTGATCAAATGTGCGTGGATTTTATTTAAATTAAAATGTTAATATCGGGAAAATACCATTATACGTGACTGCAAGTGTACCGACCGCATGACCATGGTTTCTGTTAGTAGCTATTAGTAAGTGTCATCTAGGACCATTAACCAAAGTGAAGGGTACTCCCCGTAAGATGATTGCAGAATGTAGATACATACTTACAAACTGTGTTCGTGCAGCCTTGTCTTCTACATGTGCATGTACATAAAAGACTGGCCGTCATTAATTAAGGCGTCCCCAATCTCTGTTAGGAAAAAGTTTCCCGCTAGGGTGATTTCAAAGACACATGAGATCTTGAAACGTCAACCACTGCCAGATACAAAATTAGCAGATATATCATAAGATGCAGGCAATGTTTATCGATAGTGCTAATGAATCAAATTGTATCATTACAAAGGTGGAAATATAGTTGTATGTAACAGTAACACTAGATATTTTTGTCATCGATTTTTATCTCATCGCGTACCGTTACATTACGTACAAATATGTAACCGGCATTCGCTTCATGTGATCCGGGAGACGAGGGGATTTCGGACCTGGTTCGATATCCGCCACTGTTCATCTTTACAGGTGTTTTTCGTGGTTTCCCTCTGTCGTCTAGGCTAATGTCGGGATGGTTCCTACAATATAGGACACGGCCGCTTCCTTCCCACTGTCCTTCACATTACCCAAGAAACCTTTATCTCATCATCCCAACATCTCATTAATCATCCATCCGACGCCAATAGATCTTCGCTATATTGTCGTTAAACCCACTATAAATAATAAAAAAGTTGTGATGTAATTTGTTCCACGTTTTACTTGTGTAATGTTTATTATACACACATATTATCCATGTCATTACATCATTGCAACTATAGGAACAAATAATGGTAGTATACAAAGTGAGAAAGTATTAGTATAAACATGTTTCATGCACATAGTTCTTCAGGTCTAAATAATCGAAGACTCGAGTTCCCAATCGTCCATAAGAAATTGTTCAATTCTACCGCTGATAGCACCGTGGTAGGCAACTTATGAAGCATGTGTGTTACGAGGGTTGCCTATATTATACTCGTGTAGGCGTTCGACACAATCAAGGAATTGTGTTCCAAAACATAGACCAAACACTTTTCCAAGGCTCAAATTCTGTTGTTATACTTATAGTGATACGTACCGGTATTTAATAAAGAACAACAACAAATGCTATTTATTTATACAAACGTAAAAATCCGTGTATAATACTGACACGGGGGATCAGTAGCACATTACAACGTCATTAGAAGACCGGGGTTCGATTCCCGCCATAGTCGACAATCTGACAAGAGAACTTTCGTGATTTCCTTTTGTCATTCAGGTCAATACTGGGATACGATCGACTCTTATCCACTATCAAAAAACACCTGATTGAATAACCTTTCAACTCATCTTCCCATCATCTCATTGATCATTCACCCACGTCAGTAGATCTTGGTCATCAGTCCAGTGCGTCGTTAAACACAATATAAATGCGTAAATGTCTAATGTCTCAAAAGAATATATATGTTGGAGAGTTCGAAATCTATTGGCAGTAGCCTCCTTCTTTGCTCAGTCAGCTGATAGGTACAGCTTGAGAAACGTGAGTCACCGTTGGGCGTGGGTTCGAGTCCCGCATAAAGCATGGGTTGTCTTGAACGTCCTTCCAATTATCATAGCTTCATAGTTTCTTTCTCACCTGCTCATTCGTACCCCCGTATAACCTAGCTGTTGGTGGGGTCGTTAAGCAAACAATAATCAATCTAGTGGCAGTAAATTTTCCTAAATACTTCTGACCTTCCGTTCACAACAGTTACTGTTGCCCAATGCCCTACCTTCGACGTAAATATAACATACATGTAGTACATTATGTATCACAGTCGTTTCTAGAATGAAGAAGATACGTGACTATATGATGCAATAGTAACTGAGGGTCGCAATTTCTGGTATTTCACAATTTTGCATGTATAACACGAGAGATATTTTCTTATTTCATATCCCACAAAATTACCGTACGGTAAAACAGAACTGTTGCTTAAAAAATATGTTATTAGGATTTTCGGTATTAACAATAATAACGCATTTGAGAAAGATATATCACGGTAACGCCTCTGACCTTTACGTAATAACATGCTAGGCCTTGCTAGCTCCAAGAGACTATGATATTAATTGGTTAGTCATAGTTATAGTGTTTAGGCCTATAGTGTTTTATTACTAGAGCACATTCACGGTATCTTGGACTGCAATAATTCATCACATTTCTTGGCCCACTTCATGAGTATAGGACTAGGATTTTGTGCTAACAACAAACACTAAAGATATGCTGCCATGACAGGTACCTATTCCAGTATATACTAACCAATCAACGTTCTAGCATCTCTTGGAGCTAGCAAGGCCTAGCAGTAGCAAACGTAATTGATTAGGCAAGGGTCCTGGGTCCTCATTCCACGATGTATAATAGTGCTATACAAACAGACTTGATCATAATATAAAGAAGGTGTACCCAGTCGCGTCTTCCAAGTTAAGTATTTCAAGAATCTGAATGATCAGTGGATCTGAATCCATTGTCCCATTTCCTTGTAGCGCAACTATCGTTTTTATATCGAGCTATATATAACAACAATGCTCCACAATGCTATACACGGCTCAGAGGGGCGGACTGGGCTATCTGGCAACCGGGCACTTATAGTTTATGCAAATATGAAGTTATTGAAATAAACAAATAATTTTTATAATTGCAACACAACACTACAGTTCTTCAGAAAGTATGCGATGATGCGACTAGTATTCGTACGATACAGCATTCACAATAAAGAGTAAAACGCAGAAGACATAATTAATAATATAGTATAGTATGTCATTATTTCTTTCACAAGTCTTCCGATAAGGACTGTGAGTCAGTGGGTTGATGAATACATTCGTGATTTCAAAAATACAATGCGCTACTTGTATCCACAATTTCAACAAAGAAGATTCCGACCTCCGATCTCCCCATTCCTTAATGTTGGGTCAAACGCATACCGCCAATCCCCGTTTACTCGATGCTCTATACAACAGTAGGCCTACTCTAGGGCTGGTTGAAAAGATTTGCCAGGGCTGGAAATTCGCCAGTCCACCCCTGACGGCTCAGTAGATTTATTATAATAGAGGTGGTTTTTGTTTTTCACGAAAATGATAGATTTTGTAAGTTCAACAATGCAACAATGTAACATATAGCCACTCTTATCTATACATCTATTACACAAGGGAATCCGCTAAATCGCGACAAGCAAATGGGACTCTTGGCTCTTATTTGTCCCCAAGAAAGCACAAATACCGTCCATATTATTAGTATGGGAGTCATATTATGATCAAGTCTTCATTCATACAAAACATATTATAGTTATCCGTTATAATAATGGTGGAATTCTTATAATTTTATAAAAATCAAGATGAACATTCGGTCGCGCATTCGGTGTATATAGTGGTGTAGTGGCCTTATGTTCATGCTCTCCTAATAAGGCCATTTTGCAATTTTTTCATTTTTTTCCTTGTGAATCAATTTACCTCTTCTTATAGTCAACCTAAACAAATTCCTAAACATAATACTTTGTTGCGAAAGGTTTGTGTCAGTACCCGAAATGTAATCAGTTTCACAATGTTAATTTTTGGCAGTGTTAAAAAATATTTCAACGTCAGCATGGCCTTAATTGGTGCACATACCTTATATACAAGTTGTCTAGGATTTCCCAACCATTCAACTGTAGATAATGGACGTACTCGATACGTGATGAGAAATCGAACGTAAAAATAATTGTTGAAAATTTGTTGTATCGCTTTCTTATGATTATTTCATGTGGCATTCAGTCGTGGAGACGCCCGATCGTTGACTCAAACATTCCTGCGAATTATCTCTCTGTGAGAACACATGGTTTTATAACAAACCGTGGATTAATTTTGACTGCACTACGCGATCGTCCGTGACATCCAGCTAATCGGAAAATTCGTTTCTTTCCGCATACATCTGTTTCATTTTTTTTTATCAACTTCGAAAACTTGACTTGAAGGCATTGTTCCCCAATAAAGGCAAAGGATGAGAGTTTGTGTTCGTTTGAAGGGGGTATCACAAGGGTGATCCTACCACCCTAAAGAAATAGTTACATTTAATTTAGTTATGATCACAAATTGTAAAAATTATATTGATAAGTTACGAGATAAAAAACAATTCATTAATCACGTTGAGTTTCCAGTATTTCTGAATAGGGTCTATATCAATTCTCAATTCAATTAAAATCTATGTACATTTATAACCACTGATGTTTCATAGACTATGCATGTAATGCATATATGTACACATTGTCTTTAGTCTCAGTGCGTATAATATCATTACTATCATCTCCAGGATGTATTTTAATACAGCTTGATCGATCATTTCATGTACCTTACCCACACATTCCTACTTGTTGTAATGTCGAGGATACGTTCAATCATCATGTATTTCAATATTGGAAAAATAGAACTGGTTATCTATGACGATAATTTACCAGAGAGAAAAGGGAAATAGTTGGTTCAAGATAGTGGAGATTGCTTTGAGACTTTTGTTTTGATTCG
Organism: Brachyptera putata; assembly: GCA_907164805.1. NCBI lineage: Eukaryota > Metazoa > Arthropoda > Insecta > Plecoptera > Taeniopterygidae > Brachyptera > Brachyptera putata. Next base: position 53,428,180 of record OU015462.1, read on the forward strand.
GAATCACAGCATCTTGAAGTTCGAACGTAGGCGTAGTTGGGAAAAACTGCAAGCATATTTAAAAAACATGCAATCTGGTCCTGCCTCACTGTCATTGCCCGCAACGAAGGTCATAATCAAAATACTGTTCCCCTCCCCCTCCCCCCCTCGACTTACCTAACTCAGTCGACTTCCCCCACTATACCAACAAGCAATTACGCAACATTTCGGGCTCGTTTCTGGTTGGTGGGTTCGCATATATGGAGTTCGCCTCGGATTGGCACGAGTCCAACAGAATATTCGAATTATTTGGAACGGGGGAGGGGATGGCAGGAAAGCGAGTGAGGTGCATAAAGGGGAGATCTATGTAGTTTTTGAGGGGTTTGGAGAATTTCAGTGGCAACCACACTGATATTGTGAATTCGACGGAGTTTGTGACGAGGTGTTGTTTTGAATAATAATTACATAAGTACTTGAAATGTAGATTTTAAAAATAATTATAACTTGAGATTCCTTCAACGATCAACATGGTAATCGTTGGGTTGCTGATGAAATCGTTCCAATTGAGGTAGGCTGAATGATGATTTCACTGCAATTCATTTTCTCATTGTAATGTGTTCTAATATTTTTGCTTCTCTTCTTCTCTTCTTCTTTATTTTTTGTCCTCGGGGATTATTTATCCATTTGTATTGTGACCAAGTGGATTCGTTTTTCATAACAGTTATTATTCGTATAGACGTCCAAGAAAGTGTATGTAGATATATCAAGTTGGATCGATTACCATACCACAGAGAATAAAACATTCATAGTTGTTGTACGCAAAAGTATTGTGTATAGCTTATCAAGGAAGTAGTTATTTTTCAACTGCGCAACTTCAGAATTCCCTATAGTTTGATGCGGTGAACAAATCTGCAGACCTTTAACAATAGATATTGATATTTTAAATAATGATCGTCCTATAGAAGCGATCGTTTGTATAACTATTATTTATACATATGCACACATTTTATTTTCAATTATATTAGTTACTAAATCGCTGGCTTGACCGAATTTCACACGTAGGCTACGATAGGTTTTTGATGGGGTTCAGCGTTTGTTGGAATGGAGTTTCAATACTAGATTATCCGCCCTTACACTTCTCACTTTCAACGAATCAAGTGAAAGATTTGTATTATTACAAGTAAACAAGTACCGCATGAATGTGTGTACAATATGATTGTTTACAATTGATTTTGACAAGAATGCTTAGTAAAACGCTGCCCTATGGGCGTCTGTCCAAGCGATGAAATTCGTTGTTGAAAAAAGACTGACAACAATGTCCACAAATAGAAATGAACCAATCACAATCTTTCCTAGTTCGGCTGTGTTGGTATGGTGACGATTTCTTACTTCTTCAAACAAGAACAAGCCCAACTATTGTTTTAGCAGAACACATAGGCCCTTCGTCTGTGGATTTTTTTTTTGAAAGATTCGAGAATTTTTGTTTTATTGTGTATCGACATTTCTCAAAATCAATTTTTTTGTATGTTACTCTCTGCTCCAATTATACTTCCATTTTCAATGGTACTTTGATGTGTGAACATAATGTATATGAGTTATCTAAGAATAATTTTATCAATAATTTGTTATCAATGTAATCGGCTTCTCAGTGTTTTCGCCCTAAAGGTAAGTTAGGTTGCATCATAGAATCAACAAATACAGTAAAGAAATAGAGAAATCAAGAATTTTCTTCATTCTATGGTTGCATTTAGTGATTTGATAAAACACCCAAGAGTTGAGATGGTTAGGGGTTTAGTGACTAATTTCAATTGTATTCGCTTATCCCACATAATTCAAACAGTATATCTCAGTTCTGTATTATTTTTCCGCGTAGGAAGACCTACTTAATTGCCGCATTTCCTATTCTTCAAACGAAATACGCAATATTATTTCAAGATGGCTTCCCGATGTAAATATTATGACTCGAGATGGGCGTGGCCGCCTGGGTCGAGGGAAAGCGAATCGGGAATAGAAAAAAATGGCGCCTTAACTTTTCAGGGTGTAATAGTCGATAGATCGTAGCTCGTACGACTTGACCTTTGAAATAATAAGGTCATTCCATTCCCCTCATTCGCACTACGGCCCCCCCTCCCCCTTTCCTGAAAGTAATACATTGGAGATGTATTTTTATTTTTAAGACTAAATAATGCCGATTTTGTTATCCTCATTTCCGCGTTCTATGAAGATTATTTCCGCCGACACAATTTATAAAAACATTCAATTATCCATCAATTTAGGTTCGTGGCCTATATGCTAAGGAGAACGCACCATATGCGTTAGTTGCAAGATGAGCGACATAGGACTATTTATGTGAAATGTAATGAAAACCAATATTAGACTAGCCTGGATAATGATACCACTATAATTCACGGCCTTCCTGTTATACTTGTTTCTTTTACTGTAAAATTGAGTCTTACAAATAGACCTAATAGTGCAACATATTTTTTCCAATTTTTTCCATATTTATTCCAATTTTTTAAAATATATTACGGACTGAGTAAGGAACGTGTGGGGATCTCTTGGACGAACACCATTTAAAAAAACAATGTGTGCATTGTGTAAACTAAGGCATTGTGCGGCTCGAGGCCAGATATTTTTATGTGCCCCCCCCCCCCCCCCCTCAAGTATAATAATTAATTCTGAATCGCACACCGTCTCAGAAATATGACGAGCTCTGGAACAGAAATAAAATATCATCAGTGATAAGAGGAAACTGATAACATGGACATTTTATTCCGAGTTATTAAATATAAATAGACGATTAAAGATCAAACGGTGCCAAAAGGCGCCAAACCCCCCGAGCGGTAAACAAATATTACAAAGACTATTTATTGTAGGCCTACACTAGCAGAAAACAGTAGCAAGTCAGAACATGTTTTGAATGCTCTCTATATGCAGTAGTTGGTATCTCAAAACTTGGATGTAGATTATATGAAAGCAAACGATTTTTGTTTATATATTTAGTTATTTACGAATTATTTCATTCTTAAGGGGGTGCATGCACGGTGCTTATAAAAATAGAGAAATTCATATTTACTATTTTTTTCTTCATCACGAACAAGTGTATTTGAATAAAAAGTATATCAACCCCAAGATAAATTTATGCTTTCTAATTATTATGACATTCTATTTTTGTTAATTCAACCAGTTCAAGATGATACCTCAATAAATATCAAGAATGTGATGAAATTTATTGACGTATTATCTTAAAACTGATTGAATTCACAGAAATAGAATGTCATATTAAAAGAGCTTAAAATTATCTTGGGTTTGATATACTTTTCATTCAAATACACTTGTTCGTGATAAAGAAAAATAATAGTATCATCATTTTTATAAGCACCGTGCATGCACCGCCTTAAAGGGCTGACCCCCCTTAGAAATTTACCGTCCCTTGAGAGTTTCCCGGGCCTCGTGAGCATGCGGCCCTGTGAACGGCCCTGCGTATACGCAGGGTGTAGCCCAAGGTGATTGTTTGCTGAACGACTCTACCAACAGCCAGGTTATTTGGGGGTACGAATGATTTTGGGGCATGACCAGGGATAATGAAATTATGAAGTGATGATGTGTGAAAGGACATGTATTACAAAATACATCCATATGTTGTGCCTTATGCCTTATGCCTTATTGTGCCCAACCCGCGCTCAACGGTGACTCGAGTTTCTAAAGCGATGCCTTAGCTGACTGAGTTACGGAGGGTAGCAAAGTGGAGAGTATACGGCATAGATTATGGATACACTTGTTTTCTTAATCATTTTCGCACATCAACTTTCGTCCCACTGACTTCCATTAATTGTTGTCCACATTTTTGTAATCTTTTCCTAGTTTTTAAAAACGCTTTCGAATCGTTCAATAGTTGATATGTATATAATTATGTTGTATTCGTGTACCCACGAAAGACGAATGTTCCGATCGACCGTCCCCCCTATTCTACACCACCATCGCACGGGTGGTTCGCTCCTACTTTCGCGGGATACACTTCTATATTTATGTGTGGGAAGTCTCAAGACAGTTTATTCGATGTTTGACTATTGTTCGCTGGAAGAACAATCCCAGTTGTGACGTATCTATTAACCGTGAAACGAGCCGAGATAACCTTTCTCTCCGTGTCTGGTGCGCGATTCCAAGATCACTCTGCGAAAGGTTTAGATCGTGAATCGTGATCGCCAGGACCCGATGGGGATGCGAGATGAGATCACGAATAACACCATCCTTGTTTATCTCGTCGTATCATTTGCGACTCGAGTCATTGGTGTGTTTTGTCAATATTTTTTTTTTTCTCTGTCGAGCTTTATTTAGCCGTCGAGGAAGTTACAGGGCAAACAGAAATAAAAAACAGTATGAAAATCATCTGAAATGTTTGCAATCACGACGTGTAGCTAATTTTAGTCAACATTGTACATAAATATATATACATTGTTATATTTAGCTTCAGCTTATGAATGTTGATCTCTTTTGGCATAAACAGTTTTAAAGTATAAGGAAATAAGGTACTGTTATACGTCCTTACAATATAAACATTACTACATTTCTTCATCAGTCGTTCGGGCTTTCTCACTCCCCCCCTCCCTCCACCGCCTTCTCACTCATTTGAAATTTGTTTTCATCTTGGTTGTATTGTTGACATTTTTTGGTGTACTGTTGGCTCTTGCATGGTGAAGCCTTGGGAGGCTTGGACTGTTCTGGCTGTACTAGTGCTGACAGGTGCTGATGACTACTTGCTAAGTTGTGAAAGAGTGTGAGAATGTATTAGTATTGTTAGGAGGTACTAGTGTTGCATCGTCTTGAACTGCATAAGTATATAGGGATTTAATTAATAATCGCAAGACATTCATGCAAGTACTTCTCTTTCTATCACCAACAACAATGCCTAACAACAGTCCCTGACAACAATGGATGCTTTCTGCGTTCCACTGCCCACTTGACTCTAGTCTACAATGTTGCCAAAATGGTACATATATTACAAGTATATTGTTAGGTGGAACATATAATTTTTGGACCTCGTTTTACGAATAGTAATTTAGTTAATTAGTAATTAAGCTATATACAAAAAAAAATTGGGAACCTAATAACAAGTTAATCCACTAATTAATCTTTTGTATACAGCGTACAGTTGTTCCAGTACTTCTCACGAAAATGAGAAATGAAGAATATGAATCCAGTGAAAAACGGGCCCGAAGTGTTGACCTCACTTGGTACGCCTACCAATCACATTACAGAATAGGGAAATAAGTCGTTGCGTAAATCTCGGGGAAATCGTTGGTCTGGATTATTAGACATACCCGTTTGTACAACAGTGTTTGATACAAACAATGATGAACATTTTACAAATAAATGCAAGGTGCAGACAATATTTGTCGACACTTCACAATATTTCACGTGATATGTATTACTCATGTTAGGGTTATGTTTTAAAAAAATCCCAAAACCCTGAAAAAAACAACTGGGCTGGGTTTAGTTTATATTGACAGTGTCGGTAACATACAACAAATTCACTGTAACAATATACTTATAAAGTATAACATATATATAAAGTATACATAAAGTATAACATAATTTCTCCAGTAAATTGACCAGAGAAATAATATATTTTAATTTGTAACATTCATAGAAAACCAAAGGAAAAAGCAGTAATGGGAACTAAATTATAAATGTAACGGAGAATTAATAAATCGATGTAATATGTATCATGGTCCAGAGTTGTGAAAAATATTTATAATCGCTTTGAATTTGTAGAAGGACATTCTTTACACTCAGTTTTGAAATTATTTTTATTCTCCATTTTTATTTTGCTTATTTTTGGGTAATGCATTCCATGCCCGAAGTGCCAACATTGAAACAGTCGATTCAGAACAGGAGGGTTGAGAAATATTGCCCGGCCCAAAAAAAAACGGCTAAAAGCGGGTTTTGGGGGATTTTGGAAAATATTTATCATCAAATACCAAAACATTGTAAATTATTTGCCGAAATATTAAAATGAGTACCGTAATAGAATGTCCAATTTAAATTTTCACGTGATATGTATTACTCATGTTAGGGTTATGTTTTAAAAAAATCCCAAAACCCTGAAAAAAACAACTGGGCTGGGTTTTTTTTCAATAAAACCCTGTTTTTTCTCAACCCTGATTCAGAAAGAGATTTTGCGTGTAGTGGGACAGCAAGATTATAGTCATTTATCGCGTCGTGGTTCTCATAAAACTTGCCTGCACTTATTGACAGTGTCGGTACTGTGCTGTGCGACCAGTTGCATCTTATGCCTGGCACGGGATGCAGTTTGTATGCACTGCGCTGCATTACGTAACCACTGTTGAATATATGAGATCATCTACGAACAATTTCTGTCGAGATTTACGAGTTTTTAATGTGTAATTTATTTATGTGTACATCGGGTTTATTCATAGTTTTATGTCGCGCAACTTGTGTGTAGTGGAGAGTCGAGTCGATACTTTGTGTAGATGTGTACGCGCGAGGCATACGTCAGGTGCAATACTGGTTATTTTATTCATTTATTCATACATTAATATAAATTCCAGTACCATATGAATTGAGCTGAGCCGCCCTCGTTAGCTCAGTCAGCTGAGGCACGCTTCAGACACTGAAGTCACGGGCGTAGGTTCGAATCCCGCATAAGGCATGGGTTTTTGTATAAACATCCTGTCACTTATCATCACTTCATAGTTTCGTAATCACCTGCTCATTCGTACCCTCGCATAACCTAGCTGTTGGTGGGGTCGTTAAGCCAACAATAATCAATTTAGCTGAACATAGTGATTATAGCCGTTAACGTAAACACTAGGGATACGCAGCATTCGTTGTAGGATGAGCGAGATTGTAGGCCTATATGAAATGTAAATGAGGAAAATGGTCCAAGGTGTATAGGCAGCGTGATTTTGGATCTATAAGCTCACTGCTTCAACTATAGATAATTTCAATCACTCGACGCAATCTGTTCATCTTTCAATATACTTAGCGGTTAGCGTTATAGGCCTACATAGGTTGCATAGGTTTAGGTCTATATTTCTAAGCGGTTTATAGGTTGAGCGGAGCGAAGACCTTATTTTAGTGTACCGGTATTCCTTAACAATGTTTTTTTCCTTGTTTTTTTTTGGTAAACGAGAGAAAATATTTCGACTATTCTTGGCATGCACATATGTCATCATCCAACTTGACACTGTTTATATAGTTCTGAGGCGAAATCGGTCAACTGCTTTTGAGAAAAATAATTTCGAAGATTTGAAAACCATCGTGAGAATAACCCGGAGGTTAAATTTGGAAAACATTTAGGCCTACTCCGAATAAATTCAAATCTCCGCGAAATTAAAGTAAAGCACGCGAATGAGCGGCTTAATGCTGGACTTAATATACTCATTATTTCAAAGTTTCCCATAAATCGGATGAGCCGTTTTAAATATGAAAATTGATGTGTAGGCCTATTCACTTTTTATTATTAGGCCTACTATTATTTTTTTTTCATTTCATTTTTTGTTTATTTGTTATGTTGACACTGAAAATGTAAGGCTGTGGATGTATTCCCCTCAATTATAATAGCTCCTTGCAAGGTAAGCCGAAAAAATCATCAATATACTGTGACCTCTTTTATATATTTATTTGTTGGACGTTCGCGAGTTTATAATGACTTGAATTACACGCCAAGAATTCGTTCAAGTCGCTCAAGTTACGGGTGTGGTCGAACATGGAATAGAATTTCCATGAATTATAATTTTATTATAAAATTCCAAGTGTCGATGCTCCAACCGAGTTATCACCATCCGTAGCTCAGTCAACTAAGACACTGCTTCAGATACTGAAGTCACCGTTGGGCGTGGGTTCGAGTCCCGTTTGAGGCATGGGTTTTTGTGAAGGTACTTTCACTCATCATCTCTTCGTGGTTCCATTATCACCATCTCATTCGTATCCCCGTATAACCTAGCTGTTGGTGGGGTCGTTCAAACAACAATAATCATCATCCAACCGAGCTGTGATCTAATCCAGCCGCCTCCGCCCTCCTGACTCATGCAGCTGAGCCACTGCTTTAACAGATGAACTCGAGTAGGGAATGGGTTCGAGTCCCGCATAAGGCATATGTTTTTTTGTATGAGAGATGAATGTTGACAAAAACCTATGCCTTATTGCGGATTAGAACATATTGTTTACAAGTAATGGCTGTTGACATATTTGTATCCCAAATCACCTAGCCGTTGGTAGGAGGATGGTTAATCAAATACCGTAGTCTATTTGGACTGCACTCTCTACGTACTAACGGTACTATACAATGTATATACACGAAAAATTAGATCTTTAAATAATGTTCCGCCAGGGTTCTCTTGAGAATTGTCTCTTATGTGTGAACAAATTGCAAGGAAAAAAATATTTTGCACCACCAGGTTTACTTTTACTCGATATTTTGAAATTTTCCTGACGTCAAAAATCAATTGGCAAACCAATGAGCTGGCATTTGTTGCTCAGTTAATTTCGACCAATTAGTTATTGATTAAACGGATCATATATTACGGTTGATTCACTATCGCAGCAGCTGGCAAAGCGACAAAAAAATATGAGCTCATATTCTTGTAATCTCAATTTGCTTGATTCCAACGTTCTTCCTGTATTTTTCCATGTACACGAATGTATATCGTTGTACGTCATAGCATGTTGATGCTTGGCTCTCTCTCTCTCTCTCTCTCCCTATCTTTCTCTCTCCTTCCCCGAGCGAAGCCTCAATTTTATTCGGAAACCGAGTTGCTATTTATATTCCCTCGTTCTGAAGATCAAGGTCAGGGTCCAAGGTTATGAATGAGGAACTCCCTCTCGACTCGCGGCTCTGGTAGCAGTTCGATTAATTCAACAAGTGTGTTTGCACTTGTTGTATATACAGGGCCGTGTTAACATATTTTGGCCCCGATAGGCCCGGAAATTATTGGCGTCACATCAAGGCCTTGGTCACACCCCCTCCTTTTTACTTTTAAAATAATTTACCATCAAAAACATGATTTTTAATAAATTTGTTTTGAATGTTTTCTTAAAATACTATACGGTATCTCTATTCATTAAAAGACAACTCCCAATACAAATATATACAATATTAAATTAGATTAAATGAATACAACGTTAATTAATATTGTTGTTTTCAATTTCCATGGGCGGTGTCTCTTGAAAATTCGGGGCCCCCGGGCCTCTCTCGAACAGATGAAGCATTAAGGCCTATGTTGAGAATGAAAATATAAATAAAATAACTAATGGGTATTGAAATTGTGTCTTGAGAATGGGGTTATGGAGTAGGTTGATTTTCTCTATTTTAGATCACAGAAATCAAACAATGTATAGGCCTGTATGAAATATAGTTGTACTTGTATCATTGACTAAAGAGATACTCGACGTCCCATGGGGGACGTTACTTCACGAGATTCCAAACCATTTCATTATTACGTGAAGTTACGTCATTCATCGCTACACATTCCTAGAGCGCTGCTAGCAGTCTAGTTGAGGACTAGGTAGACAACACAGGCAAGCATCCATCTTACCGTCGATCTAAGCACAATCGCCGGAACGATTTTCAGCACTCTTATCGGTGATTGATGGTACTACCGAGTAAGGGGTATGGGGAGGGTAGAGAGGGTAGTGGGAATAAGAGTGGGGATGAATGAATCAATTAATTCAACGTTGGTGAACTGTCGTTGTATCTCTTTAGTCTATAGTTATATTATTGTTTATATCTACTACCACTCTACCGTTTATTTTGTACTTGTCGTTAGGTTTATTTAATCTGAAATAAAAGAAGTCCACGTTCTCCATAACCGCATGTATCAAGGAGCCAGCCCCCCCGCCCCTACCCCTCAAGTAGTGGTAAACAGTTGTACAAAGGCCAGTTAACGCGAAGCATGCGACCCGCGGGGGGCAATGGGGAAGGACCCCCTCTGGCCCCGCAGGGAATTTTTTTAAATTACCCTTTTTTAACACGATTTAACGTGTTTCAGATAAGATTTAGATGACAAAATTAATTGTTTTGAAGAACTAGATGTGCCCAACTGATATTTGCCAAACATACTTATTGTAACTACAGGGTCAGTCTGGCTCAATTTTAGCGCCACGGGCAAGGACTAAATTATGAGCCCCAAAAACTGTATGCACGTAGTGAGAGTGAATGCGAGTGAGGGAGGAACCAAGCCCCGCAGGGAAATTTTTGTAAATTCATCTTTTTAAATACGATTCTACGGGTTTGGGAATTGGACGAAATTTCTGGAATTCATGAATTCTTTAGTGTGGTAAGAGCTAGTTTTGCTGAATGGCTGATCCAAGAAAAATCTATGTCTTTCGATAACAATGCTGTTCGAATGATAACATTTTCTCCACCCAATAATGCACAAGTAAAATAGAATACGATTTATGGCATATTATTATTAATAGAATGTTACAAATGTGCGCCGATAGCGCCCCTTAAATTTGACGCCCCTGGCAGTCACCGAACGACCCTTATTGGAAGTTCCCTTTCTCCATTTCATTGTATTGTCATTGTTACGACTGTTGGAATTTTGAAAATTCACAAAATTTCCAAAATTGTAATGAATAATTTATATCTGAAAGAAGCACTGCCGGTAGGGTTGTTTGTTGTTTTCTGATAACTAATAACTACTTACCAGAGCTATCATTCCAAAACAGTACACCAAATTCCTTTAAATCACACCTTTTTCAATATGGTTCAACGTGTTCCAGATGAGATTTAGATGCAAAAATCAATTTTCTCCTAAAACTGAAGGTGCCCATCTGATATTTGATTTTCTATGCAATGTGAAATATGAATCTATGTACGATTTTATCTATCTAAATAGGTCTACATCTTTCCTTCCTACTCTTTCGAGTACCAGACGAGGGCGCCGCCCTGCTGCACCCTGACCCCACGACATCCTGCATTTGAAAGTCGCCATAATTTCTTTTTGGATTCATTTCCTTCACTAATGGAATTGGTTGAATTGTCATTGCTACCAATTTTCTTTTTTATCCTGAAATCCTAGTAGGCCTATATCTTGATGAATTGAATGAAGCCACCGCATGTTGAAATTGTTGTTATCTAATAGTTGAAAACTCCCTTGAACATGATGGATTATGCATAAAGGGACCCATAATGATCTACCATTTTTGATCAAATTGTATCAAAACACTTTCACGATTTCGCTTGAACGAAAGACTCCCCCACATTCCTTGCCCAAAAGTCTTTATAAAATTCAGGTCGGGCGTGGGTTCGAGTCTCGCATAAGGTATTGATTTCGGTAAGTGTCCTTTCACCTATCATCGTTTCATTATCTCCCACTTATTCATACCCTATACGTATAACCTAACTTAGCTGTATGTGGGGTCGTTAATCATCATAAAAATAAAAGAATAGTAGAAAACAAAACAAATGAAATTGGTTACGATGCACTATAATTTGACAATATTATCATGGAATTTCTGCTTGTAATTTAACTCATTTAAAAATATCATGTTATCGTTCCATAGTCCAATTGAATTTGTAGTCAAATCTGGTTTCGTATCAGTAATAAGCCTATACAGTTCTGTACCAAGTACGAACACTATTAGTACATAAAGCTATAAAAATAGCTAACTGTAATCAAAGTAATAATAATGCGTCATTTGTTTGTAATTATTTACGCCTGAAACGGGACTCGATAGTTGTTGATTACGTGATTTTATTATTCATTACCGAATGCTTGATTGTAAATCGAGAGACAATATAATTATATTTAGGGGCTATGTGTATTTATCCCCAGACCGAACCCAGTGAGCTCATAACTGGGATCACTGGATTGCAGCGGAATATTATAGTGTTATGGTGATCACTGTTTAACGGTGTGAGATATCGGAATTCTATAAACAAGAAAACATATATTTTCAATACCTTCGAGATGGTATAAGTAGGCCTAATTACTTTTCATCACATATTTCCCAATCGTCGGGCGTATCGATTAAAAATATACAATTTTTAAGCGTATACGCTTGACAATTACGCGATATGAGATGAATAGTTCTTATACTCACATTGTCTTGAAGGTACTGAGGAAATCTGTGTTTGCTCTCGATTAGAATTTTGATACCTTATACCGTTCAAAAGTTATCACCAAAAAACTGATATTCCGCTAAATCCACTCCCATGGACTCTTAGAATGTCCTATAGGTCTAGCTAGCTCCAAAGAACCAGAACTTTCATTGGGTAATGTTCTATAACAACAAGACCAGTCTTTGTATACTTTCATTGTGGCACAAAATCGTAGCACTGCTTTTGAGGCGGGCTACAGAAATTGTTGCAGTCTTGTAGACCGTGACTTTCGTATGATTTTGAGCTGTCATGGTATTTAGCTCTGCTATAGTAAACAATAACCAATTGAAGTCTCAGTCCTTGAAGCTAGCTAGGCCCAGGACGTTATTTTGAGTGTCGGTCGCGGTAAGGGTACAGAGCCCCAGATTTTCCAGGAGACGGTAAATTTTTATGCAATTGTATTTTTCTTTTTGGCTGTCTTGAAGCATATCCAACCCAAACTCGTTGTATTCTGACTAACAGTGATTGTATGAGTATGTGTTTTGTATGAGTGATTTGTATGATGTATCAAGGCGTAGCCGCCCCGGTGGCTAAGTCAATTATCGCTAGCGGTAGTAACAGAAGTCACCGTTGGGCGTGGGTTCGAGTCCCGCATAAGGCATGGGTTTTTGTAAACGTCCTTTCAAATATCATCTCTTCATTCAAAACCATTATCATCCGCTCATTCGTACCCCCGTATAACCTAGCTGTTGGTGGGGTCGTTAAGCAACATTGAAAAAAAAAAAAAAAATCAAGGCGTATAGAGTTGGGAGAGGCTTTTTCCCCTATCCTCCCCACCCTTTCCCACGCGCCTGGCTACATTCGAGTGCGTCGTTAAACACATCCATTTTTAACATGACATTTACCACCGAAGTGTGGATATTATGTTGAATCCCAAGACGTTGTTGCTCGCAACCTAGCCTTTAAACTATAATTCTATCTTCCACTGGAATTAAGTAATCTAACCAAAAACAAACTATAGTGACCTAAAACTGACCTAGTCCAACCCAGGAGGTTAGATTACTACTACATTAGTAATCTAACCTCCTTGAGTCCAACCTAAAACTTTCTTTTATTCACATCGGTAATTTTGCCACAAAATCATTTTTCTGGGATTAAGTATCTTCCTATAGTTTACTGCGTTTTTGAACTTGACTGTTGAACCGTGAATTTGTCTTTGTTATCATTTATGATATTTTTCGAAGATTCTACGTACCGGTAATTTTTCATTTTGAAATTTGACGTTCATCAAACATTAATAATTGTTCGATTTCTCTTCTACAAATATTTCGGTCAACCTGTAAGGGTGGTAGGGGGGGGGGGGGGGGGGGGTCACGATATTTCCGTGGTCGTCTCGCCAACTGTGGGAACTGTTCCCGTGCACCGTGACGACACTGTTGCTATGCACGCCTCCCCGCTGCACTTCGATTATACATCGCTTTTTGATTCGTTTCAATAATGCGACGCGCACAAAAAGCCGTCTTCTGCTCGTCACGATCGTGCAAGATGCAAGACTGGTATTGTTGCAATGGCATTGAAATGCCAAAAGAATCAACGGCCATGCCATGGGCCATGTTGCCTTTTTTCGCGGCTCCTCATACTACACCAGGGTGACGTTAAGAGTCCGCGCCTTAACTGAGATGATTTGTCTTCGAAATGCCTATGTTTAGGATGACAGCATTCATAGTTAGGCTACACACTTCCTGTCACTTTTTTTTTTTTCAATGTTGCTTAACGACCCCACCAACAGCTAGGTTATACGGGGGTACGAATGAGCGGATGATAATGAAACGATGAAGAGATGATAGATGAAAGGACGTTTAGAAAAACTCATGCCTTATACGGGACTCGAACCCACGCCCAACGGTGACTTCTGTTACTACCGCTAGCGATAGTTGACTTAGCCACCGGGGCGGCTCCTATCACTGTTTTGAAGCGGAAAGGGGATGACATTCGAAGAGTTCTAGTAACCATAGGTAGATGGCGGAGTTTTCCATATTTTAATTTTGACAAAATCTATAGTTACATTACACATTTTGGCATAGGGAAATGGGAAGACTGTACAATTATAAGCAAATCAGGATTTCAAATATTGATAAGCAAAGTTGAACTTAAAGATGCTCCTCTATAATTGTTCTCTACTGTCATTCGTTAACCGTGAATTTAACAATGAAAACATATCAAATTAGACACATTTTGATTCAATTGATGCTCTATCGTGGAATTATTATCCAAAATTCGACAAGACACGTCTAATTGTGAGGGTATTATTTATTGATTGCTATTAACAGCAAGTCCGTGGTGTTTGTAGTTCTTGAGATATATGTTGCCACAGTGCGCCCTGTAAATCGGTCCTAGATCGATTTACCGAAATGATCTTTCTAATGGGATTTAAGTATCATAAACATATATTTATATATATATATATATATATGATGTCTGAAGTTGAGGGCCGGTGGTTGATGGTAGGTCTATCTTTGCGGAAATTTGCCCTTCTTTGATGAGTGTTTTTGGTTCTGAAAAGAACCCTTCTACTCGACGTTTCGGGACTTCCAAGGACTTCCACGAGACTAGAACGACTCCAGAAGATGGCGAACAGTTTTTCGCCGAAACGTCGAGTAGAAGGGTTCTTTTCAGAACCAAAAACACTCATCAAAGAAGGGCAAATTTCCGCAAAGATAGACCTACCATATATATATATATATATATATATTTATTTATTTAAATTTAATGTAATTTAATATAATTTAATGTAATAAATGTCGGGATTTTGTGTTGATTTTTTATACGGCATAATATATCCAATTTTGATGCGGGAAACGGATATCTTCAATACTTCCATGAAAATGTGAGACCCATAATTATGGTTAACCTTGAATTATAACATTCCCACAATTATGCAATATGAGTTGACAGTTTTCTAATATCCTCTTGACGGTACTAAAATTATCCGAATTTCGAACTTGTGTCCGAATTTCGATATCTCATACCTGTCGAATCCTAACACCAAAAAACTTGCTATTTCGCTAACTCGACTCCCATGGACTCTTATTAACTGTGCATGCAGTGTGGTGCTGGCGGGGTTACTGCCGGACACCATTTGAAGAGCACCAGACCGGTTTAACTGCAAACCATTCTAATTGGCTGCACACAACACCAAACAAGTGACTGGCAGCACTTCAATTCTATGTGCCTAATTCGCGCCCAGTCATTAGATGGAGAATTAATTTTTACAGCGGTGTCGAGTGTATCTCGTTGTCCGTATCTCGTCTCTTGTATGCAGGATCAAACTGATCAACCTCACAAATGGTCACTATTTCTAACTAACCGTCACATTTTTTTGATTTTGATAATTGACGACACATTTTTATTATTGGTTTTCTAAAAATTTCGTCTCAAAACATTAAAATACTACCAGTAATTGCATGCATCGTATAATTTTTGTAGAACTACGAAAACGCGTTTCGTGTTCCGATGTTGATGGGAATGGGATATATATATATATATATATATATATCCATCATAATTATATCTAAATCTAATATATGTAGGCCCATATAAAAATATACCGGTAGGCCCTATATATAAACCAAATTTATCAAAATTATATAAATTATATGTATACCGGTATTTCTAAGATTATGATATCTTATTTTCAACTTTATTTTGTATATTATATAATAAACAATAGAGTTTGAATGAGGAACAGTCGGAAGAAAGAGGAAACGAGGAAGACCAAGGATAAGATGGGAAGAAGTGATGAGGTGGGATGTAAAAGGAAGGAGAGAATCGTGGAAGAGAGTGAAGGACGAAGAGTGGGGAAGAATGGAGGAACCTTGCAGAGAGAGTGGAGCTAGAGGAGGGTGAAGATGGCGAAGGGTGTTTTGCCTGGCGAGCACAATACGAGCTGGATTTTATTTTATTTTCTTGTCACTTTTCTCTTGATCTATCGTCTTCTTTTCTTTTCTATCATCTTATCCTACTTTTCTAGCTCTTCTTATCCCGCTCCCTCCATATGCTTCATAGTTGAAACATCCACAAACGTTGACAACTATGGCAAAGTACACGGACATGAACATATAGACGCGAACATATAGACGCAAATAGACCTCGCTGTCGACGCGCCTTTAAACCCTAACACTAACTGGATGATAAAACCACCCCCTTATACCCGACTATTGTTGTAAATATGGTATGATTTTATTTTTATAACCAATAGATATTTATAAAATTCTAATATACATGATATATTTGTATAAATAGTCTCGCTCCGTTTGTCACTTGTGATCGCAGGTTGGTCGCTCTTCCCTTTGATTTGGTCGCTTTTCTTTTGATTAGTCGCTTTTGCAACTGTTTCAAAACACACCTGGAGGCTCATTCTGAAAATATCCGTCGATTTCCATGCAATCGAATCCGTTTCGATTTCGCTCTGGGTCCCATTGCGATCGAAAATATATTCCATGGAAATAGCGATTCTTAAACGCATTCGAAATGAGTATGAATTCTTGAGCACAGGATTTGGAAGAAATTCGATATATCGCATACGAACACTCTCGACGACTGAGCCACCGGAGTGTAAACTTATTGGCCAATCAAAACTAAGACATTTCAAACTGTGGGCTTCAAAACTCGTTCTTTCCTTTTGCATATAGGCCTATATATATATATATATACAGACCTATGTGAGTCGGCACAACTTCTTCACATTATAATAAAGTCAGTTGGTGTCACTACATCATGTGATACATCACAAGAATCATGGAAAGACCTAGGCCTAGTTAGTATGTCTAGAGGTAATAGAGAGTACGACCCACCCCCTGTAGGATTATGCTTTGAATTTAACATCCAAAATCAAAGGCTTAGGTCATGACCCTCAAGACAGGTGACTGACATAACCTCACTGGAAAAGTATTACTCCTTTTATAATATACAAGATTGTAATTCTTACCTTATGCAAATTATCTTGGTAGGTTGAACACATATGTAAAACACAAACACTTATGTATAGGCCTACTGCACTAGGCCTAGATCTTACGCTATTAAAGCCTAATCAAACAATTTAAAACTTTGACAGATAGGCCTGAAAAATCACTGAAGTATGGGTTTATATTGTCTCTAATTATTATTAACTTATCATTATAGCACGATGTAATTTCTGTTTGTATTAAAGCACATGAAACATATAATGAAAAAAGTACACTGAAACTTGTAAAGTAAACACACGCATTCGAATTCGGGCGCTACCGCCTTGCAGAAATAGATTCCATCACGACCGAAACGGATTCGATGGCTATGGGCCGAAAGAAAATATCAGAATACGAATACAGCCGAATCGCTTCTAAAGCGGTCGCTTCCATTTCCGTATGATGGAAATCGGTTTTCAGAATAAGCCTCCAGGATTATAAGTATAGCTGCCGGCGACAAATACCTCCGATTTGACCACAATGTTTGGCCGGCCCACATCACAGTGGAACTTGGTATACTATAGTTCGCTAATCTTCTAGTATATAGAAAAGATAGATAACATTCTAAAATTATAATTTTATCTCATAGAACGGGCACCAGAAGGACGATCTTACCACTCCAAAGAAGTGGGAATAAATAATAACATGAACAATTACCAAATAACAATTACAGATTTGCTTTTGGGGGGGAAACCTTCATTCTTGTTATCGTTATCATCTTATTCTTGAACTCTCCGTATTTGTTCTGTATTTATTATAATATTGGTCATTTTGTTTCGATTTTTCAAATATATTCATCAATAATTTTTTATATCATTTATTTATTCATATATTCATTTATTTTCATCCATTTATCATTATTTACATATCGGCCATTTATTAATGACCATTATTCCAGAAATCGTTTTACATTGTTCCCATGGACTCTCCCGTCTGTTGGAAGAAGATAAAAAAACGTTGATTTGCGATACCAGCACTTGTAATTAGGCTAAAATCTCTTACTAAAACCCCCCCCCCCCCCGCCCCCACCCACCAACGATACAGTTGGTTCATAACAGGATGTACATATTCTAATACCAAGGTCATCTCGGAACAAATTTTACCATCTTGAGATGTGTTGTGCTTCTTGTATATGTAGAGAAGCACTTACCAATTATTTACATACCTATAGAATCAGTCGGGTACGTATAGTGACGAAATTATATAGTTGTATTTAAATATGTCGAGTTCAAATTTTGGCATTCTGGCAATTTTGGGTATCAAGTACAACAGTGAAGATTTTACATTTCATATTTCTTGTAAAAATTATCAGCATGTTCGGTTGACCGCCATTTGACCAAAAAAAGCATTTTTTTCTCATCATTATTATAATAAGATCAGTTGCCACGTGTATTCAATTAAAAAACGCAGATTAAATAAATGAATAAATTTGTGCAGCTCGTACACTTATACGGTCACGTAGAGTGATTTTGTCTGAAGTTACAAAATGTTACAACTTACAATAAATAAAATCTAAGATTTGTCTAAGGCTTATTTTTTCTTGCATATGTATGCCTTACTGAGACAATGTGTTCGAGTGACTAGCCCACTGAACCGTCATTCATGGAGAACGAGGTTCGACTCCCGCCATGGTCGAACATCCTGACAAAACGTTTTTCGTGGTCTCCCTATTTCGTTCAGACCAATACTGGGATGGTTCCTAGACAACAGACCACGACCGACTCCTATACCCACTATAAGATAAAATATATAATAAAATCACCTTTCATCCCATCATCCCAAATATCATTCACCGACGCCAATAGAGCGTAGTCATCAATATAGTGCGTCGTTAAAACCCAATACATATTTAATAGCAGTATATTTTCTTCAGGATGCTATTTAATGTAGCTTGGTCGACCACTCTGCCTCCCTCGGTAGCTCAATCAGCTAAGGCACCGCTTTGGAAGTCTCCGTTGGACGTGTGTTCGAGTCCAGCATAACTCATGGGTTTTTGTCAACATTATTTTCAACTTCCTAGTTTAATTACCACCTGCTCATTCGTACCCCCGTATAACTTAGCTGTTAGTGGGGTCGAGGGGTTAACAACTCCTGAAATCCGGTGTACACTTGCCATAAAATCCCCTTGAAATCCCGGAAATCCTCTTGAAATCCCTGAAATCCCCTTGAGATCCTCTAGAAATCTCTTGAAATCCCATGAAATCTCTTGAAATCCCTGAAATCCCCTAGAAATTCGTATGAAATCTCTTGAAATCTCCTGAAATCTCTGGCAATCTCTTGAAATCACTGAAATCAGGTGTACACTAAATTTGCGAGTTGTGAACCCCTCGAGTGGGGTCGCTTAGCAAACAATAATCAACAACTCTGTGACGCAACCGTCCAAATGCGTCTCTATTCCTACTAGTTGCAATGCGACGTCGAACTGTGCGCGCTGGAAGGGCTAACGATCCGCGTGCCGAATGCCCTTCACCTTGGTCTTACAAAGGGCTCGTTGCGATCGTAGGTCAGGCCAAGGGTAAGGCCGCCGACTCGCAGCTCAAGGGCGTGGCTGTTTGGGCGCGCAACACTGGGGCGGGGTGGGGGGGAGGTATCGTGTTGTGACGTCGACCCGACGCCTGTGACGTCACCCAACACGGCGACGCTCGATTTCGAACAACTGCAATGCGCCGTGCGATATGCCACGGGGACAGCGACAACGTTTTATTTATCATCATTAATTGGTTATTTATTTTTGTTCGACGCGCTGTATTGGTGAATGGTAACTACGATCTATTGGCGTCGGATGAATGAATAGTGAGATGAACGGCTATTTTATGAGGTGTTTTGGGTAGGTGGGAAGGAGTCGGTCGTGGCCTGTTATGTATAGTGTGTGAATAGCTTTCCAATACATTTATTATAAATATGCATTTATTTATTATAATATTGCTTAACGACCCCACCAGCAGCTATAGGTTACACGGGGTACGAATGAGCGGGTGATAATGGAACGATGATAGGTGAAATGACGTTTTACAAAAAAACATGTCTTATGCGGTACTCGAACCCACGCCCGATCTGACTTCAGTTACGACCGCTAGCGGTAGCTGACTGAGCCACAGGGGTGGCAATATGCATTTATATTAGGCGTATATTATAATGTGATATATATCAAATTGAAATAATAATTATTCTAATAGCAATATTATATTATCGCTCATTCAACAGCGTTTTTCTAGTAATAATGTTCTTGATTGTAAATTTTCCTTCAGTATTTCCATGCCACCCCCTGCAGCACATGTTGTTCTCCACTAGCGGCAATCAATACCTTAGTTATAATTCAATATTAATACGTAGCCAGTCCGATGACAAGTGCTTGCACGGCATAGGTAGCGTCTGTTCTTATCGCAACTCCCTAGTAACTGTATCCATGGGCCACTTGACTTCGAGCACGCAAACAGGCGATTAGGCCGTTCACAGAGCCGTCTCGTGCTTGTGTGGCCTGCGTGGGTGGAAAGTGAAATTATATAGCATTACAACCGTAATATAACCATGTTATATAAGAATATAACCACGTCGGTGATGCGCCGTTAACCCTGATATTTATACATTCATTGAAATTTATCACTGAGATTTATATTCATTTTTATTACGGGGAGCCGATGGGTTAAAAACTCCTGAAATTCGGTGTACACTTGCCATGAAATCCTCTTGAAAACCCTGAAATCTCTTGAAATCCCTGAAATCTCTTGAAATCCCTGAAATCACTTGAATTCCCTTTAAATTCGTGAAATCCCTGAAATCTCTTGAAATCCCTGAAATCTCTTGAAATCTCTGAAATCTCTGAAATCACATGAAATCTGAAATCAGGTAGTCTACATCAAATTTGCGAGTTGTAAACCCCTCGCGGGGAACCTTACCTACCCACAGCATAACATTGTCATTGTGTGACGTCATATAAACGATCGCAGTGACATTCCATGTCAACATGTTGTAGTGAAAATGCTTCACACCATTCAGAGAAGTATCTTGTACAATACTGTCCGAATTAAGGCCTAGGTCCACGAGGCCAGGGTCTAGGCGGTACATTTTTGAGGAGCGTAAGTCCCTTTGGAACTAATTGATATGAAAATGTATTTTCTTAAAAATCGTATATTTTGCTTTTTGTGCTCTTTTTTGTGCCCGAGATGGTGCATGCGCTATTCCGAATTGATTACTATGCTTGAGGATGGGGGGGGGGGGGGGGGGCAAAAAATTGGGGCTGGGGTGCAAAATTTCTCAATGGCCCTAATTTTGTATATGTAACGGTACACTGTGAGGTACAAATCGGGGGTAAGAATATCGAGTACGCATGCAAGTGATCTTTCCACCTTCGCTATTATAACATTTGTCATTAGCATTTTCGACAAATATTATCTGTATTGGAGTATATATATTTTGTTAATTTGTATTTTGTACTCGTTGAAGTTGTATATCAATCACATCTCTGAAATCACCCTCCTGGCGGGAACTTTTTGCCCTATGGAGACTAGGGACGCCTCAAGTGCCCGAATTACCAAAGTAGGAGTAGGCCCTAAAGGTTTTTTTAATATTGGGTTTTAATTTAACTGAAAGTTAAGTCTTTTGTTGCGAAATGAACGACTAAAAACTGGAGCTATTTAAACGCGCAAAACATTTTGTAACGCACAAAGGCCCCCCCCCCCCCCCCCCAACTCGAGCCATTTATCCTCTGGCGATTGCAACGACGAAGTGAATATACGTAGCACTTGCCAGAGAAGACGTATTCGTTTATCCCATTTGTGACAGAATTTAATTGATCGTATAATTCGTTTTCGTTCCCCGTACACAAGCATATAAGCCATGTTAATACGCAAATATCCAGCCCTTGGTAGATCCTAGGGGCTGTGTCAAGTAGAAGCGTATAAACCGTGCTGCCTAGTTGCAAAGTGCGCCACAATACCACGGGCATCGAGCTGTGATCTGTTTCAATACAAGGGGAATCAATGGGAATAATTCTGAGTATGAAACCCGTCGTCCACCTACTGTTCTAATGGGATCATTATTGTTTGCTTAACTACCCCACCAACAGTCGTGTGTTTTGTGGGTACGAATCCGATCCTTATACCGTTAGTCAAGGAAATACTTCAATTTATTTTTCAAGTTCAGCTTAATCTGTCCGATATCAGAACTGCATATCAACCCGTCGTCCACCTAGTGTTTTAATAGGATCTTTATTGTTTGCTTAACGACCCCACCAACAGTCGTGTGTTTTGGGGGTACGAATCCGATCTTATACGGTTAGTCAAGGAAATACTTCAATTTATATTTCAAGTTCAGTTTGGTCTATCCGATATCAGAAATTTTATATCTGATTTATGATGCCTGCCGTGCTACCAATGTAGGTATGTATGAATGTCTAGATGGATATAACAAGAGAGCTATGATTGGATGGGCGTAAGCAACGACTCTATTTTACCATACTTGAAAAAATGTTTTTTTTTAGTAAGAATTTGCTATTTGAAATTGGTATTAAGAAATTTAGTGGTAAAACTAATTAGATCGTGAAACGATCCGAATAATAAACAGGTAGAACAAAAGGGCAAACATACCGAACTTATTTTTTCAAAATCAAGGTATGTGTATAGGGGTCTACTTGCCTCCAGCAATTTCTATTGCATTTGCTTTTTTTTCCAAGTTCACTGCATTCAAATTAACTACACTTGAAATATTGACCTTGTCGGCATTTACTATCTAGTATACCGAGTAAATTCACAACCTAGACAAACCCGAAACCCAACATGAAAACCCGAATTGTAGAATTACGGCCCACATCGTGAAGCATGAATACATATTTTAGTCATATCATCAATGATATTATCCTCTTCCAAAATATATCTTTCAACCAAAATGTCGTGAATATCGAGTCTATCCGTATCCCAGTTCGAATCCCGTCTTGGGTCATGTGCTGCCCGGGCAGAGGAGAGTTTGACCTCTAACACCACGGTCCATGGTACTGTGCCGCTGGATCGATACGGCGCCATATTGCGCAGTTACAGCGTCTTTAACCTAAAGATGAGCCGCAGCTGCGTGAGTTAAAAGTGAAATTAAATACGTATCGGTAGTCAAACTTCAATGTATGTAAAACAGTGGTGCACAACATGCGGCCCGCAAACAAAATATAAAAACCGATTTACCGTCTTTCCAGTTTTTCGTCAAGTTATTAGTTTACTGTATAGTACATGAAATATATTTATTAAGAAATGTAGTAAGATCGCCCTTGTGGTGCCCCGTCCAAAATATTCTACTTTTCTCCCTTAGCCTTGATTGGGGAACAATGATTTTGTATCAAGTTTCGATGTTCTTAAAAAAAATTGAGAAATCGAGTCACTTTCTCTTTTTGAGAAATGAGATTTTTCCGTATTTTCCTACATTTCCCATACTATATGTCTACAAACGACAGGTCGAGCAAACTATAATTTACCCTTACACCTAGAGTAGAAGGTTTCAGTTGAGTTCAGATCAGATGTGTACGTTTTTAATTCAAAATAGTTAGTCCAGCATCAGGAGAAAATGATAGACATAATTTTCCAGGACCCTTTTGTCCTGTGCGGTCTGCGAACAATTAAGAAATTGATAAATTGACCGTACTTATACCAAGTTTGTGCATGCATCATTGATGTAAAACTAGGAAAACGCCATATATGCGTTGTTAGACGAGCGGATAGTAATAGTAGGCATATGGGTAAAAATGGGTGAATACTGCTTCGAGTGGTACCGATTTAGCACATTTTATGTTTTTTCTTCAAAATGGCTGACCCGATCATGCTGAAAGTTTCCATAAATGTGTATCAAAATGTAATCATGCAAAATTTCATTTTTTCGGGGGGAAAATAAAACCATTTTTTTTTCGCTGTGTCATTCTAATGGGTATTTCTGAAATTTCTAAAATTCATAAAAAAAGGTTACTTCCCGATAATGCCACAAAACTATACAGATCTAAGTTAGATGAGGAACCATATTGAAAAAAAGTTTGAAGTTGATAGCTATAGCCGTTTGACCTGTGGAGAACCGACAAAAAAACATAAAAAAAAAAAAATAATAAAAACGAACACTATTTTTTTACAGTATGTCAAATTGAATCCTCGCTAAAGCTCGTCTAACAATTGGCCATGGGATCAAAAAATAATAACAAAATTAGTATTTCTAAACTTGGAAGTTGTTTCAAAAGTAACATGTTCTGCATTTTTAGTTGAATCGAAACTCGCTCAACTATTTATCCGCGGCAATCTTTTAAAGCTATCTTCTGCGACGGAGCTGAACATATCAGGAAAGCAGTGAAAGTAATTGGACTATGAAATGCGCGCGATTCTTGTGGAATACGCCGTAGAATTGCTACGTAATATTTGCGAACTCGTACTTTTCGTAAATGTTGACGAATTCAAATCACCAAGGAGTACGTTCGTACCTGTCTAATAATTATTATAAGCTTAATTTGTAATTGTAAAGGAACCGGAATGCACCTCCAAGTAAACCATCCCAGTTGATCAAGTTGAAAGTTTCTAGAAATGTGTATCAAAATTTCATTTTTTTGGAAAATAAAAATATTCTCTTTTTCCCGCTGTGTTAGGCCTATTCTAATGTGTATTTTTGAAATTTCTAAAATTCATAAAAAAAAAGTTGCCACCCGATAATGCCACAAAACTATATACATATCTAAGTTAGATGAGGAACCATATTGGGAAAAAGTTTGAAGTTGATAGCTGTAGCCGTTTGACCTGTGGAGAACCGACAAAAAAACAATTTTTTGCAGTATGTCAAAATTGAATCCTCGCTTTGAAAAGCTCGTCTAACAACAGATTAATTAATTTGGCCTTTGAACGTATTTAAAAATGTAGACTATTCGAAATTATCATCATCTTTATTGAACAATAGTTACTTATTTATAACAAATATTAATAATAAAAAATATTCTCAGAATAGGAAAATATTTTTCCATGTGTAAAAACTATATTGCACGACAAAAGTATTAGTGAATGAAAAATAAAAACCAAACTGTCTTTGATCATTTTGTAACTATAGATCCTGCGTACCGGTAAGGAACCGTAACACCATTCCGGTGCGTTCCGGCACAAATTAACCATTGGTGATATGTTTGTTATATGTATACTATTACATACCATGACGTATAGGGCCTATACCAATTTACCAATATCCAATCCACTTCCAATACTACGTCACAATTTCAACATTTGCGTCTTTTCAATACGAAACGCTCAAAGTAGTCATTCTGAACAATCGAGCATTTGTGTATTTTGTCATTTGGAGCGCACGGGAATCGATTTAACGACATATTAGTGATAACTTTTGAAGGGTATGAGATATCCAAATAATACGGGAGAAACACAATTCCTTCAAAATGATGTGAATTAAAATGTTTGACCTTGGATTAAGTTTCATTTCCATAGGTAGGCCTATACAACTAGAAATATATGTAGGCCTATACCTGTGAAAATTATGCGATAACATGTGGACTACTTTACTTCTAACGTTTTGAAGGTATTAACAAACATACGGCCTATGTGTGTCTCCCGTATTAGGATTTCGATATCTTATACCTTTCGAAATTGATCACCAGAAAACTGACATTAGCCACCCTCGGTAGCTCAGTCAACTATCGCAAGCGGTAGAAACTGGAGTCACCGTTGGGCGTGGGTATACAAGTCCCGCATAAGGCATGGGTTTTTGTAAACGTCCTTTCACTTATCATCACATCGTTTCATGAACACCTGCTCATTCGTACCCCCGTATAACCTAGCTGTTGTGGGGGTCGTTAAGCAAACAATAACAATCATTAAAACTGACATTTCACTAAATCGGCTCCCAATACGCTTTTCAGGTATGTGACAGTAGTTCACATTTTCTTTCCAAAAAATCACGGCATAACATTAATAATCATCGCTATGGGTTGGAATCAGGGGCGGACTGGGGATATATTCCGGCCCTGGCAAATCTTTTCAAACAGCCCTAGAGTACTGTTGTAGAGCATCAAGTAAACGGGGATTGGCGGTATGCGTTTGACCTATTATTAAGGAATGGGGAGACGTCGATCGGAAGTCGGAATCATCTTTGTTGAAATTGTGGATACAAGTAGCGCATTGTATTTTTAAAATCATAAATGTATTCATCAACCCACTGCCTCACAGTCCTTATCGGAAGACTTGTGGAAGAAATAATGACATACTATATTTTATTAATAATTATGTTTTCTGCGTTTTACTCTTTATTGTGAATGCTGTATCGTACGAATACTAGTCGCATCATCGCATACTTTCTGAAGAACTGTAGTGTTGTGTTGCAAATATAAAAATTATTTGTTTATTTCAATAAGTTCATATTTGCATAAACTATAAGTGAGGCGGCCCACCGGGAAAATGCCCAGTTGCCAGATACCCCAGTCCGCCCTTGGTTGGAATCTACACTACAATCTACGCACATTCAACCGAACGGGTACGAGTTTTAGTGCGTATAATATATCGTGTAATATCAGCATATTATCTTCATTACACATTCAATGTATAGCTTGATCCACCACTAATTGTGCGACCACAACCATACGTCTCTTATTTTGCTATGCAATTACCTTGATGTAATTACTATCGACATGTTATTGTTGCGTATATATTTATTTCGTCGTAAACAATGGAATAAAGTGCGTATATTGGTATTGGCAAGCTGTTGAAAAGAGGATACCATTCGCGCATGTGGAAAAGCTTTCATGTATCAAAAGTGGGTCGATTCTCTAAATCTATCTACGCAGCCTCTTTCACTGTGTTAGGCCTTAGGTTAGGTCGGGGACACCGCAGTAATGTGATGTAAGCCTTGTAAACACATCCCCCTCCCCCTACTTCCCCCCTCCTGCACACACTGCCACAGTTGCCCACACTTGCGTTTTCAATTAGATTTAATGAGAGGATCTGTTTGCTGACGTAATGAAAGACAATATCTATGTATGTGTGTCCATTCTTATTATTGTAGAGTTGGTTTTGATTTATTAGGAATTGTAACGTTTGACACTATGGTTTTGTCGTCGAGCATAATTTGAATTCATGCCTCGATGACGATGTGATGTCTCAGTCAACAAACAAAAAACAAGTGTTCAAACTTCCAAGCTAAATATGTGTAACAGTCTTACATCATTGTTATTGCGCATATCTTGAACTCTTATCTCAACTCATAAAAAATGCTTGGTGCTGTGCATAGTGTAAGGCGACATCAACTTCTAGGCCTACTACTATTTCAAACGGAAAACAATCTACCTTCGGGGATATAGAGAGTGAAAGAGCGGTCTGGGGCCTGCGGTGGCATGTTTTTGTCAGTTATGCCTTCCTATTAACTTATAATAACTCATTTCTAGTTCAAAATTAATTAAGTGTAAAATCCATTATCACTTGAATGAATCATAAACCTGCCTGGAAAATAGAAAATTTTCATAATAACGAGAATGAGCTTTTTAAAAGGCGCACGTATTTTGAGCGCTTCAATATTGAATGTTTTAACGATAATTCTCGCCCCAAAACGGAATTTGAACCTGGACCCGTGTGACTTCGCCCTGTCGCATAAGTAAGTGCCTTGACCACCCGGACGGTATTTTAGTGTAAACATATATAAAACTGTTATTTTTGCAGTAACATTAATGTTTCGACACGAAGGCCGGAACGCTGTAACGTTCGTACGTTTTATTTTTATCTGTGCGACGTCGTTGCGTCATTGAGGCGTCCCCCCCCCCCCCCCCTACCCATTACCTTCCACTCCCAACCACCTTCTTCAGCACCCATGCCCATTAAAATTCATGTATTGAGTACTAGTTTGAAGCATATGGAACTCGGGAACGGGCTGGGAGAACAGGGCCCGGGCGGAGTTACAAATGGGGGCCCGTCGAGGGGATAATAAAGAATTGTATGAAAACATTTTTGAAAAAGAGTCACAAGATCGGTGACGGGGCAAACACGGGTGCCAAGAATTAATTGATGTAGGCCTACGTAATATGCTAATACAATATAAATTGTACATATTAGATTTTCTAAATGATATAAAATGAT
Organism: Brachyptera putata; assembly: GCA_907164805.1. NCBI lineage: Eukaryota > Metazoa > Arthropoda > Insecta > Plecoptera > Taeniopterygidae > Brachyptera > Brachyptera putata. The sequence goes on from OU015462.1 coordinate 53,456,307, forward strand.
AATTCGGTACCCAACATGTCGAATCCCATCTCCCAATAGTTACCTACTGTTTGGGGGCCCCAAATCGAGCCAAACAGGGTCCTCGCCTAGGCAAACACTACGAGCAAGGTTTAAAATACTTTTCCCTAAAATGACTGGATCGTATTACTATTTTCCGAATCTTGGGACTCCAACCGACTTCCATTTTGTTTTAATTTCTTCCAAGTTATACCGGATACGAAAGAAAGGCCTACTAGCACACTCCATTCCCCTCGCCCACGTCTGCAATTAGTACCTATGCTCACCACTGAAGGAACAGCCCTGGTGACCAGTGTTGCCAGGTTAAACATGTAAAATTATGTACCATTATTTGGGAATTATTTCTACATTGCGTGACGTGTCTTGGTGGTAGTATTCTTGTTCGGTCGATGTGGGTTTTCGGATAATAATCGATTAATCGCTAACGAGCTCGACATTCCAGGTTTCAATATCGAATTATCGATTGAAACTTGACAAAAGTTACATCAGTATCCTCGTTAACCTTCAATGACGAGCCGTTGCTATACGCTACGCTAATAATAGATCCTATTCCTTCGATAACTTCCTGCCATATAGTAAGTACGGTTGCGGTCACACAAAGTGGTCGATCAACCTACATTAAAATCACTTCTGTAGGATAATTCGATGAGCGTTAGCGAAGAGTTTCCATGCAACTCTTACGGAGCTTTGTCTGTCTTCTTTTTTTTTGTTTGTTTGTGGACAGGGTGTGGACAGGGTTTGTGTTTGTGGACAGGGTTTGACCGATCGACATGAAACTTTTTTTTCATGCGCAAATTCATCCAACTTGGAACTGTATAGTTTTGGGGTCAAATCGGTTGGACCATTTTTGAGAAACATCGTTTCAAAGTTTCTAAAACCCCATAAGATTAGGGCCGGGCGGTAAAAATGGGGAAATAAAATCTTTCCGATATAATTCAAATTTTCCTCAAATGTGAACACAGAAATAATACACATTACTAAAAATTGACGTGTAATTCGGACCAGCCGTTTCGAAGAAAATAATTCAATACATGTTTTTTATTTATAGAAAAGATGGAAATATTAGTGGAAAAATATTGCATTGTTAAATTCACAGCTTCCTAGATCCATTAGCATCGGATAAAGTTCATTTTATATGATCAAGGTGTATAGAGTTTCGCTCATCTCACAACGCACATTCCACGTTTGCCTAGTATTATACGCACTAAAAATGGAAAACAATCTGCATAAACATTCTACATGTGTCTGTGAAAAAATTAGATTCTGCATGTGCGTAGATTTTATTCACATTTGAATTTTGATATACCATTTTAGGTGACAACAAGTATATCCTGTAGGCCTACTGGCTAAAGTGGGTCATTATTATTATTGTTGTGGTTGGTTCTAGAATTCGGTCGTTCCTGTATCTGTTGTGTAGCTTCTGATTGGGAGGGGGAAGGGGGGAGTATAATTAAATTTACCAGCTTCGACTCGTCACTATTCTTTGCTGCGTCACAGGATGCCATCTTGTGCCCCCCCCCCTCACTCCCCCAACCACACCTAGTGCCATCCCCCCTGGCCACGTCATCGCTTTCTCCTTACGTCGTAGTAAATCTTGGGAATCATCTCCATTAATTGGATGCGTAGGCCTATAGGAAAATTGTTTCTATCAATATTGAGGACAAATAGTTCGCATATGACAATATATCTTCCTGGGTGAAATGAATTTGAATGTGAATTCCCGTTGTGAATGTCCTACCTGAAAACGATTGAGACGTACGTGACGATTGGCTATCGAGTATGCTGAACCGTCATTCAGGAGACCAGGGTTCTATTCCTGCCTGTGGTTTTAGTCTCCATGGGAACAGTGTGGGTTAGGGCACGACCGTCACTTTCCCATCATTCCAAACGACTAAAGAGGACTGTTCACAGATCCCCAACACTGCAGGTCTAATGTCTATCAACTACAATTATAGAATAGCAGAAGACGTTCTTGCTGCCCCGCGTGGCTTATTCAGCCAAGTCAGGCTTGATTTAGAACGAAAGTGAAGTCGGACGCGAGCTGAGTCACGCATAGGTATAAGTTTTTGTAAACATTGATCTATCTGCTGCTCATTTGTACCCGCAAATAACCCAGCTGTTGGTGCGAAAACAAAGCTAATACCCGTCGATACCTTAATGTAAGGGATCTATTGTAGGGCTGATGAGAAGGTTTTTTCCCAAAAAAATCGCCCATAACCCTCAAAGCCTTTCTCCAATTATATATTTGTAGAAAATGAAATTCGTTTGCGATGCGCTATAGAACATAATATTGGGTAATATCGTCCAATATGTTCTGGAAGTAAGTACAACCCCGAATTGGCCTCCACAGTGACGACGTAACCCGTTATCCCTTCAACCCCCCCCCCCTCCCCTCCCCACCCTTGTACCCCGCGGACCGCGATACATTAACTTCCTCCACTCTCACTCTCTTCTGTTGGGGTATGAGGCAAAGTGTTTTGACGCGCTGCGTTTCGGTGCCCTCCTGCGGGTGTTGGGTGGGGGGTAGGATACGCAGCAAGGTATTGCGCAGCAAGTATTACGCGTGCGACGCTTACCACGGCCCCATGGCGTCGCGGCGTGGCCGAGGAACATCACTTGGCTCTCGGTTCCCGTGCTAGCTGCACGTAGTTTCGCGTGGTGTTGTCTGTTGTCTTATTCCTGCCACGTCAAGCATGATGAGCAGGCTGGTGCCAACGTTGGGATGGAAATGGTCAGTAAGCAGTCGTTGTTTAGTGATTCGTTGACATGTAGATGGAAATCGACCGAAGAAACTGTCTTCAATTATGATTGCCGTTTATGCATGGTGATAACATGCTGAACAGGTAAGATTATTACGTGTAGATCTTGAATCAGTAGTGGAAAAGTCCGTTTTCTGTTTGTACAATGCCTGTTCAATCTTATGGACTGGTTTAGATTCTGAAACTTGTACTTTTGGTTCCAGCATTTCAATTCAAATAAAAGCTATACAGTTTTAAACTAAATTTCTCGTAAGCTACATTCAATTTAAAATGAGCTCGGGTGAAATATTATACGCACTAAGAGTCTATACGCACTACACGCCTTGTCGGTGAACAAATGAGCGACTAAAATTGTCTCGATGAGGGTAAATGTTATTAAAATGTTATTTAAATTGTTATTTTAATTTCGGTTCGAAACGTGTTCCCCCTCCCCCTCGCAGTGACCACCCCGAAGTGAGCGACCCTCTATTACGCGTGAGGTTGCGTCACATTGCGTAACTGTACAGGCACGGGCATCTGGACTTGGCTTGCGACGGGGTAGCCGGAGTACAATTACCATTGTATGGTGTAGACGAGCTTGCTAGGAAAATACAAGTTTGAACCATTAGCTGAAGTTCAATGTTTACGTATTTATTTATCCAATTTGATTGTTGTAGCCCAAGCATGTATATACAACATATGGCAAGTCCTGGCAAGCAATAAATAGTATATAATATATCCATATAATGGTCATCATCTGGTCCCAAATACAAACGTAGGCCTACTTCATATGCATTTTATTCTTTCTCGAGAGTTTGTCAACATCGACAAAGTATCTACAATATACTTGAGTCCAATGCAGGCTGAAACTAAAAGACATATATCCAATAGAAAATGGTAGCGAAGTGTTTTTTTTTGGTTATATGTGATACCTAAAGTGTGTCGTGCGTAAGGGTGATTGGGGGGGGGGGGGGGGGAGGGCACTACAAAATCATGTTCACTTCACATGCTGCACTATGCTATAAATTATAAGTTCCATTTTTTATTTTCAATTATTCTGATCTTTGTTCGAGGAGTTGATGCAAGTATTGTTGTGCGGTTTTAACCATCATTTTAAACAGGCGTCGTAGTTTCTTCATGTCGTCATTTACATTCGTCTATTCTAGTAGGATTGCAGTATAAAAACAGTTTTGAGGGAGTTTTTGAATTTTGAATAAGATGGTAATAGGCCTATATGGTTTTAATTTTATCTGGTAGTTTATTGTGTAGTACGATGTTGTGTGTACGATGTTGGGTAAGTGAGAGGCCTTATTTTGGGTTGTTACCGTTCATTTGTGAGTGTCTTGGGCTGTCTTGTACACTATCTTACTAGTTGCAAGATATAGACCATAATAAGCGAATCGAGAAGACGCTTTATTCGTAACTGACCTTCGAAGGCGTGGATTACTCAACAATGCGTAATGTTTGCGGATTAATGGGAAGGGAAGTATTCGTTAACACCGGTGACGAATTGGAACTTTTCATAAGGGTGGGGGGGGGGGAATAGTACTACTACAGCTCTATGAGTAAGTCGAGCGTTGAACGGGGGGGGGGGGGGGGGGGGGAAATAGCACCACAGTGAAGTATTTGAAATGATTTTTCCAATCGTGTTTCTTTGGAAGCAAAATTCCATTTTTCGCTCGAAAATTACACCGACAGGACTAATGAGTAACACGATATATCGTATCGTTTCTCCACATCGTTCTCCAACAATTCTCCATATCCCATACAATGTGGCGAATTACTCTGTTGTTAATAAATAAAAACCAATATCATAAAAGGAATCGTGACTATGGGTACCAATTTGAGTATTTCGTCATGGTTGGGCATCCTGACATGTTATTTTTTCGTGGTTTCCCTCTGTAATTCAAGTGCCGACTGGAATGGCTCCTTCAAGTCCCACGACCGTTTACTTCCCACTTTACCAACACATGTAGGGAAAGTTTCACCCCCGGCCTACCTTAGACGCCGTCCAAGTACAGAATTGCATTGCCTAGTGCGATTCTCGCCATGGTCGACCACCACGAGTCCTGTCGAGGTTTTTTCGTGGTTTTCCCTGGGGGGACATTCCTGTACAAGATACACCCAGTTTTAAGTTAGACCTGTACTAAACGTGTATTGAAAAACCGGTAATAACCCTCTAAAACCGGATTAAATCGTACTGGAATGCACCCACTGTAGTTACGGTGAATCCTGGGATGGCCCCATAACAACAGACTCCTTCCCACTGTACAGAACACCTATTGTCGTTTCGTCACATCTTCCCATCTCATTCACACCGACGCCAATAGATGTCAGTAATATCATCGTGTTTTTGTTTCCAGTGAGCCGCCTCCACTGCGAGAGCGAGTCCTTCAAGATGGACCTCATCCTGGACGTCAACACGTGGCTGTACCCCATGGACCTCGGTGAGTGCACTCTTCAAACTACTCTCACCTTCTCTATTACTATAGCAAATCTGAGTCATCACATGGTAGTCACATATTGTCCGCATCTTATGATTTACTTGGTCATTCTGTATCTTGCACTTCTGATTTTGTCATTGTTATGTAATTTGGGACTGGTATCCGGTGTCATTTTTTTTTCTAAATTGCGAATTATAAATCGATGATTAATGTATGAATGATTAATGGAAGAATCGTGAATGATCTATGTACAGGTTCTATGTAGGTATTTTTTGATCGGTCAGGCAAAATCATCCTGTCACGAACTTTTTACATATGGGGAATGGGGCCTTGATTGTCCCAAAGTTACGTTAGTTATTCAATAACAATGTTATTTGTGATGCTAGTCGACCTCTCCCTTGTGTGGATATATCGATTCTATATGTATATCGATTCCTTGTATATCCCCCTTGTATAGCGCGGCTGAAGTCATTGGCGCTAGATCACTATAAGTCGAGCAGATACACTCCATGTATACCACAAATCATCTCTGCCATTTCCAGCCGTTCCTTCTACGTAACCTCAAGTACTCTGAGCTGAGACTATTATCTAATTCTGTAACTCCGTGATAGTTCGTGTAGTTGCAGTCCCTGTACAGAGAGAGGTATTAAGCCCTTCAGTTTTTTTTCATAAATAATGAGACTCGAGTGCTAGGGGAGATCCATGGAATACTCGTGGATATAAAAGATATAATTACTAGTTTGATCAATATTGTACTTGACTTGCTCGTTTTTTTTCACCCTCTCGTTGACTTGTTCTATTCGTTGCATCATTATCTGATATTTTCTCCCCCCACCCCACCCCCGGTCCACCGCACCATACATGTGTGTACATTTACATGTTGCACACATGCATACGTTATTACTCGGCTGGAATACCGCAGAGCTCGGTTGGTTCATCGATTTGCCGCACGAGCCGGGGCGCTGTGACGCAGACGCCGCCCAGTTTCATTGCCAAGGTCAGAACCAAGGTCCCTTCGATCAGCTGCAACTCCTATCGCTTGTATCCACACTGCAATATTATGTAACGGGCAAGCATTTATTATTGCTGTACGAAAACTTGGCGAACTTGAATTGTTTGCTCGATTTACTGTCCCCGCCTTACACTCCTACAATGTCACCGATCATGATTGTGGCACACTATCGTTCTGAAATATCGTATCTGGAATTAGAAATTACTATAATACAAAATTGGAAAACATATTTGAGGCGTGCGGACCAGTGAGTGGCTAGCAAGTCGAAACACTATTTTTATTTATGTTGTGTAACGACGCATTGTAATAACTGCCATCTTTTGGCGTCGGATGAATGATTGATGGTATTTAGGTTTCTTAGGTTATGGGAAGTGTGGGGGAATGAAGCGGTCGTGGGGTCTTCATTGTGGGAACCATCCTGGAATTAGCCTAGACCAGAGAGAACAACGAAAAAAAACTAAAGTTGGACGGTGGCGGGGGTCGAACCTGGTCCGATTTGCCTTTCAGTTGCATATGCACGTCGAACCATCGTCCAGGGGACCGGGGTTCTATTCCCGCCATGGTCGACCATCTTGACTGGGGTTTTTTCGTGGTTTGCCTCTGTAGTTCTGTCCAGTTGAATAACGAGGAACAGGCCACGACCGTTCATTACGGTTTAAACCCCCAGATCGAATTTATTTCGCCTCGTCTTATCTCATGCATCGATGCCAATAGATCTCAATAGATCTTAGTCATCAGAAGACTACATCGCTTAGCCCAAAACATCGCTTAGCCCCCATGGCCTAACATATTCCAGTGTCCACGTAAAACAAATGATCGCAGTTATACTTTCTTGATGAACATATTGTAGTGCATGAAACTGCTTCATACCGGTAATTCATAGAAGTATTCTCCAATATGAATAGACATTCACCATATGTTACGTGTTATTTCTATGTAACGGTACGCGGTGAGGGAAAAATCGTTGGTTGGCCGTATATCGAGTGGTACTGTTTTTTGAAAGAGATAAAATTTTACTTATGCTAGCCTTTTCGACAAATATTGTCTCGATCTTGTCATGTATTAATTTTGTGTCTTGCGCTGTTCTAGTTGTATGATCATTCATATCTGTCAGTCACCCTGGTGGGAAATTTTTGCTCTATGGGGACTGGGGGCGCCTTCGAAAATGAACGTACATACCACCATTCACTCACTATCATAATTAATGTTCGTTTCCACGAAAGTTTGACAGTTGAGTTTCGGAATGACGGTCGAGGCGAAATGTAAAGCGCCAACTAAAAGACGATTTATGTGACAAGTGACTTGGCATAGAGTAATAATATTGGTCTATGGACATGGTTTAAACCACAAGTATGCCCGATTCGTGAAAGTGAGGATGGTCACATCACATCAAACAAAGTATCATTATTTAACAGCTTTTATGTATGCAGAGATATATAGATAGGCCTACTATGGAACGGAACCTTAATTATCATATTTTTCGAGAAAACAACCTAGGCCAAGGATTTTCAGCCGAACTTGTTCCAATTCTTGGGAAATGGCTCGCTTGAAGTTTGTTGGTATCAGTGTTCGCGGAATCCGAAGGATTTCTGAAGGAGACAATGATGGATAATGGGCGTGATTCATCTTCTCGGAATCGTTTGAAATTAAAATTATTAAATGTTGCTACTATTTTCCTCTCAGTTCAATTAAAGCGGTGATTTCTATCTAGTCCAACCATAAATTGGTTTCAAAGGGGGACTCACGCTCAGCGTCATGCACGTTTGTAGCGTCAATTCAACCTATGAACGATGGCAGTGACTTTACCGGATGAACATATTGTATCAATATAACCATATCGGTAGAACACTTTTCCATTTTATTTAAATTTGAATTTCGGTGACCGCACGTTCATAACTAAAGGCTATTGATTTGGTATCGTTTAATCAACATTACGAAAAAACATTTCAATTCCATTTCTCATAGTTGAGAGTGCAGATTAATATTTCCAAACCTAACTTTCCGTTTCCTTCGCTCCTAGTTTTCACCATTTCTCTCACTGGTATTGATTTTCCTAGAACGCACACTATGTGGGTGTTCTCTCGTATCTGGGTGGGCGTATCGCAAACAATCGCCATCGCCAGCGCATGTTTACCTTTTGTTGTAATAACTCATTTAAGTTATTTTTATTCCTTCAGTTTGTTGACGATTTACGATTGAATACCCGAAGACCGGACTGGTTTTGTTTCGCCATGGCGGGAAAAAAGGTTAATTCCAGCTCAATTAATTTTGCTTACGTATTTTGTTGACGATTCAAGTTTTGTGTAATCATGCATTTCAGTTACCTAAATGACTCGATGAGAAGTGTTTGTCACGATTAGGATGAGCGCTTTTCGAAGTCGATGTGTGGAAAACAAACCTGATCGAGTTAAATAAACACGATCTGCAAGAAAACATATTGTTGTATTTTTAGATTGAAGGACAGATCTACTTCCGGCAGGCTTACACTTGTGGTCACATAGAATGATCTTATTCGAAAATGAATTGAAATTGAACTGTACGTCATCTATATACCCGCGCTAATATTTTCACGGAATGTGCGTGTATATAGTGCGCGTTAGTTTTAGTGCGTGAAATGTGAAAATTTTCTTCAGGATGCATTTTAATATAGCTTCATCGACCACTTCATGTGACCACAAGTAGATGCGAGTTATTATTAATTATCTTTGATATAAACGGCATCGGTCTCTATTTGTGTCCTCCCAGAAAAAACACGTCTAGCAACTAGTATCAACTACTTGGGTAATTCCATAATCTCGCCGCAAATTGATGGATTTTCTGATAAACAATGCAGTTGGGTACCTCAGCTGCAATCTCGTCCTACTGAGATGGCTGGTCGAGTGGCTAGCACACTTGAACCGTCATTGAGGAGACCGGGGTTCGATTCCCGCCATGGTCGACCATCCTGACCGAGATTTCTCATTCGTTCAGGTTGATACTACAACGGGGCAACGATCCACGACCAACTCCTTCCCACTATCCGAAAACCCCCAATGACTTTCGTCTCAGCATCCCGCTATCTACTTAGTGTTAGGGTTTAAAGGCGCGTCGACAGCGAGGTCATTTTGTGCTCTTGTTACCTCATTCATCATTAACCGACTTTAATTGATCTTGGGTCGTCTGTAGAGTGCGTTGTTAAGGCGTCCCCAGTCACCATAGGGAGAAAAGTTCCCACCAGGATGATTATTTTTGAAAATATTGTGAATATTTATTATGGATCAGCCATATATTTAGAAGGTACTTCTCTGAATGGTGTGCAGTAGTTTCACAACAATACGTTCATCCGGAAAGCCACTACGATAATTTATGCTTCAGTTGACACTGAAAATAGTCACAAAACATGCGTTTCGCGTTACATACACCACTTGATTACTTCTTGAGGTATTTTATCATGTGTGGTATCGATGTGTCGTAAAAGAACTGGCTTTGAGTTGAGCTAAAAATAAACAGTTCAATTTCATGCGTTTGGCACACAAGACAGGGGAAAGCCACGCAATTTTTTTTCCGTAAATCGAGGTAATAACCGACACTATTTGTATCAGAACGGCTTCAGGTATGCTGAAGAAAACTAGCTTAGCTGGTAGAGGAAGATTTGATTGACCAACATATCAATTTCCATCTAGATGTTCACTATCTGATGGTTTTCGTGTATGTAACGAATTAACGTATTTTTCAACTAGTTTCTCCAAACTTTTCTAGGAATTTTCAACTTTTTTTTATTAATTTCAAATTTGTAATATACTATTTTAACCTTGATATATCGATATAATACTACATGTGATACATTTTTGTGGGTAGGTTTCCTTTAAAACACAACGGTCTCGCTGTGAAAAATCATAAATCACAACATCAACATACCTGATATTTGTGTTTGTTATGCTTGTGTTTGTTGTGACCTTGTGTCTTGGATACAAGTAATCACGCATCATTTATAATCGCACCTCATCACACTCCTTGTTCGACGACGTGTTTATTAGTGGCTCTCAGCCGGCGAGTCGTTATACCGTTGTTTCGTGAGAGTTGATCAAACCTACGTGTTTACAAGGTGTGATCTTGCTGGTCCGTTATGCTGGGCTTGCCAATTATTTGTTACAAACGTTCGACTTATGCATATACAAAGTTTGACGATACACTAGTTTTAAAAGTTCATGGAAAGATGGACGGCGGCGGGAATCGAACCGGGTCCGAAAACCCGCTAAAAGAACATTCAATCGAATTAATAGATAAACCCTGTAAAGATGAACGGCGGCGGGGATCGAACCGGGTCCGAAAACCCGATAAAAGAACATTCAATCGAATTAATGTTCGATTCAGCGGAATATCAGGTTTTTGGTGGTCGCGGTATTAGAAATCGAAATTCTAAAAACAAGGAAACACGGATATTTTCAATACCGATATTTATACAGATATTTTCAAACTGGTGTAAGTAAAAACTATTGAAATATCTCCAATTGCTGGATTGTCAGTATACGCTTACAAATACAATTTGTCGAAGCGTATACGCCTGACAATTGTGTGATTCGAGGTAAATATAGTCATTACTTACACCATCTTGTAGGTATTGAAAATATCTGTGTCCTCGTTCTTCGAATTTCGGTATCTCTCATCGTTCAAAAGCTATCAGTTATCACCAAAAAACGGATATTCCGCTAAATCGACTCCCGTGGCCTTTCATATGATTATGGTGGATACCGCAGCTCGTGTGCTATTTCCCATTTTGTGTCGTCGACCCGTGTCAAAGGTCATTCAGCCGCCATGTCTCGCCTTCACACGATCAGTGAATCGTAAAGAGCATGACAAATAAGGTGTGTACTCTAACAGATTACCTCTGGGATTCTCTGGCGCGAAATTATTCAATATGGACATCCTTTCGTACATTGACATTACCGATTTACGAGAATTGCATGAGCCAGCGACGTCACGCTATCTCGTATAAAGATCCACATTTCAATTTGGACTATTGGACATTTCTATGACGATCACTCTTCGATCGTTTCTATTGTATAGACTTGTGTATCCACGAAAGTAGGTCGTTGATTGATGAGAATTGTGGTGGTAAGATCGCCCTTGTGGTGCCCCGTCCGAACGATTCTGAACTGTCATTCTTAGCCTTAATTGGGAAACAATGGCTTTGAGTCACGTTTTCGATGTTGATCATTATCCACGCCATCAATACCATGGTAACTAAATTATCTAGGGCAGACGTCGTAGGCCTACTTGTCGGATACAGCAAACTTCGTCGATTGCTTCTACGCCGCTGTCCTCTTCTTCATTATCGTCCGCTCTATCTCCTCTTTCTAGACGAATTCCCTCCACCGTTCCCAACTTCCCATCATCTCTCTTCTTCCCTCAATTGACTACTTCGTACTTCACGGTCGAGGGTAATAAAAAAAAATGTAACTTCGCCAATCTAACTGCCACTTCAAGAATATAACGTTTTTGAAAATTAGTTCTTTATCGTTAACCTCGCACTCTGAAAAAGCATACCCTATGAATACCGGAAAAACGAATGGATGGTATTTGTCAGTATAGACTAACTTCGTGTAATCCGGGAGGTGAGGGGCATGTCGGACCTGGTTCGATCCCCACCACCATCCATCTCCACAGGGCTTTTTCCTACATTTCCCTCTGTAGTCTAGGCCAATACTGGGATGGCTTTTATAATATAGCCCACTACTGCTGCCTTCCACTATCCTTGTCATTCCAATGCTCGATTGCCCAGTGCTCAACTGGCCCTTGATTAGGCCCGACTCGTGTAAATGGCATTGGACGGTGGTCAGCTAGATCGGTGGCATGGCGAATCTCGCACACCCGGACATCGCCTCTCAAGGTGCGTGCACAATCCGTCGTGCGTATTGTTTCTCGTCGGTCGTGCGTGACCGAGACGAACGTACAAGCGGGCAAAATCACTCCTCCACCCATCGGCGTCTCACTTTCACTGTCAACATCACGTATAAACGATCCCAGTGACGTTCCGGGTCAGCATAATATCGCGAAACTGCTTCACACTGGCAGGGAAGTGTAGGCTACTCTCCAATACTATGGGTGGATTGCAAAGACGAAGTTTAAACCCGGGATTACTTTAGACGTCGTCTAAGTAAAAAATAACTTTGCAGAGGCAACGCAATTTTGTATTTAGACGGCGCCTAAGTAGGCCGGGATTTAAACTTCGTCGTTGCCATCCATCCTAGGATACATAATGCACATTCACTATAAATCGAGGGGTAAACAACTCCTGAAATCTGGTGTACACTTGCCGTGAAATTCCCTTGAAATCCCTGAGATCTCTGAAATCACTTGAAATGTCTCCAATTCCCCTTTGAAATCTCTGCGATCTTTGAAATTCTTTGAAATCTTTCATTTCCTTTCACCCTTTGAAATCTTTGAAATCTCTTGAGACTACCAGAAATCAGGTGTACATCAAATTTGCGAGTTGTAAACCCCTCGCTATAAATATGTTGTGTGTTTCTAATTATTTAGTATTTATTTGGCCTTGTTTTTCGTTCTCTTTGTTGCTTAGTATGATCTCATTGTTGCTTAGTATAATTTCATTGTTTTAGTATTAATTTGCCTGAGGATGGTGTAGGTTAATTTATAACGAAACGTAGCATTGAATCGAGCATTTTAAGTATCCGAAAAACTAGCAATTTTTTTCTAACAATACAATCACAGATCTTCATATTCTCCCTGGCATTTGTTTCCACGTTAGGCTCGTGACGTAACAATCGAGCGAGCAATGAAATAATGGCACACTTGACCTTGTCGCCGTGTTCTGTACAGATCGTGAAGATTCCCTCGTTCTCTCTCTCCTCTCCCTCGCTCTCCCTCTCCGTAGCTTTCTCGCGGCGATCTCGCGAGTAGTTAGTTGTACATCGAGCACCGACAGCTTCACACCTTGATGGCGGTACGACCCTCTCGCGGTACGACCCTCGCGGTACGACCCTCGCGGTACGACCCATACGTGTGGAAACGACTTACTCACAAGATGACAAGAAAGGGACCACTTGGAAAATGTCAATTTTGTTGTGACCATTCGAAATTCGAAATCTGAATAGTGTGACGTGTGATGCAAGTGAGATCGATGTCGGTTCTACTTGAAATGGAATATAAATTTACGTCCAACAAGATCTGAGTTGTGAGCGATGTGGGCTTCTGTCTCCAAGCCACCAATGTTGTTGTAACATAAATGTACCATTTCTCCAACGCATGGTTGTAACTCGACACGTTGGTGACATCCTCTATAGGCCGAGCATGTAAGTAGATTTAGAGATTTGAATGGATGCCGTACACCCCACACATCAAAGTGATTCGGTTCAGTAATCCCCATTCCCCCTTGAAAGACGAATCGCGATTTCAATAATGCAGCGATTGTCCAACAATAAATAAATCAATCAATCAAATAAATGCAGTAGTAAATGTTTCCATGACGATAGGTGATCACTAAACCTAACTGACGTGTCTTCAACCCACTATCTAATACTTATTCATATCAGTATTTACAATTTACAGTATTTATGCATATTGAGCAGAGTAGAATTTAGGTGAATGTATTTTATATTCAATACCATTTACTGTACTCAATACTTGCAGATAAATTCCACACACTCTGATGTCCATCAGTATTAAGTTGGAGGAACGACAATTATCAGTTTGTGGTCATGTCCTGGTCATACAGGAAGACACTCCCATCTTACAGGAATATGGCCTCTCATGGTGATATCCTAGAAACATTTTGTAGACTTCCATAAAACTAGATCAAATAGTGGTGCGAATTGATGGAACCAGGCGCTTATAGGAATGGGGGGATTGGGAGGTTTAACCCCCACTAATGATCCCCCCTTCCCCAACCCACACAACATGCCTTGACATCACAATTTACTTATTCTACAATCTCACTTCATGGTAGATCTGTTTCTGAGAGCCGGTTTGACGAAATCTTAGTTACGTATTAATCAGAGAACTATTAGCTCGGGTACGAAAATAACACACGTACCCAAACAAGGGTGATACCAAGTAAAATACACCGCCAACTATTGCTGTTACTAACTGTCAATACGTAAAACTGGGCCTAGGATGATCAAAGTAGGCTACAACAAAGGGTTTGACATTTTCCATACCCCAGTATGTGCGAGAAGCCCTAGATATTTATTCCATTGTCATTTCCAATTATTTCCCTCTCCCCCCTCCCGTTGTCAAATCGAACGTAGGATGAAACTGTATATTTAAATCGGTGTACATAACATTTTTTAAATCTGGCGATATCATGAACGAGTGGAATGCTGTTTTTTTTTCGATCATACCCACGGTTGTGTCGGTTCGCGATCTGTCTAATCCCCAAAACACGGTTCGTCCTCAAAGGGCTCGCACGTGACGTCATAGCCTAACGAGTGTTGTGATTGGCCTGTACATGTCGCTATCAGAATCATGTGGTGCGCAGGACCTCGCGGAGTTCTGGAATTATGCAGGTAATTATGTTGCATAACAAAGCATAAGTACGCGATTAAAATGTATCATAAATGGTGATAAGCGAATATTTATACGTGGTTTGGTTTTTGTAGACGTGATGTGGAATTGACAAGTGACATCAGCTGACCGGACTTTTCTTCAACACCTCGCGAGATAATGGGGGGCATATGTGATAACAGGCGTGAGAAAGTCGGTTTCTTTTTCCGTGTGTTGAATGCGATGTAACATTGAAATAAGCTTATCTGTTCCGATATCAATTAATTTTTAAAAATATTATCTGCATTTATTTATCACTCAAGGTGAATTGTATGTAGATCACTTCTTTATCCAAGTGTCGATTCCTTTGTAATGCAAGTCGAGGGACCGGCGGCGAGAATTTTTCTGCAATTAGATTTTTAAATGGGACTTGAAGTGACCAATGGGAACGCCACGATATGTGACGTCATGACTCGGTTACCCACCCGTGCCTATGACATGCTAAAGTAGCGCTAGGCAAGCATATGTCTGTGTGGTGCTACTGTTAGCATAGCTGCCTGACATTTTGAAGGTTCATGGTTCGGGCGCAGGGTTATGGTTTTCAGTTGATTTTTTTCAATTTTATTACAAACGAAAATATCTACATGAATGTTGTGATTTTTAAATATTGAATTGAGTCCCATTTAAAAATCGACTTGCCGAACAAATTCTTGCGACGGGTGGTCGAGTGGCTAGCACTATGACCCGTTATTCAGGAGGCCATGGTTCGATTCCCGCCATGGTACCACATCCAGATGTGGTACGGAGGAGGGACGGTCGCTAGTTCTAGTCGATTTGGGCGAACAAGCAGTTTTCCTGGGCAAATAATTGCTGTATGTAAGTGAATTGCTATGTCGATGATCATGTGGAAAACCAGCTCAGTTAATTAACTCACCGCATGGGCGCTGATGTCGAGATACGGCCTTGACTTTGCACACATAGGCGTCATGCAATGATTTATGGAAATTCAATATTCGTTCTATTATCGCTTGGCAATTGTTGAGTTACGTAGGTATACAAGGATGTAGTAACCGAATGGAATGAAAGTTACGCAATGTTTTCTTTTAATACTTATTTTACGCTTCTTTGTAAATAAAAATAGGCATCCTACTGTTTATTACAATACCTTTTCTCTAATTTAAATTTGGAGTCTGTTTCAACCGAAATTATTTGTATTACTCTTTTTAAGGTCAAGGCTTGCTATACACGTAAAATCAAATTTTGATATGTAAATATGCGCAAAGTTACGACGTTAAGTTTTCAATATTGTCTCGCATTGAGCAACCGATAGAGGGATATTTCGGCATTGTATTCTTTTTTCAATTCATTTTCTGACGTTTCTACATGGAGAGTATAGTGACCGAGTGGCTAATACAATCGTCATCGATGAACCTCCGCCATGGGCGACCATCCGATATAACCGATTTTTCGTGGTTTCCCTCTTGCGTTCACGTTGATACTGGAATGGGTCATCACATCAGACCACGAACGACTCCCTTTTCATCCGGATCTCATCTCATCATCCCATCTCACTCATCGACGCCAATAGATCTTGGTCATGAGTGCAGTGCATTCTTAACCCAATCTAGATAAGAATTATTTGATTACTTGGCCAGGGAGTTGACTTACCATTAGTTTCATTACCCACTTGAACCAGTCCTTCCAGAATAAACCGAAGATCGGGCGAATTGAAGCCACGTCAACCCACTTGATACGTATATATAATAATTACAAGTCGTCTTGGGCAAACCTCCGCCCACGACCACAACAACAACAACAACAACAACAATTGCCGTGTATACTAATGATGATTACACCGGTGTGTGCCGAGACACGTGACTTGACGATCGGGTCGCCGTCCAACTGCCTGGCGGCTGTACCGTGTGTTTGGCCGTGCTGCTTACTCTATCGTGTCGCATGCTATAGGCGATTAATTCTATTAGTTCTAAATTCTAATGATTGAACTTGAGTTGGGACAACTGTGTTTGGTCAACTAACCCAAATCAAGCCAATAGTATACAAATCTAAACTAACCAATCTATCCTAACTAACCTATCCAAACAAACATCTTCATCTCATTTCATCTCGAATAATCCCAATCTGAAGCGTACTTCTTGTCTGTCGAAGAGATCAAGTGACAGCCGCAAGGCAGTTTGATGGCGACCCGCTCAGTGGCTCTCGATTACCGCAGGTACGGTCCTCGCGTAATGAGTCTGTAATTCGTGTTCAGGCCTTCGTTTCATCGTTCGCTGCCCGATGACATTTCAAGGTCTCTTTTAGGCAGAACAACAATAGGCCTCGGCCTTCGCCGTCACATAATTACGTGGATATTCGGACAACGAAAACGGGGAAATACTTTCGAAATGAGAAACACACGTTCCATGTGGATATTAAATATACTCCTTTGTTTTGATTATTTTCGTAAGATATCTCTCTCTCTATCTCAGGATTTTAATGATTATAAATTTTATGCCAATTGATTTTTTTATGTCCGAGATCGACATGATGTTGTGACATGGATATGTGTTACTGTTTGATTTGTTTTTGTTTTCGAAAGTAGGTTATGGTAATGAAGGTCTTTTTCTCATGGCCTTGTTGTTTTATTCTGTGTGCTAAGAATAGATTGCTATAGGTGGACGTGCCGGGATCTGTACCCGGAGAGTTGATGGAGGTGCCCGAACTAATCGCTTAATTCGGTGCTGGTGTTTCGTTGCGCTTTTTACTCTTACTTCCTTCATTTTATTTTATTTCCATCATTATTTTTTAAATTTTAAATTTCAGCACGTAACAAGCAATAAAAAACACATTTCTCTAGCCCCCTGATGGAACATACGCATAGCTATTCGGCTTTTACAATACACTCATTATAAACTAGACTGAAAATATCTAAACAAGACTGGAAATACGATATCTTTTCATACAACTGGGTAATTAGTTCGAATGATATCAATCATGTTCCATAAAGGAGACCTGGGTTCGATTCCCGCCATGGTCGATCATCTTGACATAGGCTTTTCGTGTTGATTTCCTAATGCAGTAGAGCTTGATACTGAGATGGTACCAAGTCATGACCGACTCCTTCTCCACTATCCAAAATAACACTTTCAAATTACGTATCTTATATTTTATCATCTAATTCATCATTCACCGACGCCAATAGGCCTCGTTATCAGTATAGTACGCCGATAAACCCAATATAAATCTATAAATGAGTCAATAAACACGTCGAAGAAAATGATAGTAGGTACGAGATTTGAAACGCGATTTCTTTCTAATTCATTCTGCAGGTAATAATAAAATGTGTATATATGCATATTGCATACTCCACTCAAGTTATTTTACGATATGTAACACGCAACCTTGCACTGAGTTTGATTGGTGTTTCAGTTAGCAGTGAAACCTTTGAACAGGTTGCTACAATAATGACTTGAAATGAGATTCGGTTAGGACCTGCAAGTGAAGCTAAGGTCAGGGCTCGGATGAAGGTCCCCGTGTAAAAGTAGCGAGTGAAGGTCGCGAGATGAGATTAATTGTACAGTCATCGTTTTATATAACCTTCTTTTAGTTTAATAACGTCGAAACTTCATGCATTGTATGTTTGCATCTACGAAAAATGAACGTGGTCCTGTACCAATTTAATACCTAATGCTGATGAAAATTTGATTATTGAATACCTCCCTGGATGAAGGGTATCCTATTAAACCTATAAGTTATTTCAGAAAATAGTTCAGAAGCAAAAAAAAATGATTTAACATGTAAAAACTTGTTTCTATTCTCTAACAGTAACATTATTTGTAGAAAATAGAACATTGAATGTTAATTTACGTAGACACCCATTCTCAACCATGGTTGATGTTTAGTGCTGTATTTTCCATTTTTTATGCTACTTTTGGGGGCTAGTTTTGTGAACTATTCTAAATGGTCATGAACCTTTTTCAAGGAATCGCAAACTTTTTCTATAGCTTATTATTGAAATGTTCGATAATTGAAATGTTCGATAATGTTTGATAAATTTGTTCGATAATGTTCGATAACCCTATATCAAGGAACTTATCATGTGTTTGCTTCTCCAGGGGACAAGTTCCGCCTGGTTCTGGCGACGACGCTGCGTGAGGACGGCTAGCCCGACTCTGGCGACTGGTACCCGATGTCAAAGAACTTATCCTGTGTTTGCTTCTCCAGGGGACAAGTTCCGCCTGGTTCTGGCGACGACGCTGCGTGAGGACGGCTAGCCCGACTCTGGCGACTGGAACCCGATATCAAGGAACTTATCCTGTGTTTGCTTCTCCAGGGGACAAGTTCCGCCTGGTTCTGGCGACGACGCTGCGTGAGGACGGCTACCCCGACTCTGGCGACTGGAACCCGATATCAAGGAACTTATCCTGTGTTTGCTTCTCCAGGGGACAAGTTCCGCCTGGTTCTGGCGACGACGCTGCGTGAGGACGGCTACCCCGACTCTGGCGACTGGAACCCGATGTCAAAGAACTTATCCTGTGTTTGCTTCTCCAGGGGACAAGTTCCGCCTGGTTCTGGCTACGACGCTGCGTGAGGACGGCTAGCCCGACTCTGGCGACTGGAACCCGATATCAAGGAACTTATCCTGTGTTTGCTTCTTCAGGGGACAAGTTCCGCCTGGTTCTGGCGACGACGCTGCGTGAGGACGGCTACCCCGACTCTGGCGACTGGAACCCGATATCAAGGAACTTATCCTGTGTTTGCTTCTCCAGGGGACAAGTTCCGCCTGGTTCTGGCGACGACGCTGCGTGAGGACGGCTACCCCGACTCTGGCGACTGGAACCCGATGTCAAAGAACTTATCCTGTGTTTGCTTCTCCAGGGGACAAGTTCCGCCTGGTTCTGGCGACGACGCTGCGTGAGGACGGCTACCCCGACTCTGGCGACTGGTACCCGATATCAAGGAACTTATCATGTGTTTGCTTCTCCAGGGGACAAGTTCCGCCTGGTTCTGGCGACGACGCTGCGTGAGGACGGCTAGCCCGACTCTGGCGACTGGAACCCGATATCAAGGAACTTATCCTGTGTTTGCTTCTCCAGGGGACAAGTTCCGCCTGGTTCTGGCGACGACGCTGCGTGAGGACGGCTACCCCGACTCTGGCGACTGGAACCCGATATCAAGGAACTTATCCTGTGTTTGCTTCTCCAGGGGACAAGTTCCGCCTGGTTCTGGCGACGACGCTGCGTGAGGACGGCTACCCTGATTCTGGCGACTGGAACCCGATGGACACGGAGGGGTCGCGCGCAGACAGCTTCGAGTACGTCATGTTTGGGAAGATCTACCGCATCGAGGGTGACGAGAGCAACGCCGAGCCCTCCAGTCGACTGTAAGTACCACTCTCTTGGCAATATCTATACTTGCGCAGGCGCGTAGTTAGGAGAGGGAATAATCGAATAAGAGGAACCAGTTTTATTTCAACATTGCGGCGTGTCGTCCAGTAGGCCTAGCTATCGTGTATGATGACTCCATACCTTGTCCAGGTCAGAAGGTGGAGACCGAATCAGGCGTGCGAACAGAGCAGACAAGGAAGGGTACACTGGATTTTTATCCTTGATATCTCGACAAATTGTCACAGAATTAACATTTCTCGCACCAACCAATTCTTACAAACTTATATTGAACCAAACCTATACGAACCTCAATTCATTCTAATTGATTGAAATTCCAAAAATTTCACTGCGGGGCGAAAATATGGGAGCTTCTCCCATTATCAGCTCGTGATGATCATTATTTCCGTTAGGGGTGTTGCCAGAAATTGTATGGGTATCCATTTTAAACCTTAATGTGTTGACTAATTGTTTTCAGCTCATATTTTTGTTCATGTTTCCACTACCGGTAATAAAGTGAGCATATTGGGATATCACCTAACCATGTATATTTTGTATATTTTTTTCGCAATTGGTCGTTACCTATTGACATGTTTAGCGTGCACACATGGTCACAATCAGGGGCGTCAGAACACTTTGCAAGTGGGGGGGGGGGGAGCAAGGTCAACAATTGAGACCCGCGGAAACTTAGATTAATGAACAAATAAAAGTGGAAAAAAATGATAGCTAATTTTAAAAGTGGGTTTCGACAGGAAACAACGAGACAAATTGGGTCTTGCAAGATCTTTTTCTTGCGCCCCCCCCCCCCCCCCCCCCCTTGGCTAACCCTGTTTCGACGCCAGTGGTCACAATACCCTTCAAAATACTACGGCTATGCAAATATAACTTCGTTATGTTGGTTGACGACCTTCTTTCGTGAATACAGACAGGTATGACTTCAGTCTGAACCGATGTAAGCCATGATGTGTACACAATTGCGCTCCTGTCTCGCTATGTTTCCTCCCAAGAAAACTCCACGTCGACGTGAACCCTCGGGAGGGTAATTTATTTCTTGGATGCAGCGCTATTCCTGTAGACGTTCATGTTTGTTTATTCCAATGTCTGGTACTTCGTTGTGGATAGACCATTGTTTTGTAAATGGAGGTTCAACAAGGAATGTCTAAACATGTACGGTATACTGCATTGGCGTTTTCAGTTTTTTTGTTGATCGGTTGATGTCGGTGTCTGATGGTATATGTGTTATCATTTTCAATCGTCGTTGAAAGAAACGAGAAACGGCGAAACTAATTCGGATTTAAAACTCGTTTTCTGATGCTATGTTTAAATTATTATCTACTGTTCTTGCATAGGCCTAGATTGTCGTGTTGTATGTGTGACGGTGTGTACGTAGACAGAGGTAGGCCTAGGCCTATGTGAGTTTTTCCTCGGTCTAGTGACTTGGACGCGTTGTGATTGTCAACGTCGAAATGTACAAGTACCTCGTTCTTATTAGAGAAGCGAATTGTTCCACGAAAGAAAATATTAAGAAAACATGCAAATAACCGTGTGTGAAATGAATAAACTGCAATTCGATCAATTATTTCTGCTAGAAAGCACTTCACAATTACCCTACAAACAGGTTGGTTATTTACTAAAGCACTGGGATGAAGATGAAAATATGAAGGAACTAACTTTGAGTATTCACATGGTGTCTTCAGTATGGGTCATGGTGGTGGTTGATTGCTCAAAATATTCGACAACATAAAAATCTAGTTGACATCTGATTAATCTTCCAATATTAATTTTCAACATATTTTTTTTCATCATTTTTTATTTCACAAGAAATTAATACAGAAAAGAAAAGTACAGTTTGCTAATTCTAAGCCACAAAGTCTTGGTTAGACTTATCTGTGGAATAATTCAAAATTAATATGGGATAACATATTCTACAACGTACATACGATTATTTTGAACATATCGATTAGTTTATGTAGTCTCTGTTCAGTCATTTACATTTTCCATAACCCCAAGCTCAAAATACGAAATTTAATTACGAAAAAGTTACGTGATTTGTATTTTCATTTTAAGTCGATTGCTTGACTTGCTTGCTCCAAAAATACTCGCGAGTGCGTGGTAGATTAATGAGGTTTACGTCAACCCATGCCTTACGCGGGACTCGCAAATCCGTGCCTTGAGCGGGACTCGAACCCACGTCTTGAGCGGGACTCCAACCCACACATTTCACGTTGTCCAACACTGTCAGTACAACACAAGCAACTCGTGTGTGGAAGCCCATTAACACATCCACTTGTGAATGCCACGACAAGTGTTCTTGCCATGTTTGCCTGTGTCTGTATTGATCTGCCATTGCCAGGTGTTTCCATTACATACGAGCCCCGTGTTAAACGCTGTGATGTCATTACCTTGAATAGATTATGAACAGAAAAACTTGAACGCCAAGTCACTTGGTTACCAATCGATCAGAATATTACTACTGTACTAATCAAATTGAACAAGCGACATTAAAAATGCTTACAGCAGTACGAGAAGTCGAACCTGTTTATCTCTAGATTTTTTTTCATTATTGTTCTTGTTGGCTAATGAATTACGAGAGCTTGTGAGAAAACCTCATTTTACCTCAACTCGGTTCGTGGTTTTTCCTCCGTAGTACGAGTGAATTTCAGACGAGGTGATTTCTCTCTCTCTCTCACTCTCTCTCTCTCTCTTTCTCTCTGTCCTCTCTCTCTCTTCTCTCTCTCTCTCGCTCTTTTTTCTCTCTCTCTCCTACAATATGGTACACGACCGCTTCCTTCCCACTATCCTCCATATTACCTTTAAGAACCTTAATCCCACTGTCTCATGATCTCAATAATCATACATTATCCAACGCCAATAGCTCTGTGATTCCAGTTATCATTACTCTTATTCCATGCGTCGTTAAGCAAAATAAATATCAAATCAATTCAAATATAATTGAAATTACATTTTTATTGTTCTGCCGGCATTATTAAATTGAACACAAATTGGCACCCGCTATTCGTCGGACTGCGTCTCCCAAGACGTTGTTGTTGTGCGCAGCCCATATACTAACCTCTCATTAACCTAATCGAACTAATTTAATGAACCTAACCCATTCAAATTGAACTAAACTATACCAAACTCCTCTCTCTCTCTCTCTCTCTCTCTCTCTCTCTCTCTCTCTCTCTCTCTCTCTCTCTCTCTCTCTCTCTCTCTCTCTCTCTCTCTCTCTCTCTCTCTCTCTCTCTCTCTCTTCTCTTCTCTTCTCTCATCTACACTCATTTCATCCAATCTGAAACCAATCTAAACCCTAGGCCTACTTCCGGTCCGACGAATAGTCACTTCGAACGAAACTGTGAGCATCCACTCGGAAAATCACGTTTTGGCGCGATCTTACAGCTCTTGACCCTTGACCTTCTTATGAATCACGAGCATTTCTCCCCCAAGTAACCTTGCCATCCATCAGTCAGTAAAAAAGAGTACTTTATAAACAATCAACAGGATGTCCACGACATAAATGTCAGGTAATCTCTCGGGCTGCATGATGCAACAACTGTCAGTCGTCGCTGTGCCATGTGACAATCTCGCGGTGACGTCAGCCAGCATCGGGTGTTGCTGTGCCGTGACTCAGTCGGTTTCCCTGTGTGCCTGTCGGCGGTCGTCGTGTTGATGTCCAGGCCTGGATAACAGGCTGGATAACCGGCGGGAATCGGGAGTGCGTTGTCTTTTCGTTGTTCCCCCGTCGATGACTCATGGTGTAGACGACGCAGCATCGTTCCAGTATATATAAACGCAAACCCCGCTTGGTCACCGTCTAGTTGAGTGGTTGTGAAGACGAGAATAGTAAGGTAGGAACTCGGTTTGCCAATCCTGGCACTCGATTGTTAGATGTAGGTTTTTATACCCAGTTCGCCAATGCTGGCACTCGAATTATGAGTTGTTTCAGCTGTGTTTCGGTTTCTTGTGTTTTGTGAGATTTTGTAAATTGTTCAATCCAGTTCGCCAAGGCTGATACTTGATTTTTGTGGATTCGATTTCTTGTGATTTGTCTTGAGATGTCGTAAATGTGTCACTCCGTGCACCATCGTGTACCGCCTGAACCAGAAGTAAGACCCTTTTTTCTGCTTCGTTAAACCTTTAGTTAGACCATAGTCAATGGTTAGACGATGGATTGTCATGGTATAACGCTGGTCTACGGCTAAACTACGGCTAAACCCGACAACCATTCCATGGGATTTGTTAACCGGTGTATCGGACGAACAGACAGTGAAATGCTAGGAGTAAATGAAAAAATGTCATATTGCGACGTTGTTTTATCTTCTGTCAGTGGTACTGTGGTCCTACGTAAAGGTCCAACCTGATTATTTTGTTACTACTTGAGTAATTTTGCTATCAAGAACGTTTGCTTTTGTACCAAACTTACTACCTGCATGAATTATATCATCCATATGGAGTGATGATCAAATTGTTTCCTTCCATTATTTATGAAGTAATCGGGTTTTCTAGGTTGGATGTCAAAGTGCGCCGAAATTTCTGTCAATTGATTAGACTAATAAGTATGTTATTTACCAGTCTACTGCAAGTGCGCATTGCAGGTGCAATTATCCAGATAGCCTCGGGAAATGAGTCCATATCTAATTTAGGAATAATTGTTTTGCTTTTGGTAGGATGTGCGCGGTAGTAATCAGTCTTATTGCGACTTGTTTATGTTCGTCATGGTTATACTCTGGTCCTACGTGTTAGGTCCAACCTGATTATGTTGTCAACTAATTTTGCTATCGAGTAGTTATGTCAGTTATTCGTGCGAGTTGAATTTTGTTCAACGGGTTCAGATGTGACGTTATGTTTACTTGACGTTATGTTTACTTACAACGTAGCTTTTGTCCTCCGTGACGATTTGAATGTCAAGTTCCCGTGCTAAGTGTTGCGCAATACATACTGCCGTTGTGTGGTTACGACTTGTGTTGCCATCTGTCGGCGAAGTAGTCGACCACGAAGACAATATGTGAGACCGTGTGCGCATGTGCCAATGGTAAGAGCGGACGAATTGAATGACCGTCATTTCCATTCAGGTTGCAATGATGGCAGGTGCGGTAACCGAAGTAAATTAATTCAACCACAAGATTTTAGGTTCACCTTTCTACGCTTGTCCTGTATACTTGTATTCACGAAAGAAGGCGGTTATCTACAAACATAACAAACCTCATCGTCATATTTGTATCGAGGGGTTTATAAATCGCAAATTTTGGTGTACACCTGATTTCAGAGGATTTCATAGCAAGTGTACACCGGATTTCAGGAGTTCTTAACCCCTCGATTTGTATTCTCTATTTATATTGGGTTTAACGAGGGCACTGTCGTACTAATTAAGATCTATTGGCGTCGGATGAATGATTAATGACATGATGGGGTGAAAGACTCGGGTATAGTGAGAAGACAGTGGTCGTGGACTAGATTAGAGGTACCATCCTGCCATTAGCCTAGGGCCTAGACTCTAAGGGAAACCAAAAAAGCTGAAGATAGACGGTGTCTGGGATTGAACCGAGGTTTGATATGCCCCTCACTTCCCGGATCATAACAAGCGGACGTGACGGTCGACTTTTTGGATCTTTACAGAACTCGTATTTCCATATATTTCACGAAAATTCAGGGAGATCCAGAGACTCGATTGTGTACGGAAAATTGCGAAAAATTGAACATACATTTTCTAGCCAAGTTTTGTATTAATCCAAAATATAGATGGTTAGGTGCTACTATACTATGCTCACTTCACTAGTCGAAACAAACACCATTTTTAGGTGAAAACATATTTTTGGTACATTTTCATTCAAATCGTATGAAAATGATTGTTCTGCATAATATTGATGGTTCCACCATTGACTCAAGAACTCTGGTTCCACCCCTAACGGAAATCAAACGCAATCACGAGCCGATAATGAGGAATGCTACATTTCGCCCCGCAGAAAATTTTAGAAATTTCGAGATTCAATCGACTTGTTAGGTTTGCTAGAATTATGTTGGTGCCAGAAACGAAATGTTATTGTGTGATCATTGTTCGAGATTGTTCAGTGTGACGTACCGACCCATGTCTAGGCGGATCCATGTCTAGGAAGCATCTCCGAAATAAATCGTTTTAGTTATTCATCTTCATATCGTTCGCTTTCGTCACGGTACTCCTTATACGAGTCCATGGGAGTCGATTTAGCGGTATATCAGATTATTGTTGATCACTTTTGAACGGAATGAGATATCGAAATTCTGAAAAAGAAGAAACAATTTTTTAATACCTTCTAGAGGTGGTGTATAAGTAGGCCTACTAACTATTTATCTCCGATCACCTGATTGTCAGGCGTATACGCTTGAAACTACACATTTTTTAACCGTGCGCGACGACTATGCGATGTGATAGAGACGAATAGTTATTATCTGCAGCATCTTGACAGTATAAAAAAATCTGTTTCCTCTTTTTAAGAATTTCAATATCTCGACATACCGTTCTAAAGTTACTCAAAAACTTGATATTCCGCTAAATCGACTCCCATGGGCTCTTCAGTTCGTTATTGTGGGTGATCAAATGGTCGTAATATCGGCTCGGTTACGATCCTCGTATCGTAACCCTGGAAGATCGGCGAGAAGACCCTCTGTTATGAGGACGATCGACAGAGGACCGGCGACAGAGGACGCGATGCTGGTGTGGAACGGGGAGCCACTCTGAGTTCACTCTGTTATTTGTTCGAGTGAACACAGCTGGTGGTATCTCAGTTACATGCCAGCAATACACACAGCCTTCTTATCGCGTCGACGGCCGACACCTTCGGATACGCCCCCACGTTGCGACATGACTTGACAGCGTACAGCCCGACGAGTGGAGTATGTTTTACAACATGTACTTAATTACATTTTATTTCAGTATCTTGTTTTCTTATTTTGTTTCCAGTTTTTACAATTGCGTACAAACAGTGGTACAAGTAGTTGCCTTATATACCTGTATGAAAGGGAGCGGTCATGAGGGTGTTTGCCAATTGAGCCAATTCTTCTACCCAAGTTATTAATTATTCTAATTTCTCATTCTCAGTTCAAAATTTAATACATTGATAATCCAATACCATTTTAAATGTAAAATAGAAATCTGCCGATTCATAATGGGATGGATATTTAAAGAGCGACAACAATGTTTTTGCCACAAAAAAAGTCACAAGTATGGCTACTCTCTTTCATACGAATATATATAGGGTTCCTACGTACAAGTAGGTACAGCTCATCACGGCTTCTAGTATCGCCTTTCTCACATTCGGCACTGTATATCCTAACGCCGCAGTGTTGATTTCAGAGAAAGAGAGAGCAGAGAGAAAGAGAGAGAGTGCAATAATCCCCCTCCCCATTTCGCTTAGTCACAAGTTTATTTCACGCTTTTTTCCAGTGCGCTTCTTATGCCTTGCTTTTCGCAGATCAGCTGTTCACCTAATAATAGAGATGTCACCTTTTAAGTGTTGTCGGTAGTAACCAGTAGCGCTGATTGTTGTCGCCTGTTACGTGTGGCCGCCGCTTGGTGGCAGCACGGGTAGGTCGATCGGGGAGGGGTGGGGGGGTAAGTAATCGGACAAAACGGCAGTGCTACTTGCGATCGTCCTCAAGATAGTCACCATGTGTGAACACTTGGAAGAAGACCTTATCACCTTTTTTCAATCGGAACGACAAATCGACTATCTTAGGGAAGAAACTCTTCTGTGATTTGGATTATGCTCATATTTTTGTTTCGAAATATGTTCATAGCTCTGGCATTAGTACACGAAGATATAATTTTTCAAATTTTGTATTTAAAAATTCTATGGACGTGGATTTAGATTACATTCGAATGAAACAGTGAATTGAACGATTTTATTTTATTGCGTATATTGATTTAAACTTTTCGTTTTTCTATTGTAAAATACCAGGTAAATTGAAACAGTGATAAGCCGAAGACATTCCATCAACATTTGTACGAAACTAGCGAGCGAAGAAGTTTCTTTCCGAGCATTATTCTAATTACCTGAACTCTTTGCTTACCTGGCGTGTTATTTTCGAACGTTGAAGACAAAAAAAAACACGAATCCTGTTCTAACCTATGTGATTTGGCACGTGTTTCAAGCTTATTATTGGTGCATTGTTGGCGTGTTGACAATCGATTGTGGCGCCTCCAGGTCGCCGCGACGTCCGTCACAACTGCTCCCCCCCCCCCTTCCCACCCCGCCCCTCCATACCGAGCACCGTCGTGGCTTCTTAATCCTGGTACAGAGACGACTGCAAAGAACGATTTTTATTTTTTTATGTATTTTTTTTTGTAATGAGCTCAGCATTTTTCATTTTTTCTCCTAATACTTTTGCTTTATTTTCTATTTTTTGCGTAGAACTATAATGTTTTTTATTATTTTAAATACAGTATAATTGAAGTACAACAATAGTTAGTCATCAAAATAAATACTACCAATAACTGCACACAATAAGTTTTATACATGTTTTGCAGAAGAAAAGTAGGATAATTAATTCGATGTGTACAAGTATTTTAGCGTAATCATTGAAAGTTAATCATATCGAAAACAATAGTAATCATTGTCAAAGCTTTGGATTCGAGACTGTAAATGTGATAAATTGAAGACTTGCCATATCTCTAACCACTAATAGCCAGTAACATCTGTAATATTCCTCCCCAGTTAACGCTTTAGTCGATGAAGACAAAGTACCCTCAACTAACTGATCCACCTCATTCTTCCATCACTCGACCCCATCGGCATGCTATGAGGATAAAATGTGTGATTTAAAGGGTGCATGGGAGTCCATTAGGCGAAATAACAGTTTTTTCTTTGGACCACTTTTGAACGGTATGATACATCACAATTCTAATACAACAGAAACACTGACATATTTTAATACCTTGAAGATGGTGTACAACAAACTGTTAACTATTTATCTCGTAATTTTCACAGGAATATAGCTGAAAAAAAACTTTTTTCAGCTGTATACTGAGAAAATTCTAGCATCCATGGTTAATAATTCAATGTATCATCATTTTGAAGGTATTGAAGAGATCTGTATTCATTTTGCATTATAATTTTGACATCCACCGCTCAAAAGTTATAACCATAGAACTGACATCACTAAGTCGACTGCAGTAATCTTTTCTACGAGTCCATTGGAGTCGAATTAGCGTGATATCATATTTTCGGTAATCACTTACGAACGGTATGAAATATCGAAATTCTATTCAAGAGGAGACTGATGTTTTCAATGCCTTCAAGATGGTATTAGTAATAACTCTCTCCCATCGTATAATTGCCACGCGCAGTGAACAAACACATTTTGTAACCGTATACGCATGACAATTATGCGATATCAGAAGAATAGTCATTACTTATACCATCTTGAAGGTATTGGAAATATGTATGTTCCCTATTCAACCGAATCTCGATATCTCGTACCTCCAAAGTCTCACCCTAAAACTGACATCACTTAAACCGACTCCAGTAATCTGTTGCAGTCGATCAAGTAGGTCCACCTGTCGATGGCATGCAGTAGTAATAACATGTTGGACGGGACACACCTTCGACTAGTAGTAGTAATACCTGTTTGTTTTTTGTCTCCCCGCTTTGGTTTTAAATAATTTCACGGCCAATTATGCAACGTCCAATCATAATTACACGCGCTTGTTTGATTGTTTTCCGAGAATCTCGGTGTTCGTCTTCGTTTCGCGGCGGTAATTAAATGTAGATCGTCGCGCTGAAAATCGACCACATTTTCAATCGGTTGAAATATTCATTTTATTTCAGTGTAATACAGTGATACAGGTGGTGAGAATAGAGCAGAAGTCCCGTAACAGCATGTGCCTCACTATACCTGCATAATAATGTAAATTATACAATTATAAATCACGAATTAGATCAGTAAAAAAAATTAATAATGGCAAATTAATTGAATTAAAATCACTAGATATGAAATACAAATGCTTAACATATGCCTTATCTGAAATATGACGTTTAAAGTATCTAAAGTTGAAATATATGAAGTTTAAAGTATATCTAATTGAGTAAAAATGTTCTAAGTTGTCTACGAAATGTATCAAAACATCATCTGTTCTCAAATTCACAGTTATAAAAAGCGACAGACCGAAAATGGAATCCTCTTTGATATTGTGTGGTCCATAACATGGGATATAACAATGGTTTCAAACTTGGAGCGTGGATTTCAATTTCGAATTTGACATTGTGCTCACACTGTGTGTATATTTGCAATAATTCAATATTGCATGTATTGAAAATATACGAGTATAAATTAAATATATCAAATTCAGGATAAAGACCAATAAACTGTGGCCATCTCACACAACAGTGCGAGATTCCAGGTATTTGGATTTGTTAGGTCTGATAAGCAAATTGAGAAGATATCATAATAATTTTGAACCTCTTTTACTAGACGCTGAGATCTGAAAACTAATTATAAAAGAATCGTCTCCCCTATCCCAAAAGCAACTCTTGCTTGCATTATGTCGAGGGGTAAAATTTTCAACACTACCAATAGTTCAGAGTCTATAGAAGTTGATTCAGCGAAATATCGCATTTTTGGCGTTAATTTTCGAACAGTATAAGAAATCAACATTCTAATATGGGAGAAACACGATGGTGTAAAATCAAATTATTAACTTTGGTTGCTAACATTTTCAGAGGTATGCTGAAGTTATTTCAGCAGTAAACATGTGACCAATTATGCGATATAGAGTGAATAGTTCTTACGTGTACCATCTTAAAAGTATTGAAGAATGTTATCTTGTATCGTTCAGACGTAATATCTTCGGGGAAAGGAGGGGGGTGGGGAGGTAATGATCCTGAACATTTGCTCTCAAGAAAAATGTCGTACCCCCGTATAACTTTACTGTTAGTGAGGTCGTTAAGCAAGTTGTCGCGATCAGTTGAAGGTTGGGACTTGGGAGGTCTGTGGAGCGATGAAGTCAATGAGCCGACGGCGGTTTGCGACGTTGACAGTTGGTCCCTAGGTATGTGTGATGGCAATCAGCCGCCATCGAGTTGTGACGTATCAGTGGCGCCAGCCTTTAATTACCATTGATTGACTATAGTGACGTCACGGTAGTCGAACGAGGGGTTTGGTTTTGCTGGAGCTGATACGTGATTTGTTCGAAGTGCCAGAATGTCAATGATGTAATAGTAATAATAGAGAGTGCATGGGAATCGAATTAGCGAAATAGCAGTATTTTGATAACTTTTGTCCAGTATGAGACACCACAATTCTAATGTGGGAATAATAACGTATAATAATCATGTAATGTAATAACTCCAAATTGATGTCCGATGAACTTACCAAACGTGGATTCTAACTCTTTTCACAAGTGTACTGTTAACATCCATATATTTTTCTCAGGTGTATAAGAGTCCTACCTGTGAAAAGTATGTGATATAAATTAATTTTTACTCATACCAACTCCCAAGGTATTAAAAATATGTGTGTGTCCCGCACTAGAACTCTGCTTTCTCATGCCGTTCGAAAGTCATCACCCAAAACTGGTATTTCGCTAAATGAACACCCATGCACTCTTGATCCAGGTTTTTATCATCACATCGACGCCTTTTTTATATTGCATTATTTTGCGATTTCATTCAAGTCAAGTAACGCTTTATTTGATAAGTAAATAGGCGCTACATTACATGGTAATAACGTGGTCACTCACTCAAATGTGTATGGCCTGGGTGCCTTACAAGTATTGAAATATGTTTAGTTAAAGTAAAAAGAATTTAACTGAATGAATTGAAACCAACTTCTGACACGCTGTCGGTGCAGCGAGAGCCGTAATGGTCATTACAATTACATCGTTTACATTTGCTGTTACAAACGTTGATTCGTCTGAAAAAGCACAAGTCTTTTAACTGCTTCCAACAAGTTCATTGTAATTTTGCCAAGTGGAAATGATGTCTCGTTAACCAGCTATAACAATATGTGATTTAATTTAATGTTGATCGCGGAGTTGGCGTTAGCCAATCAGATGGGTGTATCTGGGTTTATCAGGCAGGGTTAATATTGTCCAGAAATGCATTCTCTGGTGTCAGAATGCATTGGTCTTGATTTGAAATCATTAAAAGGGGGTGGTAAGACCGCCGTTGTGGTGCCCCGTCCAAACGATCCCTCCTTTCATCCTTCACCTTCATTGGGGAACAATGTTATGTCTCAAGTTTCGATGTAGGAGAAATGCAAAATACCAACGAAAACTTGACATCAAGCCTTTGGTCCCCAATAAAAGCGAAGGATGAAAATTCAGAGTCGTTTGCACGGGGCACCATAAGGGCGATCTTGCCACCTCAAACTAGCCTATCGAATGGGGACTTACTCGATTTTGTAGTTCACCTTTATAAATCTGTAACAAAGCTAAAAGTACTGATACAAATTGATTGGCCGTTGAACTGAAATGCTTTTACTGGCATTCTCAACTAGAATCATTGTCCCCGATTGTATGTTGTCAGTGATCTAACATGTCTACAATGAGTAGTGTTGATCAATTCTGCGTGTTGAAACGTGGGTTAAACGTGGATGTGTTCCCATGGTCCCCGACATCGACCAATGCCTGTTGGAATGATCTGCTGATTGGGACGAGACGGGAATGACGTCATTGTCGCGACTGGCACGGCTTACTGGAGTCCCCAATAAACCTAGTTGCGAGAGCGAATTTCAAGTCGACCTAGCGAAATATATTTGTGTATCTAATTGTTGGGAAACCTAGGGTTTCGATACTTACATCACTGTACATGCATGTGAGTTATTCAACTTCCATCACATAAATTTCACGGATATAGAGCTAGAAAAGTAAATTTTGAAGTGGGCAATAATAGTAATCGTTCCAATAGTTATCTTGGGGGTATTAATTAAAAAGGTCCTTGTTGTTACTAAATTAGAAGTATGGGATACCTCATACCGTTAACAAATTAACACCATGGTAACCAGAAGTAAGAAAAATCGACGAGCCCCCCCCCCCTCGACCTAGTTACCAGTAAGCCATGCCGATCGCTGCTAAGTTAACGTCCCTCCTGCCATCTCCCGAAGTAGACGCTCCTGAGCGTCGCGACGCGGACCTCGACGGCTCCACGGCGGCTCGGTCGACCGGGGCGAGGAAGGATGGCGCGGGGGAAGGACGGGGGTGAACGCAGCAAGTTCTGGAGTGCGTGCCAGACGCGCGTTTACACGACTGCTGTTAGAAATCTGTAAATGCACTATCTGGTACGACATTCCAGCACATACAGTCCTCTCTCTCTCTCTCTGTTTCTCTCTCTCTCTATCTCTCTCTCGCGCGCACACTGTCATCTCTCTCTCTCGCTTGTGATCGACGCTATGGATATGTTGTGTGGTATAGTGTGCTTTAGGATTATTGA
This sequence comes from Brachyptera putata, assembly GCA_907164805.1. Classification (NCBI taxonomy): domain Eukaryota; kingdom Metazoa; phylum Arthropoda; class Insecta; order Plecoptera; family Taeniopterygidae; genus Brachyptera; species Brachyptera putata. The sequence continues at coordinate 53,489,781 of OU015462.1, forward strand.
TGTATCTAAAACTGACTCCTGTGAAAACTGGAGCTGTTCCAGGCGAAACATGTATAAACTATGATTCATAGGAAAACGGTTGCACGGTTTTTCCGTCCCGGCACGGATCGTTTCTGATTGGTTCATGTGATTCACCTGGACGGAAAGTACCGTGTTACCTTTTTCCTATGAATCAAGCCATTGTCACTACTATCGCTTGAACAGGTACCCTTGCGGCTACAAAAAGTGATCGATCAAATCACATTGAAACTTCACCTATATCATGAATTTACCGACTTGTCACGTGCTAAACTAGCGGACAGTGTACATATGCACTCGGTGTACATTCTGTTAAATAATGAGCCCTGGTAATAATGATGTATTCATAGATTGTATTTATTTGAAATTTTAATTACAGGAACAATCCATTTTATGTGGCCGTAATTGTGCATGTCTAGGTAGCGTGTATTCAACTTGGTAACTATGGTGATTATTGTTTTAATTTTAGCTTCCATGTAATTCAATTTGACATGTATATTGTGATGTTCTGACAGTAGTCAACTATAATGTATATTTGAATATTTTTCATTTAGCATATTTGATAACCAACTGGAGTCCGAATAGCCCTAGTAGACTGTAATTCAAATGAGACCATCTTGTACAGATATTATTTTATCTAACGTGTTATTTTGTGTAGGCTTAGTCAAGAAGTTTTAGTTGCACAACGGTTCTAAAACGTGTAACTGTGTGAAGTATGCAGTCGTCACTCTTGGAAAATTGACTGGTAAATTTTCCCGCCTTCTAGCGCCTTGCGCCTATTTGTATGTGAATTTTGGAAATCGCCTGCGGTCATTTGTTTATTATTCTGGACCTCTGCAGATAGACGTATGCGGAACAGAGTTACGTGTATGCGAGGGGAAACATTTTCCCGGGGTGGGAGAAAATTTTCAATTTCTCCCCCATGTTCAAATTATTTTGTTTGTTGTAAGGCATCGTTCCACCATTGACTATTGTTCCACATGTTCATTTGGCCTGGCTAACTCATGTTATGTGGTTCATGATTAATAGTTGTACTAAAATGGTAGGAATTCGTACCATTGACAACCAGATAAGCATTCGCATGTTTTTTTTTTAGGAGTTCAAATTCTTCATTATTTGATGGTATGTTTACGTATATATTGTTTGAATTATGTTGATATTATTATGTTGATAGTGAATGCTCCACGTATCAGATGAGGTTGACGGAAATTCAAAATAATTGCAGTATAAAAATGTAAAAATGGAAACTAAGTTGAATATTTTCTCGGGTTTCTCCATCTCGGAAAATTGTTCATGGGAAAAAATCGAAATACCGATCACTAAGCTTTTATGATGTGAATAAATTGTTTCAATAGAACAGTTGAGTGTGAAACATTTAACGTGTTCTCGGCATAATTCTGACAAACAAAAAGCGTGATTACGGCCTGATAACAGACGTATGTAACATGTATAACTGTAACACTTGACGTCTGTAATAAATAATGTCTTTTATCACCTGATGTGTATTGTATGTCAGTTCTCTTTTCGACTAGTCAGAGACCCTCACAATCCCAAGGCAAAAACGACGACATACAATCAATGATACGGTCAACTATTTCAACCTTTGCTAGTTAGGCCATTTCAATTCCAAGTCCTATAGATGGTAACCGATATTTTAAGAGATGTTTTGATTTTTAAATAGTTTTTGAAATATTCCTGTCTTCCGACACGCACACAGAAAAAACTAGTAATCGATTTGTAATGTGAGTGACCAACCCAGGTCGATCAATAACCAATACGAAATAAACTAAAAAAATACTATCAAATGGATACCTTGAGCCGAAATATAAAAAAGAACGGTAGCAAATACTGTTATTATTGAAAAATAATAATAATTATTATTATTATTATTATTATTATTATTATCAAGGAGTGAAGAAAGATAATTTCCATTAATTACATAATGTACTAGATTCATCTTGAATTTTAAATCGAACATTTTATAAATAATGTCATACAATTCTAAAATAATGCAATTATTTAATAGTTTCTATTAACTCGATTCATGCAAATCGGAACCGTATTCCAGTCCACATATGTCGTTGACTTCGCCTTTCTCATACTCCGATTTGAATAATTTATTACGAATATACAGTCAGGTGATCTTTGCCCTTCCTGCCTCTTTAGTATGCCCCTTTAGGCCTGTTTGCTTTACATAGCCTTCGTGCACTTCATGAAGTTGACTCCACATCGAGTTCAATGCAGACTATTTTATAACTAATCCTCATCATATATTTCGATACAACTATATTACTTCTTACTTCCCTTCCATTTGTTGTCCAGTATCGTCTACTATCATATCTCATAGGCCTATATACCGTTCGAAAGTCATTACCAAAAAAATGATATTTCTCTAAATAAACTCGCATGCAATCTTGTGTAGGCCTACACTGATAATTAGGCACCTCACAATGTGTCATATTTAAAATTTCACTCCATTAAGAGTCCATGGGAGTCGATTAGGCGGAAAACTCTTTTTTGGAGATCACTTTCGAATGGTTTGAGGTATCGAAATTATGAAAACGAGGAAACATATTTATTACGTTCAAGGTGCTATAACTCATAACTACTTCCCATTGCATAATCGTCCGGCGTATATACGGTTAAAAAATGTCTATTTTGACAATAAGGCGATTTCAGATACCTAGTTATTACTTGCTGCATCTTGGAGGTATCAAAAATATCTATGATTCCTTGTTTTCATAATTTTGATATCTTATACCGTCCGAAAGTTATCTCCAACAAACTGACATTCCGCTGAATCGACTCGACACTCTTACCAAGACCACAGAAAACTCGGACCCCATATAACCTTGCTGATCATAGGGTCAAAACTTGATTGCTTATATTAGTTGTACTAGAAGCAGCTAAGGTTCTGGAATTCCTATTCGTGTTACAAGTAAATATACATATAGTCATTTCCTTGTAGCCTACAGGCTATATAGGCTACACCACTTCTACATTAAATTTTTATTTATTCGCTGGATGATAAAACTAGATTACGTTGTTACAGTGCTGGCAACATAACTATCCTGTGTGCTCTCTAAACCGTACTGTACTAGTATATTTATTACCTAATAAAAGTTAAGTGACCTCACATTAATGGTTGGTATCATCATAAATATAAAGTATAAAGGTTGTCTACGTCGTCCAAATCGAAGACCACAGGTACGGCCTTGTTGGCCTGCTGATCTCTCCTGTCCCTTTCCAGAAGACATTTCAGGGAATATATTGTTCATACATGAAAGAAAACTAACTTCAATGCGAATCCCGCCTCCGTAAGCCAAAAAGCTTCAGCCAGAGTTATTTCATAGATAGAAAATTAATGATCTAACAGTACAAAATGGAAAATTGGCAAATAGGCCCTACCTCTTATAAGGGGCAGAAAAAATTTTCGAAAATGGAAATATCACTTGTATGTATAGGCCTAACAGTAATACTCCATATTTTGCCATCATATTTTACCTCACCGCATACCGTTATATATACAAATAGCATATAACATTATCAATGTAGGCCTATATTATGGATTGACATTCGACCGAATTTATAAGATTTCTCTGAATGGTATAGATCTACATGAAGCAGTTTCACTAAAATACTTTCCACCCGTCAAGTCACTGCGATCATTTTTATGTTACGTTGGCACTGGAACATTTTACGTGTGAGGATTTTATTTGGTAATATGCACAGCTATTGAACCAGCAAAGAGAGGCAAGGCTTGACCACCCTGTTCTAATCTAATAGAAAAACTAATCTCGGGAATGCATTTAAATGCAATTATTCAGAATTATTATAATTGAATAGTACTTCCAAAGTTCCAATAATCCTTTCAACGCACTTTTCCCCACTTTCAACTTTCACATTCAACTGCAGCTTATTTTTGATTTCTAAAGGAATTTCAAGAAGCTTTACAAATATAATGAATGAGACCTATTTATTTAACCCCATCAACAATTGAGTTCATTAATGCCCTATCACCGAAATGGGTGGTCTAGTGGCTAGCACACTGAATCGTCATTCAGGAGATCGGGGTTCGATTCCCACCATGGTCGACCATCCTGACGGGTTTCCCGTGATATCCCTCCGTCGTTCAGGTTGATGCCCTCATCCCAGTAAAAACAGGCCATGACCGACTCCTTCCCACTATCCAACTTACACCTGAAATACCATCCATCTCATCCTATATAAATGAAGTTCATTACTGCCATAACGCATATTATCTGGGTGTTTTCACAAATCGACGACAGTGGCGCGCTGTATTTATATATAGGCTATATTCAGGACCAAAATACCAGGATGTCCCAACCCTGGCGGAGCAATGCACCAGTGACCTTTAATTAGGAATGCATTTCCGATGCACCGCGATGCACTGCATTGTGTTGCAAGGGGCTACGTCATCACAAGTCGTGCGGCGGCCTTCTTGGCATCGTGCCACGTTCTGGCCGATTATGCCAGCTGGCAGAGCACTACTCGTTACCAATACAATCGACATGCAGCTTCATTGGGAGATGATTGCCAAAAATGTTATTTGGATTGTAAAATCGATTGATGTAATCTGTCGCAATTTTCAATCGACTAGACGAAACGTGCATTTATTACTACCTTCATTTTATATTGGGTTTTAACAACACACTGTACTGACGACTTTTGGATCATTGGCGTCGGTGAATGATAATTGGGATGATGAGATGAATGGTCATTCTATTATATGTTTATGGATAGTGGGAAGGAGTCGGTCTCGTGGCCTGTTGAAGAACCATCCCAGTATTGACCTGAACGACAGAGGGAAACCACGAATAACCCTTGTCGGGATGGTCGATCATGGTGGAAGTCGAACCCCAGTACGACGGTTCAGTGTGCTAGCCACTAGACCGCAAGTCTCAGTATATTACAAGTTGGCAGTCCAGACTCGGAATCATATCCCATTAAGAGTATGGTAGACGATTTAGACCAAGACCATCTTTTGGTGATCACTATTGAACGGTATGAGATATCCTAAAAAAAAGCCGCCCCGGTGGCTAAGTCAATTATCGCTATAGCTGTAGTAACAGAAGTCACCGTTGGGCGTGGGTTCGAGTTCCGCATAAGGCCTATAGCTGTCGGTGGGGTCGTTAAGCAGCATTATAAAAAAGAGATATCGTAATTCTAATCCGTCAAGATGACTTGAAGCCATGAATTGATTCTAACATTTACATGGGTATACTGCTAACAAATGGGTTTTCGAGCAGCATGTAAGATATAAGATTCATAGTAGTCAAGAACACCATCTTGAAGTAATTCAAAATATGAGTTCCTTGTGTTCGAATTGTGATACCTCATTCGAAAGTTCGCATTAAAAATGATATTTCGCTAAATCAATTCGTGAGAAAGACCGTCACATTCGTAATCAACTATTATTTTTAACTTATTCTTATGCTGTAAGCTGTTTTTGGCGTACCTTGATCGATGAATGAAGGTGCGAACCACCCGCGCGCTTTCGGTGTGGCATATTTGGGACGGTCTTGCGGAACCTCCTTTCGTGGATGCGAGGATATATAAAACATCATTTTTTTAAAATTTAATTGTATCTATACTTGTAAGTGTGACCACGGAAAACAGTGGGGCCTATACCAACAAAATAATTGTATAACTTTAGTCATTAAATCATCTGCCTAAAATTTTTAGGGCTTTAGCACAGCTATATATAAAAATATATATCCGGGACATTCATCCTTATTTTGTTGCTAAACGCCATTCTTTTTTCGTGGATAAGTGTATAGGCTTCTGTCAAGTGACGTCCTACATTGTTGAATTGAAAGACCCAGACAACAATGTCCTCCAGTTGGAATTGACCAATCAGAATGTTTGGTAGTTCACCAGTTCACTTTTTTGCTATAGTAACGATTGTTTGTCATTTGCTACTTGAAAAAAGCCTATACACAAGTATAACTGCTGTTCAATTGTGTCGGTTGTTGTAAGGAAATGTTGACCACGTGTAGTTATTCGAATGTCGAGTGAAGACGAAGAGGACGAGGAAGATCGTCGAAACGCTCAACGTGGCGCAGTGGCAGTGTGGTTAGCTGGTTGTGTATTACTTCACGTCCACTGCCACTATCAACACTGCCGTTGCGACCTGTTGACCCTACTACCTGCCGGCTACCGGAACCACCGTGCGACGTCGAAACAATGTACCGGAACTACCATGCTACACGTCGAAACGACGCATTAGGAACCATAATTTATGATTAGTTCTCGAAGACGCAACAGTACATATTTCATGTGGAAAGCTGCCATTTTGGTGGCAAGGCAATGTATGTCCTATGGTTTTTCTTTTATAGTTCTTCGGTTCACTACTGTAGTAACGTACGTGCAACTTTCCCAGGTTCACCTATCGGAGTAGCAATTATTCGGGCCGGAAGTAGGTTTCAGTTTGGATGCAATTAGTTTAGGAGTACTTGGTTCAGGTTCGGTCAATATATAGACTGTTGATTTAGGTTGGTTTATTCTGCGCGCCACAACAACTTCAGCATGTGGTGGCATAGATTACGCTCGATTAATAGCGGCTGCCTTCACCTAATGACATTGCCACCAAAATGGGCGGCCCAAAGGCCCTGTATCAGTAATGGGTTGCTTTCAATTTCCGTACTTATTATACAAACGCAAACGTTTAATTAACTTGTAATATGAATGGATCGAAATATTGACACATTATGTTGTGACGAGAAGTTACCAATCACCATTCTATTTATAACTTGTTTGCTACACATACATCATATGATTAGGTCCTTCGAATATGTGGATGAAACCTATGTATTTTCCCAATTTTACTTTTGATTCTTACTCATGATCTATTCGCATCGTGTAATATGCTTTAAATTGACGTTTTTGGGGGCTTATTCTCAATCTCATCCTTGCATGTCACATCTTTCGAATGGTGGTTTTATGCTGGAATTTTTAAAAATTGATTTTGTTCAATATTTTACATATTGGGTATACCAATTTTTCTAAACTCAATTCGGATATTTATTCTGCCGGTGTTCCAACTGTGCACGTCATACAAAGTACTGTAGTGATGATCTATTGTCTCTGACAACAGTTGTTGCAGTCGAGTGTCTTCGCACATCTCAACTGCGAAACTCACCGCATTCTCGAGCCCGGGAAACTTTGTTCCTGATTTTAAATATAGGACCGTGAGTTGGATACCCCCCCCCCCCCCCCCCGTCCACCTATAGCTGTCTCTTCTCTTGCACATTTGGCATCTGCTTCGGGGCATTATGCAAATCTTTCCTGCCAAATTGTCAGGTCAACATAATACGTTATTTGTATTGTGGTTGACTCGAAATGCCCTTTGTGTTCACGATTTGTACAGAAGCATTCCGCAGACAATGAGCTGGCTCTGATGTTACATTTTTATCGTTTTCATAACCAACTGTCGTAACATTTCAAGTAGGAAATCAATATGTATATTGTCGCGTTGATGGATGAACTTGTTCCATAATATAAATAAATATTTTACATAAAATTGAACTTCACTTATTGAGAGCATTTATTTGAGCTCATTTCATTTACATTCTACTGTCAACTTCCCATTATTTTACCTGTGGGTGTTTACTGGAACTGGTAGGATTTTGTCAAATTTGATTATTTGACAAATTACAAATGAATTAGCCGAATATGCTTTCAACAACGAAAGTAGACAGTTTATTTTGGTTGGCTCGAATGTTGCAATTAATTTTTTGGCCGGTCTGTTAATTTGTCACAAGCTCCCTAAGTATTCGAAGTGTCATTTTGCCCATAGGCTGGACCAAAAGTCAAAGACGGTTTCTGTTACCTTCCTATCTGTCCAATCCTTGCTATCTGTCTAATCCTTGCTATCTGTCTAATCCTTGATATCTGTCTAATCCTTGATATCTGTCTAATCCTTGATATCTGTCTAATCCTTGATATCTGTCTAATCCTTGATATGTGTGTGACAATGTGGGTCCTGGAGGACTAATAAATTGATTATAATATCTGAAATTGCGATAACGATTTCTAGTTTTCTCTCCAATAGGTGGGAAAATCACGTCATAATTCATTCCAATCCATCCTCAGTGTTATGTTGCCCTTTAATCCAAGTGTAGTCTTTTATTTGTGATTTCGACATCTAATTGTTGGCGGTTTTTGCTTCCAGAGCCGCGTACGTGTCCTATGGAGGCCTGCTCATGCGCCTGCAAGGAGACGCCAACAATCTGCACGGCTTCGAGGTGGACATGCACATGTACCTGCTGATGAAGAAGTTGGCGTTCTAAACGCATTGCGGCCGGGGGAGGGGGGAGGGTGATAAGGACCGAGCTTGCATCCCGATCTAGCACTCGGATGCACTTTGAATAAACCACCAAGTAAATATAGAGTGTACTGATCTATACTTGCCAACTACCATCGGCTTTTGTTTCGTCAGTATACGTTTTTTTTTATTCGTGAGATGGACTGTATACCCATTTTTGGTTTTAGAACTTGCTAATTTGAACAAAGGTTTCGTAAGGAAAATTACTATAATTGACCACTTCGGTTTTACAATGTGAGTCCATTTAGCGAAATACTAGTTTTTTTCATCAGTTTTGAACAGTATGTAATTTGGTATAAAAATTCGAAAACTACGGATACAGAGATATTTTTAAATCTACAAGGAGGTATAAGTAAACTATCCAAGCTTTCACCATGGATGCTAACTTTTTCACAGGCATACAGCTGGGAAAACAAAGATTTCTGCTATATATCTGTGAAAATGTTGAATCTACGGCTAATAATTCATATTTATATTTGAACATATATTTATAATTTGAACATATTGAAAACATCTGTGTTTCTCCCATATTAGAATTTTTGATATCTCATACCGCTCAAAAGTTCTCCCACCAAACTGACAGGTCGCTAAATCGACTCCCATGGACTCACTTCTATGTAAGCCTACGTTGAATTATGTACTCCCAAGTCTCATTTGTGTTATTCTTAAGACGGTGGTGATTCAATGCCGTATTCCTATGGATTCTTGAAGGTGTACGATTATTAGGCCCAGGAGTTGGCCGGGTAAGGGAAACCTTACACAATGCGATGCATAATTCTTACAACCACCGACATAGGCCTATACCAATTATTATTGTCTAGTTTTGTAATATTTCTATACCAGTTGTAAGTTGTATGAAACTTGCACGTAACACAAATGAGTCGACGCAATTTCCATTCCATACAGTGTCTTACGCCTTGAATGCAACGTGCATTTATTATTGTATGTATTTCAGTGACAGCGATTCACAATAAAACTCGACTTGTGAATTACTCCCAAGAGTTTTTATTCCCTATAATTCCTTGATTATGAACCACTTCCATTTTCCCGCCTTATTGACGTCACATACCATCCATCAAGTTGGTTGTGCAACTGTGGTAAATATGAGATATCCATAATCCAATCGGGATAATAGACCAATAATATGCTTGATGGTCAATTATTCGATTTTACATAGTAAACTGTGTGATAGGTCATGAGCACTATCAGAAGCTAATCAAAAGTACAATATTTCTATCGAAATGTCCTAAATAGGCCTAGTGGTTTCAAAATTAGAATTCTAAATCTTCTGGTGTGAAATTCTGGTTTCTAAATCTAATTTGGTTCTGCTAAAAAACGGTTAACAATATAGTAACATTTATATATCAAGAATTCTTTCAATTTACTGATAATCGTTTCAAGAATGTAGGCAAGTTATTATATAATTTAAGTGCTGAATAATGAGGGCTGCTTTTTAGTCGAGATGGATTGTTTTTGCAAAATATTAAGGTTATGGCTATGAATACTTTGTTTTGATAGTTCTGGTTTATATGGTTTATCAACAATGAAAATAATAGTATACTGAATGTACATCAGCTATCTCTGAATGACGGCAAATGGTATGGATCTGGATGGCCGAGAGGCGACGCCCCCTTCCCTTGTGGCCTGGAATCATCACGATATTATGAACCGACATTCCAAGCGTGCTGAACATTCAACATAATACTAGAAACAATGTAAACTATTTTCATTAGGGTATAAGCAGAATCATGTAAGAACATGCAGAGTGGTACAAATTTAAGCTTACTAATCCTATAGGTCTAATTAATCTCCATACACTTTTAGGAATATGCAGTAAAATACTACGGATATTCTAAAATAGGAGTTCCATAATTTAATGTAATAAGAGCCAAGATTTTTCCATGGTTATTAATCAACGTAGACTACACTTGTGGTTATGTAAAGTGGTCGATCAACACATTCAAGTGCATGTATCCTGAAGAAAATATGCTGACGCGCCAGTTAGCAGACAAGGATTTTCCTATGGTTAATTTGCTGACACGCTAGCAGACAATGCACGGTATATACGCAATAACAATAGGAATAATCATACGCTGAAGAAGTTGGTGGAAAAATACGCTCAGTTCTTCTTTTCCAAAAATGGGATGGTAATTTGGGATGCCGCCCTTGGTTCAGTCAGCTAAGACACAACTGGGCGTGGGTTCGAATCCCGCATAAGGCAAAATATTTTGTAAACGTCCTTTCACTACTCATCACTCCATACACCCAAATATCTCGGCTCTTGGTGGAGTCGTTAGCAAACAATCATCTTTATCAAACGGAGGAAGTACTTTCAAAATTCAAACTTGCCGCGTTTACTGATCGAAATTGTTGTGCCTGTTGTAACATGCACTACCCTTCAACATGGTACCGGGCAGTAGGCCTACATCCATCAAAACAGGTTCGGTACATTTCGGGCTAGCAATTACAGGAAACCTGCCCTAATTTATTGTTCTGTTATTAAAATCGAAACTAAGTACAAAATCATTGTTCCTCTATCAAGGCTATATGCGGATGAAAGGTGGGATCGTTCCGACGGACAGGGTACCACAAGGGTGATCTTATACCACCTCCTGCCCTAATTGTAATGTTTTTCCTTAAAAATGCAAGTTTTTATAATGGTTCATCAACGGAACGATAGGCAACATGCATGCATTGTAGATTAGTTTTAATTTACACAAAACTAATGAAATTTTAAAGTAGTTCAATAATATGGCAGCCAATGAAGTAAGAAAAATTAATAATGGCTTTAAAATGACATTGATAATACACCAGATCATTAAAACCTTGTTGATTCAATTACAACACGTAGTTTTGAGATGCTGTAATCTGTATTGATAACGAAGCTGTTACGACTAAGAGTAAGGGGGTGCATGCACGGTGCTTATAAGTATCGAGAAATTCATCTTTACCATTTGTTTCTACGTTCACTATCCAGTGTCATTCAATAAAAGTATACCAGCCCCAAGATAATTTCGTGCTCTTTAATTAATATTTCATTCTATTTCTGTGAATTCAATCACTTTGAAGGTAATTCGTCAATGAATACCAAGAATGTGATGAAATTCTTTGACGTGGGCCTATTAACTGATTGCATTCACAAGAATAAAATGTCATATTAATTAAAGAGCATAAAATTATCTTGAACTTAATATACTTTATATAAAAAAAGATCTATAAAATAAAAAAAGAGTAAAGACGAAATTCTATAATTTTTTGAGCGCCTTGCATGCCACCCCATTAAATAATGTCTTCAGCAATCAGTAGGCCTATTCATTAACATTTTTTTAAGAAGTGTATTTTTAGTTGCTGGTTACGATATAAAATAGTTATATAGTTTGTCTTGTATCCACGAAAGAAGGTCGTCTACCAACATTACAAACACAAATACTAACGTTATAACATCAGCATCTTTCAAACGTTCCAAGTTGCAAAACGTTGATTTAATTTTTGAAGTTTTTCCATTATTTTGTTGGTGGATGACGTTGTTTTTTAGTGAATACAAGTATGTCAAGTTGGATAATGTAATGCTATATTTGTAAATGATATTGAAGTTCGAGAGCAACAAATTCGCCGTCAACAAAAATATTATTTGGTTTATTATTTCGTTTTTTTGCGTAGGTATTTTGGTGGTGATTATTTGAAGGTGACATCCTATAACTTTCACACCGGTTTCTCAACACGTAAACAATGATTAATTCTAATTAATATGAATAGTTCTTGAATGTATTTAAATTGATTTGTATAATTAATGTGCGTTCTATGAAATATTAAAACAAAAACCAAGAACAAAATGAAAATTCCAAAAAATGAAGACATTGCCCCTGGACATTATAGTACGTAATTGTCAAATCATTGAAGTATTGAAAAGAAGGATTTTGTATTTTAATTAAATTTGTCAATGATAAATCGAGTCCTAATTGATGGGAACGGGAGATCATACTCATGTTCATTTACGACACACACTTTATCAATGTACTGTACACGACAGTGATCACCAGTCCCAACGATTGTCAGAAATATTGTTATCGGAAGTTTGACCAAGATAATCAAGGGTTGCATTTTGGGTTGAACCATGGATTTATAATGATACCTGCATGGTTGGAGCACGTCTGGTATATAAATAAATTGTGTTTGGGTTGAACACAAAGCGAATCTTGGTGTTATGGTTCTAAAGTGGTGTAGAAGTATGGATTCATATTTTATCCCCACAGGTAACGATCATCGATTATTCTGAAAAGTATCACACACTACTGTTGAACTTCTGTTGTACTGTTGCATCAAACTATTGTAATGTTGAGGATGTTCATCAAAACGTGGGCTATAACTCACCAATTGAATTCATGAAAAAATCTAGGTAGGAGGTTATGTAATAAGTTTCTTTACAGAGATCTACATTTGCTCTTCGCGGGTTTGTTTGAAATTATTATACAAAAAGTAGTGTACTGCGTAATCGTACTCGGCGCTGCCATCGACGTTCTCTTTGACAAGTCCAAGTGGCGGTGATAGGCATTAGGCAAAGGTGACGTTTTCCAAAGGGGCGTTCCCTATTATCAACGATACGAAACATTGAAGAAAATGGTAAGATCAAATACCATGTTAACATATAGGTCCAATGCCTATGCTGTATGTCTGTATCATCCGATTAAACCAACTCTATTGTTTACTCATAATGACAGTAGGCCTAGGCCTGCAACTCTTCTAGGCCTGAACCCTAGTAGGCCTAGGCCTAGCCATTCAATGGCCTAGGCCTAGCCATTCAATGGCCTAGCCTAGGCCTAGACCAATTTAGTCCTAGAGTCATTGGCCCACAGCTCAAGTCCTCCATGCGCTACCTAGTAGAATGTGGACTAGCCTAGAGTAGGCCTATTCGGTCTTTTATTTAGACCTATATGTTCCCTGCCTGATATCTGATGCTGGTTGAATTGAATTTTAAGACGTTCAGTGGTGTAGACATCGACACAAGGCAATCCTTTTCGAGGTGTGTAGCCTAGGCAAACTCAATGGCCTAGGCTAGGCCATTAAGTACATAGGGGCTAGGCCAGGCTTCGTCTTTGAATGCTTATCGAGCCTAGGTGGGCTGATGATTCTAGGCATTGAGTTTATAGTTCGAACTCAATGCCCTAGGTAACTGACTAGGCCTAGGCGTACGTGTATCAGAGAGTTGGGAAACGGTTTAATCAAATCGATTCAGCCTGAATCAGTTCAAACAGTGTGATAGTAGGCATAAGGGGATGTGTGTTGATTCTTTGCAAAAGCAATCGAGCTCAAACGCGAGTCGGTACTGTCATGAAAACTGAATACACGACGTATGCGTATCGTGAGAGACATAGGCCTACCATTTTCGAAGTGGTTCAGGTTGAATCGTATTGCCTAAACCGTTTCCCAACCATGTGATAAATATCTAGCTTAAATACTTTTACTTTTCTTAGGCCTATCAGTTTACACAGCTAACTCTATACGGTTTCAATTGAAACAAGGACAGATATAAGGCTTATGGTAAAGGCATTCATCTTCCCAAGAAAAAAAATAAAAATAAGAAGAGTAAATTCATCCCCTAATTACTACTTCTTTTCTGACCATATCCAAGAACAAACCAGAAAGCTGGTAACAATTTTTTTTTGTAGTCGGCAATGGTTCCATCTATTAAATGGAACCACCGAACTTGAGTTTTTTTATCTTTATAATTTTCAACTCTAGCGGTTAGCTTTTCGTTTCCACTTAGCGGTAAAGTTGTACTGAACTTGAGATTCAGGAATGGCACCGCTCTCGTTGCTTTTCGGTTGTGTTTTCACCATATCGTATAAAATATCCGCTTTTCTGCGGTCATGGAAGTCTAGCGTGCCTTGACTCGCGAGCCGTCGTATAGTAGGAGTAATGCTTTTGTAATGCCCGGAAATGCTATGTGGCCCTTTGTACAGTAGAACTTCTTTAGTAAGTTTCTCTCTAGCACATTTTTCACCTTAATAAGTTCTATTTTTGATCCCATCTCTATGCTCCCACATGTTGAATATGGTAGTTTCTGTAGTAAGTTTTTCACTTTAGCAAGTTTTTCTGTCTGGTCCCTTGAAAAACGTACTAAAGAAATTTCACTGTAACGGGTTCGTGTATATATTTTTAAATTAACTTTAGCACAGAAGTTAGCTTTTTATTATTAATATACAAAATATACTTACTGTTTAATGTTGAATCCAAAATAATAGAGTTTAGTAAAATTAAATCGTTCTTGTACCAACAATGTTGCTATTATTTTGTTACAGATCCGATTCATCCTAATTCAGAACAGAGCGGGGAAAACACGACTCGCCAAATGGTATATGAACTTCGATGACGATGAAAAGCAGAAACTAATTGAAGAGGTCCACGCCGTTGTCACAGTCCGCGATGCTAAACATACGAACTTTGTTGAGGTAAGCTGCAGGTCATCTCATAAGTCATACCGGTAGGCCTATATATATTTTTTATCAACACCAAGACTTGATATAAAATTGTTGTTCGCCAATTAAGGGTATGAATGGAAGGTGGGATTGTACGTGGTACCACAAGGGCAATCTTACCACCTAATATCCCTGCATAATACCTAATTCATAACACCTACATGTACGGTAATATAAAAAGTAACCGGTACATGAATATCATATTTTCAATATCAATCTGTCATTCCTATACGGTATCGATGGCTAAATAATAGAAGTATTTTCTTCATCTGGAGAATTTTGTAGGGAACACTGAGGATTTCTAATTGATATTGGTAATTAATATATATGTAGAGTAGACCTGCAAGTTGAACCGCCCCCATAGCTCATTCAGATAAAGGCCCTTTACGTTAATAAAGACGTAGCAGCACGGAATTTGATGGCCGTCGAAATCAACAAGCCAATCACAGGCTTGTTGGATTTGCTGTCCAGTGTGGCCTTGAGTTGAATTTGTTACCGGCCGTCAAACTCACTGTGGTGATGTAGGTGATATCACGTCCACGTTTCTACTGACTATCGACTGTCGAGCTCACTATCTATCTTGCCATGGTCATCGGAATAATTTCTAGATATATGATCATGATATCATTTCAAATGTTGTACCGTAGTTGGTATGGATCAAGTTGGTAGTTGGTATCTACGTTTTCATTTAAAAAAAGTGTGGCAAGAAAATTATGACCATTGTACACAGGTCTTTGAAAATAACTTGACAGCTGAAAGTTTATCTTGGATGCCAAATCAATTTGTATTCATGTCATCACCAATTATATCAATACTTGTCCGTCAACACGAGAATCGTCTGATTGCCGTGGTAGTATGAAATATGAATATTGGTTTATACCAATGGTACAAACCATTTGATGCCGAGGCACCACTTTAGATAACGAAGACCATGTCGGGTATGGATTCGAGTCCTGCACATGTCATTGGTTTTTATAAACGTTCATTATTTCATTGTCAGTAAGTCATTTTGTTCCCCCATACAACCCAGCTGTTGATGGGATCGTTAAGCAACATTAAAACCTAGTCCCCGTATAAATATACGATTACCGTACTTTGATCTATCCTAAATGGAATAAAATACATCCAAGCACCAAGTAACGCTATTTTTTGGAATCTATTATACAGAGGCCCAAGTTTCCTATAGCTGAATCTCAAATGAACAAAAATATATAGACTACCGGTACGTAAATATCTGTGATTTCACTGAATATTACAATATCAAATATATTTGGTGCTAGGAGGGGTGGGTTGGTTAATTATTCATGCAATCTCTTTCTCTATGAGTTCGTGATCAATAAATGACACGAAAATAATGTTCAGTTCAGCTGATCTGATCAAGAAGTTGAAATATTTTATATGTTGTGAGATCAACTTCCTAAAAGCATTGTGTGTAGCAGTAGAAATCAAGATCTTCATACATCAATATACAGAAATAACAGTCTTGAATAGACAGCATATAGTACAGTACAACTCTTTGATATCTATTGGCCGCCCCGGTGGCAAAGTCAATTATCGCTAGCGGTAGTAACTGAAGTCACCGTTGGGCGTGGGTTCGAGTCCCACATGAGGCATGGGTTTTTGTAAACGTCCTTTCACCTATCATCACTTCATCGTTTCATTATCATCCGCTCATTCGTACCCCCGTATAACCTAGCTGTTGGTGGGGTCGTTAAGCAACATAAAAAAAAAAGAAATTGATATCTATGAAAGGGCAAGGCAACCACACTCAAAGATCATAGTGTTAGATGGCATTAGCTAAGATTTCCATCCCAATCTTATGGAGCTTTGTCTGTCCGTTATTTATTTTTGTCTGTTTTTTTGTTTGTTTGTGGGCACTGCATAGGTCGCAAGGTTTGACCGATCGACCTGACACTTTTTTTGTATGCGCAAACTTATCCAACTCAGAACTGTAGAGTTTTGGGGTCAAATCCATTGGACCATTTTTTAGAAACATCATCTCAAAGTTTCTAAAAACCTCATAAGATTGAGCTGAGCGGAAAAAATTGAAAAATAAAATCCCACCAATATAATTCAAATTTTCCTCAAATGTAAACACGGAAGCAAAAGGCCTATACATAATTAAAAATTTGTGTGCAATTCGGACCAGTTAATCATCGAATAGATAGAAATAATAGCAGAAAAATGTTGCATTCACGGCTTCCTAAATTCAGTAGTAACCGCATGAAATATATTTTATATGATCAAGGTGTGTAGAGTTTTTGATTATAATTCATGTCTCGCTCATCTTACAACGCATATTCTGCGTTTGCGTAGTAGTTCTAAAATATTCATTATGAAAAAAGTTCTAATATACCGGGTTACTGGAATAAAAAAGGAAAAAGGTCGATTTTCATTCTTTACTTATTTTTCCTTCATCACTTCTGTACATAATATGGCTAGGCCTACTTCCTGCCACTCACTTGAAAATGAACAGTAGGCCTAATCAGAAACATTTCTTGTGCTTTTCATAAAACTGATGTTTTGCTTTGTTGCCAACAGTTTCGTAACTTCAAGATCATCTACAGACGATACGCCGGCCTATACTTCTGCATTTGTGTAGACGTTAACGACAACAATCTATGCTACCTCGAAGCAATCCACAACTTCGTAGAAGTGTTGAACGAGTACTTCCACAATGTCTGCGAATTGGATTTGGTATTCAATTTCTATAAAGTGAGTACGATACTTGGCAGTCAATGAAATGATAATATACATGCCAGTAGGACCCGGTGGTAATACTATGGTAAACCCTCGTTAATCCAAGCTCGGTTAATCCAAAATTTGATGTGTTTCGAACTCGAAATCGGTCCCCTGCTGAAGGTAGGCATTTAAATGGTGATTAATAAGGTTAATCCAAATTCCAGCTAAACCGTAATTCGAACTAATATTTCGTTCCTTCAATGGCTTTAACATTGATTTCGAACCGTCTATTCCGAAATAGTTTGAGTAAATTCCTTGAATTTATCATTATTTTCCCAATTCCCATTGTTTTTATTTGACACGTAAGAATAAGTCGAAGCACGCTCAGCTGTTTCATGCTTTGTGTGTGCCATACGACTAACTGTGGTCGACCTTGATTAAGTTTGAGCTCGGAATACTCGTTCGTCCAACTCGGGACGGCCGAGCGCCAATGGAAACGGGCCATATGAGGATCGCGCGTCATGGAGATAGCTGAGTACACACGATCAGCGAGGCCCTTAGTAACTGATGTATCTCAGCCGGTGACATAGCTTCCTCTAGCGAGCAATATGAAACTGACTATATTCTAAGCGGGAAAAATGGCTTTTTTTGCACCAAGCGTTCGTTATTAGATATACATACGTGATTCACATCCTGGTCAATATAACGAACCGAAGTTTCATTCAAATATGGGTTCAAACCTGTGGCATTTCTACTGGCATTTCAGGGTCCTCGTGAGATTTTTAAATCCTTCCTGCCCTATGTGCAGAGGCAAGCCTTTGGGGTTTTAACGATAAAATGCGAATGGTTTGTTAAGTGTTTTTTTTCTTCTATATGTGTACGTTTCAGGTCTCCCCGTGTTCAAAAAACCTATTGTTACTTTCGCGAATTTTCTAAATTTTCTGCGATTATGTCTTTTTAGTCACGAATATTACATAAATGTGATATATTTTTTTTGTTAGAGCCAAATAAAGACATGTAAATCTTTTTAAAAGCTCCCTTTGTATTTCTTGCCTTTGTCCTTCAATGAGTCATTGAAAATAATAGAACATAGCCTAATTAACCATCTCTTATCCGCATGAAAATGATAAAAAAAAGTCTGTAAACCAAAATGCGTGAAAATTGACCAAAATGGTGAAAAAACTCTGCAAATGCTTTTTCACCACTGGAAATGATTTTTGGAAAAATAGTCAACACCAATTCACCCCTTTTAGCTATTTAAATCTTATACATAAAAAGCTCGTGTCACATGTTAGTGGACGAACTCCTCCGAGACGGCTCGACCGAGTGCCGTGAAATTCCTCACGCACATTCGATAGGGGTGGTAGATGGTCCTA
This sequence comes from Brachyptera putata, assembly GCA_907164805.1. Lineage (NCBI taxonomy): Eukaryota > Metazoa > Arthropoda > Insecta > Plecoptera > Taeniopterygidae > Brachyptera > Brachyptera putata. The sequence goes on from OU015462.1 coordinate 53,508,680, forward strand.
AAGTATATGACATCTTCCGCCGAGCTTTCTCCTATGAGCAATATCCAAAAATTGGCACTTCAAGGACGCCACCAGTTATTACGTAGTTCATGTTGACATTGACGACCTTGACTCAATGTCGGCCTCACTCGACAACCCATTTGATAGCGCACATCACGCTAGATAGCGCCTAATCCGCCTTCCAGCTAATCGTTGACCATGTCCATTACGTCAATGAAACACACTGAATTGAGACACTGACATATTGTTATTCATACTTGGTTAGTCTTCGAATTTACTGTTGACTTTCTCTATTTCACTCCACTACTTTGCGATAAAACCAACTTTAATTCTGTTCAATTAACGTTCCATTTTCGACACAAACAATTCACAGGACCTTTTTTTTTCAACACAAACGATTCACAGGACCTTTTTTCGTACGTTCAACATTCACTACAAATCACTTCGATGGCAGAACAACGTTTGCCGAGTCTGCTAGTTTTTTATAAAATTCTATTTTTAATTCACCCAGAATGCTTGCCCCTGCCTAAGTGGTTCTCTTATTGATATCTCAGCTCAGAATCTTCTTCAGAGATATTGTGTTGGCAAATCTCTCAGCGATGGAGACTACAAATTTTTTTGACTCTTGCTGCTTTATTGTTTATCCAACCTAATCCATATAGGTAGCCTTTCTTGTCCTATATTAGGGGCATAGTTGTTTTGATAAGACTACGTTTCAATATCGATGAGTGATTGAAAAAATGTTCATATCATTTCAGTTTCACTTGTAAGCTGGTTAAATATCAATAAAAATACATAAATGTGACTGATTTCGATGCGCCTGGTTTTCACGTTGATGAATGCCAAGCTGGGAAACTCTGCGATGAAAATATTTAACGGAGTGTTTCATTACAGGTTTACACCGTCGTCGACGAAATGTTCCTGGCAGGAGAAATCCGTGAAACAAGTCAAACGAAAGTTCTGAAGCAGCTGTTAATGTTGAATTCGTTAGAATAGACTACAAATCTCTCTCTACACAGGTGAAAATAAAATATCTGCTATTTATACTCAAATAGTAGAAGCTAAAACTGTATTATTTTGTGCATATATAAAATGAACAACATTCCATTGATTGATGTTACATGAACCTGATTGTTTGTACCTTGTAATTAGCAATATCAATATAAACCCCTAATCGTTATATATCATATTATGTACGAATGATCTAGTGTTTCTCAACCAATGATGAAACGGCAAATTTACCGTAGTTTTAACCGATGAATCTCAATAACATCGAGAGTAGAATTATAGAATGGATTAAAATAGAAGCTTAACTTTATTGAATTAATTTCCATGCTGATTATTTCTAATTAGTTTTTAAATTGTACTGTAAATATCTCGCTAGTTTCTTAGTAAGCCATTATACATCATGGCCGATTAGTGCTGTCACCTTCTGTACTCTAGAATACGTACATCTTTGCGTTGAGAAATACTAATACACAAACTTGAATATTACTGTAACTCACCTAAGTAGGCATTGTGTGTGTTGTTGTATTGTCATCCAGAAATTGTTTGAATTTGTAACAAAACATTGGAGCAAAAATGTCAAATAATAAAAGTACTGTATGTTGAAATTGTGGTGCCGTGTAAATAATTTGCAACAATCTGATCATAAAAGCCGCCCCGGTGGCCAAGTTAATTATCGCTAGCGGTAGAAACTGAAGTCACCGTTGGGCGTGGGTTCGAGTCCCGCATAAGGCATGGGTTTTTGTGAACGTCTTTTCACCTATCATCACTTCGTTTCATTATCATCCGCTCATCCGTACCCCCGTATAACCTAGCTGTTGGTGGGGTCGTTAAGCAGCATTAAAAAAAAAAGAAAGAAAGGATCATAAAAATACCCCTTCGTTGTCCATCTGATGGAATCGGCCAAGGCACTCCTTCCGTTATCGATGTCCAGCTTCTGCGTTCCGCACAAGACGTTGATTTTCGTGAACGTGTCATTCGTGCCAGGGGCGCTGACTCCGTGGGTGCTCAGGGTCCAGAGCACCCGGCGGATCTTTTCGAGGGGTGCTCGAAAATTTGGCTCAACCAATATATATAATTACGAATTTGTATGTTTCATTAAATTTGCGGCAAATTTAACGTTTTATTTTTACTTCCATAATATCAATAATATGTCAATGTTGTTGTTTTGAAAAAGCATTTCTTTAGCAAGAAATAAGAAGAATATTTAGAGCCTTTTCTGATCTTTACTCGATTGCTGGGAGGGAGGGGGCCGGGGAGAGTCATAAATATATACAGTTTTCAAGAGAACCGATAGACTAGTCATTGTTATAATGAACATATGTTAACCATCCTTGTTGCTGGAACATTTTATTAGCACTCTTTAAGGGTAATAAACCCTTGCGTTGACCATCTATGCGTTGACGATTTGTTCAACTATACTGTAAGTCACGTATTTCTTTTAACTCAAAGCTTTGAACACAAGGTATATTGTCTATGTCTTTTTGCGTGAATTTCAGTATAGCATAAAACTTGAGTTTTCATTCATGACGTTTTCGTCCCTCCCGACTCTTGGTCCTTTTGGTAGGTAGGCATATTATATTTGTCGAATGATGTTCATATTGAGAAGTCACGAAGAAGGGTGAAGTGCGCGTTAGTACTAAATATCACAGTGGAAAAATATTGGCATATTTGTTAAATATTTAGCAAAATGTTTTGATGGATCTCATGATGGATCGCATTCCCATTAGATTGTGCAGTGAGTAAAAAGAGTGGAAACATGAAATAATGCGGTGATCGAAAGATAAGTGGTAGTTTTGTTGCTGTATTGGTAAGTCTCTGTATGGCCAACTCAATAGTATGGCAATAATATTACCAACTCATTTGTTGTCATTTTTTTACATATATTTCAAGATTCCTAAATATTATCTGCTTCGACAAGTTCTAGAATACTCAAGCAGGGACGTCGTTAAAACTTAAAAGGGGGCCAAGGTGGGACGCGTGCCCCACCAATCGACATTTGCACCCCACCAAAAATTTATTTATTTAGAAATCGCGAAAATAACTTCGAAAATGTCCATGATTGAAATATTGAAATAACGTTGGAAATGTCCATAATGGTTCAATCTAGGACTCCTAAACTGCTTGTAAATAGCAAAAATCACTTTAAAAAATGACCATATTTCAAATAATTCCCTGCAGGGCTTTGCTGGTGGAGATCGAAAAATTAACTTCGAGAATATCCATGGAGGTTCAATTATTGGACTTCAAAACTGTATGTAGATCGCAACAATTACTTAGAAAATAACCATAAATCAAGAAAATCACTGCGGGGCTTGGGGAAGGAGTAGCAAAATCAATTTTCAAATGTCCATGATGATGTCTCTGTTATTATGAAAGTCTTCTTGAACTGATAAAGATTCCATTTACTTCTTATAGATGCATTTTTACTGTTTGCCAGTTATCCATTTTACAGAGTTTGATTATCATTGTGAATACAACTGGAATTGTACTGTCAATATGTATTGTTGTTCCTGTCCATAAATTCATTAAATCAATCAATCTTGTAATGACAATGTACTTATTGTGTTGTTCCTCATATCTGAGGGTTGTATCCTAATAATACATCATTCAGTGTGAAATATGTTACAACTCACTATAGAAATAAGGGTATTAAATTTAATCTAATTCAGTAGCGTAGTTTGATTCAGTATTGTGAATGATTGAAATGTGAGTAATTTATCTAGGACAAAAAGGCTTTTTCTCTCAAGCTTATATCCATCACAGATTAGCACAACTGCATCTAGTTAAACAAAATATGACAAAAAACAAACTTCATGGTACCGGTATTCGATATCAAGCCCTTCCATCAATTTCCGGAGACTGTCAACGCTAGCACCTCAGCTACCTAGACATTATACACTTGGAAAGTTATCGAGATATTTGAGAATTTACTTGTGTCAGGTGGAATACCTGTTGGGGTATTCTGCTTCCCTGGTACTTGAGTCAATTTTCCACGAACAAAAGTTCTCGAGCAAATTGGTTACAGTCCAGTATTCCTACCAGGGTAGCAGAGCAATCGACAGGTCGAGTTTTATTTATAATTTCTTCTTCAAGTATCTCGACAACTTTGCAAAATTCATATGTCCAGGTAGCCGAGTGGCTAGCGTAGACGATTTCGGATAGTGGTCCGGAGAGGCTCCCGATCGAAACCCATACAGAGCTGCTTTTTTGTCATATTTCACTCAACAATTACTTAGATTAATGCAGTAATGAGAGTTATTACAGTGTGATTAATTTATCTAGTGAAGAGAGGAATTATCTCTGAGCTAATGTCCATTGAGGATTTGTACCATTGCATATGGTTATATTAAACAAAATATGACAGAAAAAAAGCAGTCCCCAATGGTATTCGATACCAGGACCTTTCGCATCGTGATCCGAATCCACCAACGCTAGCAACTAAGCTACCTAGACATGGAATATTTGCAAAGTTATTGAGATACTTGAAACGATATTTGAATTATTACCTAACCTGTTGGTATATTCTGCTCCTCTGGTAGGAGAGCTGAGGTTTGAAAGATTATTTGAATTCATTTGCGTCAGGTGGAATACCTGTTGAGGTATTCTGTTTCCCTGGTACTTGAGTCAATTTTCCACAAACAAAAGTTTCCGAGCAAATTGGTTACGGTCCAGTATTCCTACCAGGGTAGCAGAGCAATCGACAGGTCGAGTTTTACATATAACATCTTCTTCAAGTATCTCGACAACTTTGCAAATTCGTATGTCCAGGTAGCCGAGTGGCTAGCGTAGACGATTTCGGATTGTGGTCTGGAGAGGCTCCCGATCGAGACCCATACAGAACTGCTTTTTTGTAATATTTCACTCAACAATTACTTGGATTAATTCAGTAATGAGAGTTATTACAGTGTGATTAATGTATCCAGTGAAGAGAGGAATTATCTCTGAGCTAATGTCTATTAAGGATTAGTACCATTGCATATGGTTATATTAAACAAAATATGACGGAAAAAAAGCAGTCCCCAATGGTATTCGATACCAGGACCTTTCGTATCGTGGATCGAATCCACCAACGCTAGCAACTAAGCTACCTAGACATGGAACAATTGCAAAGTTATTGAGATACTTGAAATGATATTTGAATTATTACCTAACCTGTTGGTATATTCTGCTCCTCTGGTAGGAGAGCTGAGGTTTGAAAGATTATTTGAATTCATTTGTGTCAGGTGGAATACCTGTTGCGGCATTCTGCTTCCCTGGTACTTGAGTCAATTTTCCACGAACAAAAGTTTTCGAGCAAATTGGTGACGGTCCAGTATTCCTACCAGGGTAGCAGAGCAATCGACAGGTCGAGTTTTATTTATAATTTCTTCTTCAAATCTCTCGACAACTTTGCGAAATTCATATGTCCAGGTAGCTGAGTGGCTAGCGTAGACGATTTCGGATAGTAGTCCGGAGTGGCTCGCTATCGAATCCCATACAGAGCTGCTTTTTTGTTATATTTCACTCAACATTTAATTAGATTAATTCAGTAATGAGAGTTATTACAGTGTGATTAATGTATCCAGTGAAGAGAGGAATTATCTCTGAGCTAATGTCTATTAAGGATTAGTACCATTGCATATGGTTATATTAAACAAAATATGACGGAAAAAAAGCAGTCCCCAATGGTATTCGATACCAGGACCTTTCGTATCGTGGATCGAATCCACCAACGCTAGCAACTAAGCTACCTAGACATGGAACAATTGCAAAGTTATTGAGATACTTGAAATGATATTTGAATTATTACCTAACCTGTTGGTATATTCTGCTCCTCTGGTAGGAGAGCTGAGGTTTGAAAGATTATTTGAATTCATTTGTGTCAGGTGGAATACCTGTTGCGGCATTCTGCTTCCCTGGTACTTGAGTCAATTTTCCACGAACAAAAGTTTTCGAGCAAATTGATTACGGTCCAGTATTCCTACCAGGGTAGCAGAGCAATCGACAGGTCGAGTTTTATTTATAATTTCTTCTTCAAGTCTCTCGACAACTTTGCGAAATTCATATGTCCAGGTAGCTGAGTGGCTAGCGTAGACGATTTCGGATAGTAGTCCGGAGTGGCTCGCTATCGAATCCCATACAGAGCTGCTTTTTTGTTATATTTCACTCAACATTTAATTAGATTAATTCAGTAATGAGAGTTATTACAGTGTGATTAATGTATCCAGTGAAGAGAGGAATTATCTCTGAGCTAATGTCCATCGAGGATTCGTACCATTGCATATGGGTATATTAAACAAAATATGACAGAAAAAAAGCAGTCCCCAATGGTATTCGGTACCAGGACCTTTCGCATCGTGATCCGAATCCACCAACGCTAGCAACTAAGCTACCTAGATATGGAACATTTGCAAAGTTATTGAGTTACTTGAAATGATATTTGAATTATCACCTAACCTGTTGGTAGGTTCGAGAATTCGAGAATGTCCATGAAGGTTCAATCACCACAGACTCCTAAACTACTTGTAAATCGCATTTTTTTTTTTTAAATGAACATATTTCAAAAAATTCCCTGCGGGGCTTTGCTGGTGGAGATCGAAAAAATGACTTCGAGAATGTCCATGAAGGTTCAATTATTGGACTTCAAAACTGTATATAGATCGCAACAATTACTTAGAAAATGTCCATATTTCAAGAAAATACCTGCGGGGCTTGGGGAAGGAGTAGCAAAATCAATTTAAAAAAAGTCCATTATGATGTCTTTGTTATTATGAAAGTCTTCTTGAACTAATAAAATATGTATAAAAAACACGAATTTTCATAATCTTCCCTGCGGGGCAGGGTGGGGGGCGAACCCCCCAACACCCATTGGGCTCTGACATGTTTTGCTAGAAAATTAGAGCACCCGTCGTAATTTTCAGAAGTCGGCGCCTATGATTCGTACCACGAAATAACCCAGCTGTAGGTGTTGGTGTGGTCGTCGAGACACAGTAATTGTACCTCGTAGAATTACCTGTTTTTTACCTCCCTACCAGCTTTTCAAGATAGGCTACATGCATGTTAGAACTAAGGAATGATTTTTTTTATAACTGATCCAGTCCAAACAATGAACATGCATTATTCAAATACATCAATTAGGTCTACTGTAACAGTACTTATAAGTAATAATTATTGCCAGTTGATCCAAATTGTTAATTTAGTTGATTAGTTTAAAATTATATTCTACTTCAAGAGCAGTTTTGAAAACCGTATGTCTACATTATTTCTATTTCTTTCTGAAAAGCTGCTTTTTCCTGAGCAGGAAATAATCTGTCCATCAGTTGAGCAGCATAATATGTACTAATGTATGATGCAAGAAAGAACAATGGTTATATCAATATGTTTCTGTTTCTAGTTAAGGCAATTAATGAGATATCCAGAACTATGTATTGAAAGATGGTAGACTTAGACACTGACCGATGTTTCATCTTCTTCTGCCTGGCTTTATACAAGATCTTGCTTTATGTTATAAAATGAAATAACTGCCCATTAGTTTTCATGATTTTTATTGACTAACACATTTTTTAATAAAATAACGTTTTTTTTTTAACATTTGATCTGTTTTTGGGGATATAATACAGTCTTTCTATATGCTGCATTCCAGATACCAGCATCAACAAATAAATTGAATGCCAGTTAAAAATCATATAACGACCGCAATATCTCACGGTATCAGGATTTTGTCGGTTGATTTTAAGTTATAATATTAGTTATTACTAGATCTCTAGAGGAATGACAGTAGACATTACAAAGATAGTGAATTACGTAACTATAACCTATACTTGGCAGTGGTATTTATATTAATAGGCAACCACAGAAGACCAAAACACATTATATTTCAAACTGTTAAAAATTAATTATTGTCTACTATTTATTTGTATTTAACCAGCATTTCGTTACAAAATATTTGTGCTACATCACAATATACGAGTCACATCAAAACACAACCGTGCAATTCAGGATCAAGGTCAAAGAGAAAAACGTACGAGAAATAAGGAAAACCTGAGCTATTACGAATTAATTATTTAACGAACGTTTTATTATTCGGTTATATATGTATATAACTACTTTCAAACAATGAATATTCAACGTGTGTTTAAGAACTTGGTTTATTTATTTATTTTATTAACACCCAAACTTTTGACACTTTATACAGCTTGTTCTCTAGCCAATACAAGAACGAGGGGGAAAGAACACAAGCAGGAAATAAAAATCAGTTATTAAGAGTTTCATTATTTAAAATATTTACAATATAATTAAATTGATAAAAACAACTTTCCAGCCACTCTTCCTCTGTTAGCTCTCGGGGATTATAACCTGAACTTAATTTTAGTTGAGGATCGTAACTGTATGGCTGATTTCTGACAAGTGTCCCCCGAGTGCCCGAGTAGCGCTTGCTCGGCGCCACACGGGCACCCGGGCTGCTCCGTTCAACTCGTTCCCACCCCTTCAATAACAAAGAGACCAAAAGGTTAAGATTCTTGTAATGACCTTTTTAACAACACGGTTATACTAACCTAATGCACATCTAAATTCTATATAATATTATCCAGTTTTCAAGCATGGGTTTTATCTGCTATGTAGAATGTAGCTTCATTCTTCCACCCTGACTGTGGTTGCTACTCTAAAATTCAATGTTCTATTTGTATGATACTCGCTTTCTTAAAAGATGAAAAGGAAAATACTATGCAATTTACAGTCTTCAGCAAAGGAGGGAAATACATTTAACAAGATGACGGTATTTAACAACTTGAAATGCAACAGATGGGACCAGTTGACACCAAGCTAGGAGAAAACAAAACTGATAATAAAAGCTTTTTATAGTTGACACTGAATGTTGATGAAGTGTACGGTAGGTAATGTGAGCGTGTGTATGTGTGTGTGTTTGTGTGTGTGAGTGTGTGTGTGCATGTTCGATGAGACACCTTCTGCGTAAGGCAACTGTTTTGAAGAGTGGAATGTCACGCGCATGTTAGCGTTCAAAGGGCCTGGATGAAGCAATGTAAGACTGGCTACTTGAAGCGGCCAACAGCACGGCCAGCTAGCTTGAGCAAGGTGACTAACTGATTCACTGACTGAATGACTGAATGCGTACAATAGGGTGGACTTTTGCCAGCAGAAATGGTGATGAGGCGTTGTTTTTAATTATTTGTACAATGTAGCAGTACACTGAATTGTTACATTTGTGACAGTTCTGATTTTTTTCTTGTTTTAACTTTTTAAAACTTTTATAACATACAACTCTATAATAAATGAACATTTGTGTACGTGTGTTTAATATTAATTTTCATAAATACCTATATAATTTTTTTTCGATAACTTCCATACAATCCCAATTCGACGTTTGAAAAACCTGTGTCGGGTGTTTATATTTTCACAAATGCGTATAAATAGCCCCGCTTTGGTGCGGGACCGCACCATCACCCGACACCTCGTAACAGCTTTAGAACCCTGATCTAATCAAACTAAAAAACAAAAGTTAAAAGTGTAGATTTAACAGCAGAATCATATACATCTTGCAGTTATAACAACCAATTACTCTTATTTCATAAAATACTTTATGATGAAACAGTCTAGCAAGAATGCTGTATGGGTCAGATCCATTAGCATTAGGTTGCACTAGCACACTCTACCAGGTCCTAGGCGCACCACTCACTCCGGCAGCACCGCTGGCTCGATCCACTCTTCTGACTGTTCTGTGGCAGTGCCTAGCGGTTGCCTACTAAAACGTGGCTCCAGCGAAGCGTTTTGGTTGAATTATGAGAAAACGATTTTTTTTTTGTTAAATTGGGTGCCCTTCAAGAGTTTCTAGTACAATGCTGCTGCTGCTATAAACGAACGTTTTGAGTTGAATATCGACACAGAACCATCGTGACCAGCGTCCAGGCCCCTTTTCGCTCGCTTGGCCGTCAAATTTCGCGGCGTGTTTAGTAGTACGTCTCTTGTTCCAACCAACCACCTGGGTTTCGGCGCAAGTAGAAGCGGCGGACCTCGTCATAGATGAAGATGGAGATCATGAAGGGAAGTCCCGGCAGCCACCAAACGAACCTGGAACAAACGTCGGCGGTTAGCTCTCCCGACGAAAGGAAGTTTTTGTTTCCAATTCAATGAAAACCATCGCTCATCCAGTTACGGTATCATGTACAGCGGGCCTATGGTACATATTTATCATGATTATAGATTTATAATCAAATCCAGTAACTAGTGATTACTAGACAGCATGGTCCGAGTAGTGGAAGTTTTCATTAGAGACTTCAAGTGATATTAATTTAAGCTAACTACAGGCGTTCAAAATATTCGTCCAATTACTCCCAAGTACTATTCTGTGTACAGTACACATACATTTAAAAGAAACTCATGATGTTCCTTTTATATTCATAACCATTTATCAAAAAATCAAAAGTAACGTAGGCCCACATATCAAAGTCAATAGATCGTAGTTATCAGTACAGTGCGTAATTAAATCCAGTCCACTCCATCTCAACCTATTTGAAATCAAGACATTTTCCCTATCACAGTGCAGCACTAAAAATCAAACACTGTCTAGAACCTTTTTCCAACCGTCTGGAAACGTTTTCAACACACTTTATAGCTATTTAAAATACATACAACAGCCATTTGTATGTATTATTTCAAGTTTGGAAATAACACGAGTGCAGTTTACTCACTTCAAGGGGTACATCCTCAATCCTTTGTCCATTCCTGGGCAATAAGACAAGAAAGCAGCCAGGCAAGTTTCAAATACCAGTCCAAAGTTCAGAGCCCAATTCCTGAAACACATTTCATTCACAATTAGAAACAATATTCGGCTTCATTAGAAATAAAAACAGATTTTTCAGCAAGTAGACATAACTATAAGGGCCGGTATTACAATGTCGCGACAAAGTTCCCGACAAAATTTATCCTCTCGACAAAGTTCCCGACAAAATTTATCCTATCGACAAGACAGTTTGGTGGATTACCATCCATCGCTAGCATTTGTCGGGCACACTAAATGAGTTGTCGGGCAGATTATTTGGTAGCCAGTCCAGGTGATAAGGATTACGGGTATCGATCGGGGCCTTCATAAAGACGCTTGACGAGTTGTCCGGAATATCACCATCATCAAATCGGTAGTCAGTGCACTTGGAACATCTCGTATCCTTGACGAAATGTGATTACGCCTACTGTGTATTTGAATAGAATGAGGTACGCCTACATATTCTCATAGCTTCAATTTATAATTTTTGTTGATATTCAAATTTAATGAATTACAGAACTACATGACTAAATTAGTCATTCAGACTGAATATCAATTTGAAATGTGGACATGTAATTTATTCGGTATTTTATATCAATTCATTCATATTCAAAGTGAATTCACGATTCTATAGTTCTCAATCATTTCTCTAGTTCGATTGCACTGTGCCGGTACAGAGAAAGAGTACGCGCCGTGACGAACGGTTACGGTTCAAAGCTTATTAATCAGAAACGGCAGTAACAGCATTGTTATTAACTATTACTGCTATTCGATTAGTGGCAGATAATTTCTACATACTTCATTCCTTGGTGGACAATGGAGTTTCGTCGAGTTTTGCAGATGATCAGATCAGCCCACTGCACGACAACGATGGAGACGAAGAAAGCCGTGTGGCAAGTGTATTCCAACTTCTTCCTGTCGCGGTAAGTCTGCAACACGAACACGAATAATGTCAGAATAATTACCACAATGGCAGGTGTCGAAAGGTCGAGGAATACTAACCACATTCATGCTTCTTCGTTTGTGCTATATAGCGTATTGTCCCGAATATAAGCCGAGGGTTTTTCTCGAAATTGCGAGTCCAAAAGTCACCCTCGGCTTATATGCGGATCTCGGCCTAAAATCGGTCAAAACACGTTTTTTACTAAATATGATTGGGCGCACTACACATCCACACTCGTAACAATGGAATCAACTTGAAACTGCAAAATATGGCACTAAAAACACGTTTAATGAATGTTTTATCACGAAGAAGCATTATTTTCCCATTATCCATCAATTTTATTTGACGCGCAGTAATAAACAAAGGCACGTTGAGCTGTTAGCTGCATGGTCTTGTCAGACCTTGACGTGTAGGCGGGCCATATGACGATCGCGCGTCATCGGCACTAGCCGAGTACACACGATCGCGAGGCCCCTCTCAACGGTTTCTCACACGCAGTTGGCATAGCTTCCTCACGCGCGCAATACGAAATTGACTAAATTCTAACTCGGAAGAGTGATGATTACGTGGAAAGGAGATGAACCCTTTTTTCAATTGTTGATCTAAAAGTTTGGAGGTCGGCTTATATTCGGGACAATACGGTATGTGTTTATTGTATATGTCCAAGTGCTATTGCTTGCAACCAAATGTATTTTATGTACAGCCTATATTTGTACCATGTATAAATTCGAAAGGTCAATAATTTGAACTAAATTAAACTAAATACTTTTGACCAACAGCTTGCCTAGAATACTGTAACAAGTATTGACAGAAATACTTTCAAGGACCAGGGTCGAATAAGTTATTGAATAAGGAATTAAACACCATTATTTTAGCATACTACAGCGATTCTTCAACGGACAGACTATCTACTAGAACTTACCCATTCTTGACCGTATGAGTCTGTGAGATCGTTGACAGCCTTGGAGTCCCACTGTTTTCGGATGCCGAATAGCATCAGCGGCAAGAATCCGTTCTCAGCCATGATGACGAAGTAGACGAAGAAACCAGCTGCCGCTTGGATCATACCGATCTGACCGTAGGCCATCGAAATCAGCCTAAGGACACGCAAAACAGGATATAGAATTCTGTCGTAAAGAATCTTATTATATTATCTGGAATACATACTATTAGTGTTATGTACTATATATAGTCCATTGTTTAGAAGTCAAAAATACAAATATACAATTTGATATTTTTTTACTAATGGAATCATTGCTTCAACTAATGTTTAGTTATTTACTCAACCAACAGCTTGTTTATTTGGGTTTAAAACTATTTTTAAAATCTTACGAATAACGTTAACGGGTATATGTTTCTGAGACAATACTGTAATACTTCTATGGGATTTGAATTTAACAATAATTCACGTTTCAAAATATAGGGGTAGCATATATTTCATTATTATTCTTCACTTTAGAAACTGCATAATATGCTACTCAACCTGAAGTTGGTTATATAATTAATAAGATTATTTCTTGTTACAAAAGTGCAAAGTTAAAAGGTGGCAAATAAAACCAAAAAGAAAATAAGGATGTAACTACAATAGATACCAACAGCATTCTTCAAACCACCAAATTATTCCAGTTTCAATACTCACGTCACTTTGTTTCGTGGTGGTAACAAGGAACATGCTACATAGTACGTACATGGCATTATTCCTTTAGTCAATATGAATAACGTAGCAATGTTTTTTGAAACAGCACAGTAACCAACAGATCAAAGCACAGTAAACATGTCATTAATGGTCCATTATTTGACATCGACAGCATCTACATACTTTCAAAGCGCAATTGATCCAGTCGACTCTTTTCATTCTGCATGTTGGCCCCCGGGCACGTTACATGACATTGTTGAAAACTTTAAAATCAAATTTTGAATCCATTGTAATTCAAGAGAATGAGAAAGTATGACGATACAATTGGATCAAGTGCACTTGACACATCGAGAGTACCGTACATCGGCAACATTCGCATGCAAGAAGACTCGAACAAAGTTGCCAACCTTAAGCAATAACACCATTATGATTAGTTATTAAGTAAGCCACATTTGAATTATTTAAAACTGTAGTCAAGAGAAAAGAATTGGCAGTCATTGTGGAACAACAATGTGCAAGTCTTTTTACATTAAACTTCTGCCTGATAGGTGAGTGAGAGTGATGGAGACATTTAGATCGCCACCGAGGAAGTGAGACACCAAGTTGTTCGAAGGGGTAATTGAGGAAGAAGCTCGGCATGCAACAACCAGGGGCGGCTAACGGCTAATCCGTCCATTGCAAGGAGTCTACGTAAACGGTAAGTGAGCAAGGAGAGCGAGATAATGTCGACCCACCTGCGGTTGACTAGGTTATCCCTGTACGGGTCACGGGGCTGGCGTTTCATTATGTCAGACTCTGGTGCTTCATAAGCCAGAGATATAGCAGGCACCTATGGCGTGGCAGTGTTAGTAAGACGGTAGAAGTTAGTCCAGAGTATTGACATGCAGTAGTATTAATTTAATCAACTCCCCTGAGGGAAACTAGATGTCTTGTAACTAGATCCTAGCTGCATTGAATAGAGTTAGAGAGCAATATACCTAGATGCTACTAGAGAGAGAGAGAGAGGGGCAGAGTGAAGAAGTTAGGCGAGGGAGCCCAGGAGCTGAGAGCAAGCTGGAGCGAGCCATTCCAAGAAGCGAGGAGAAGGAATAGAGGTGATTCACAACGAATGGCGATGAAATGAGTTTTACTGGCTGGTTAGCGATAATGAGAGATGAACGTGAATTATGAGAGTACTCACCTGCATGAACGAACGTGCAAACACCAATGATACGAACGACACGTAATCGACAGAGGCGGGTTCGGGAGGACAGACACATATGACAGGCGGTAATGAATGCAGGCGAGCAGAAGTTTGCCGAGTTGCCGCACCTGAACGGTCGTCGAGGTGCGGCAACCCGACGGTAAGAAATAACAGAGCGAGAGGCACCGACACCATTGATAGAGATCCAGTATTATTCTGAAGGAAGTTATGATTTACCTTTCGTTTACGAGTTTATCTGTGAAAGGGTTTCGAGGCTGTCGCTTCATGATATCAGACTCTGCTTCTTCGTATGCCAGGGAAATGGCAGGGACCTAACAAAATGGCGTAATACGATGAAACAAACAAATTAAAACCAAAGTAAAAAACTGCACAGCAAAAACTTGAGATGAGAGGGTGAGGGTTGGTTGCATGGTCTAAACACTATGCATTACAACTACTGCGGTTTCAAATGAAAACATTCAAGGCAGCAATGTGCAGGCATTATGTCATGATTTATGATTGTCGAGGTAAGAGACGGGTTCGAGGGGGTTCTCGGGAGAGAACGGGAGACGGGACACGATCAACAGGATTATTTTACTACTCATTATATAATATTAAATTACTATACTAAATAGCAATCGTATCCTATCTATTAATGAATTATTCACTCCACTCTAAAACGAGCAATTACAGAAAATGAATGCCAACTCTCTAGCAGTCACACGCACGACAATCGTTCTCTGACGAGGCTGGTGAGAGACGAAATGTGATTATTAACACGACACACAGCAGAATTAATGGTTAATCAGTTAATTTGGATAGCAATTCCGAGACGAGACAATTGTCTACCTGGCGTTGACTAAATTGTCTGTTTTAGGGTTCCTCGGCTGTCGCGTCATAATATCTGACTCGGCCTTCTCGTAAGCGAGTGAAATGGCGGGTACCTAGACAATCAAAAACACTACCTCACTACGGAATGCAGTAACAAAGAGAAGAAAATTACTAGACTAGTATGTACTGTACCTCTAGCAATGAATACTATACTTCAAAACACAATGAGTTTAATTTAGTTTTGGAATTCTAAATTTTAGGCTTGAGCCGATTATGTGGGAAAAATGACTAATCAAAAATAATTACTAACAATAAAATGAATACAGAAGAGAAAATAGATTGGGTGCAAGATCATTTCTCCACTATTGAAGATTTTTAAATATTGTGCTGTTGCAAGAGGTAAATTTACTGATCTGAGAAAATATGATACGAACAGGAAAATGACATTGCTACATTAGTTTTATGCGAACCATGAATAGCACGATGAGTGTGTAAAATGCTGCATCTACAAGGAAAGATAGATATTAAAACGAATAATAATTATATCTATAATATTTCAATAATAGTACTTATAAAAGGTGCAATGCTTGCAACCCTTGCGGGTCCAGTAGCAAGGTATACAAATGCGGCCTGAAAAGTAATGATTCAAATACGTGATTGTGCCTCTGTACCATAAAATAACTCGACTAGGATGGTTGTGGTTGGAGTTTGGTGGAATATAAGAAAAAGTATGTGTGAATTGTTTAAAATATGATTCTTTAGTAATATGCAATAACTTACCCCCATATTTGAAGTTTTGCTCAACTAATGGGTCAAAACTACGAGACCAATACTCAAACAATAATAGTAAAGTATCATGAAAAATTCGGGCTCATGCAAAATCAGAAATGATAATCATATTAATTACTAGGTAGAACTACGTTCGAACGAGTAGGTTGGGGGCGTACTGAGACTACTACGGTCCGCGTGAAAGTCAGCTGCAGTCTCAAGAAAGTCATGTGCTGGCACATGTGACTACAACTGGACCACGACTAATAGTAACGAACCACGGGTGATGCAACAAAGAGGCAGCAGATAAGAAAGAAATAATAAGAAAAAAAAACTTGCGAGATAGGTACTAAAATTTCCAAATCGACGGGGCGGTCGGAAATTGTTACCTTTCATTGACCAAATTGTCTTTGTAAGGATTACGTGGTCGTCGCTTCATAATATCAGATTCTGCTTCTTCGTAAGCCAGGGAAATGGCAGGTACCTGATGGTTACAGAAACAATCGTCACGGTGACATAGAAATGTCAATCGCTTGGTGGAAACATGGAGGTTTTACAACATATCAGTCGAAAGATATTTTAATGAGAATGGAAGGGAGAAAGAACACGTTACGTACCCGGAAAACTTACACGAGTTATTTAAAGTTTAATTTAATTACGATGTTAGTGAACTGGAAAAGGAATTCTCAAGTTACTCGGCTCTGCTCAACAGTAAAACCTGGAAAGTTCAACACATTTCATAATTCCACAAACGACTTGAAAGTCCACCCACCAAACTGCAGTTGTTTCAAATGTGTACACATCTGTAATGAAACATCGTACAATAGTATCGTTACATCAAGTATTATAGCTCAGAAACTAGGAATTGATTCTTTTGAACAATACAATTATTATTACCAACACTGAAAGAGTTTACAGTACAGTGAAACCTCGATGCACCTTTCCCGGATCCATCGTTTACTTGCTTCTATGATTCACTTTGTCCCACCCTTCTCTCATGTAACAAATGTTACATTTTCCCGGATAGATTGTTTTCCTGCACGGATATTTTTTCTTTCCTGGTCCCTAGAGAAACGATATATAAAGATTTCACCGTAGTAATACACTGGACCAATGGGCAAAGAATAATGTGTTGAGCAGCAGTAGAATTACTGTACCTAATGACTGTTTTTTGTGTTCTATTATTCCCCCAAGAATTCAATGTCCAATGCCAATTACCTAGTTTCAAAGTCGATAATATTAGGTGACAATATCGTAGTTTATCAGTCCAACTCACCATGTCGGTTCCCAGATCAATACACAAGATGGTGACGGTACCCAATGGCAACGGAATGTCGCACAAGATGAAAGCCAAGAAGGGAGAGATCTCGGGAATGTTGGACGTTAACGTGTAGGCGATGGATTTCTTCAAGTTGTCGAAAATGAGTCGACCTTCCTCAACGCCAGTGACGATGGAAGCAAAGTTGTCGTCCAGCAAGATCATGTCAGCGGCTTGTTTCGATACGTCGGAACCAGCAATGCCCATAGCAACGCCTGTCAGCAAACAAACATTCCCATCACAATCACATCCATAATCGTCTCCGCAAACGACCATCATCGGATACCACTATTAGATCCATAAGTAAAATATATACAGATTCGATAAGACTAGTCAACATATTTTTTATATTGACAGTGAAAAATCAATGTGATTAGATCAATCATTTTACAGCTTCAATCAGTCCTTTGGTGCCACCCTATTCCCATACAACCAATGTTGAATTTTCTTGTGTGGATCGTTTTTTCCTGGTCCCTTGAAAAGCGATACAGGCAGAGGTTTCACTATAAACTGTTCATCAACTCTACCAACAGTTACGTTGAGCAGCTGGGGATATGAACGAGCAGGATATAATGTAGCGATAATGTAGCAATAAGGTCATAGGGCGTTACGAAAACCCGTGCCTACATCGAGACTCAAACTCGTGTCTGTCTGCCTTCAGATTTCGAAGCAGTGCCTCAACTGTCGTCAGTTAAACAAACGGCTACACTAAATTAGTAATGGAAACAGATTACAGTAAATGGGACTGCTGGAAATAAAACTTTGAATAAAGTGTTTGAAAACATGTTCAAAACAGTAGTTGAATATAAAAGTGTTCGAAAGTGGAACTTCTAGGATAAAAATGTTGTACTTAGTTAGATATTTCAGTTAGCCTAATGTTTATATTTTCATAGGTTAGTTTAGATAAGGTTCGATGATTTGAGATGAAATTTCACTGCCTGGTTAAATGAATCGACGCTTTCAATGCTAACCAAAGTATCAGAATATAACACTATTATTCGAACATCTTTTTATTTGAACTCTTTTTTTTCAAACAATTTCTTTTCCAAACAGTTGATAGCAGGCCTAAATGCTATGAGAGTCAGGTCGTACCGATATCAGCTTTCTTCAACGCAGGTGAATCATTCACACCGTCACCAGTTACGGCAACAATGGCTCCCATTCGTTGGCAACCTTCAACAATGATCAACTTCTGTTGGGGCGAGGTACGCGCGAATACGATCTCAGTGTGATACCTGCAACATATCATACCAAACAATTATAATATGAACGCATTCATAGTTGATGTATAACGCTTCACAAAGTGATCTCTTGACATTCACTATTACTCTCGACAAAGTAGCAATCAGGTCAAGTAGTATGAGATTTATTTAACAAAGAAGATTTTTAAAAGCAATGTTGAGCATTGGTCAGGATTAAATTAAGATTGAAACATTTTTAGGTTAGCTTGAAATATTGACATTTTCCATTTACTGTAGGCCTACATGTTTTTTTCCACGTGTTAAATTTACTGTAATAAGCCTATACTTATCCAATAAAAAGAAGGTTTCATGCAGCAATTCATTGACATATAATATATATATATAGGGAAATAGAGAACTTGACCAGCTGTTTGATCGTACACTCAATTAGGGTTTAGGCCTAATAATACTAATAAAATTTATTGTGCGTAACACTAACTTCTTTATACATATTCACACTCTGTTTTCAGTTGAAGAACAATGAAAACTATTGACAGAGTTATGAATATAGTAAACAATGACATCTATTCTGGTCATAAATTCGTACCTAAGAATTTCGTCAATCTGGTCGGAAGACAGGTCTCGAAGTTCAGTTCCGTGGACAACTGCAGCCTTGGCTTCCCGTGGGTTAACCTCTGACACGGGGATGTTAAGACGTTGTGCAATGTCCTCAATAGTTTCGTTTCCTGAAATGTAAAACCAATCATCAGCAGATATCCAAACACACACGTATTAGTGACTGTGAACCGAGGTTATGTTTCCTCTGTATGAGTTTTCATTCAGAGTACAATTTCATTTTCAATTTTTATTTATTAATTTTAATTTTTAAAAAAGTTGTTTTAATGAATAATGATAACCAAGATTTATGAATGTTGAATATTTTTCTAATTCAAGAATAACTAGTACGAGGCCACACCTTATTCCGTAGACCAAGTGTACCTATACATTATTGGTGATGGTCCGAAAAAGTTGAGACCACGCTTTTACTAAGAAATTATCTTTCAATTTTGTTCGTCAAGCAACTCTAAAATCTCGGCTTGTAGCTTTGTTTACCTTCGGAAATGATTCCAACAGATTTAGCAATAGCCTTGGCAGTGATGGGATGATCGCCAGTGACCATGATGACCTTGATTCCGGCAGATCGGCACTTGGCAACGGCATCGGGCACAGCAGCTCGAGGAGGGTCAATCATCGACATCAGGCCAACGAATCGGAGGCTCTCGATCGGGAAGTTGGGGTTGTCACTGTCGAACTTGAATCCAAGTGGGAATTTGTCGGAAGCCATAAGCAAGTCGCAGAATCCTGTACGAAAACAACAAAATCATCGGTTTAATTATGCACGCTAGCAAGGGAACAACTGAATTTGAATGTAGAACCTGTGAAAATAGATTCTACTTTTGAAAATTGGTACACTGAAAACTCTATGCATCGTTTCAGATTCGTCGTTTTTCAGCTTCTATCACTCATTTTGTCCCACCCTACTCCCATATAATCAATTTGTAGAATTTTGTGGATGGATCATTTTCTTGCATGGACGGTTTTGTTTTCCTGGTCCCTCGAAAAATGATCAAAAGTGATCAATTAAAATCTACCAACACTGACGCTCATCTAATTGAGCCACTGTTCAAGCAGTTGAGTAGACTGATTTTGTTATGAGAACGATATCGTCACGGTGAGTAGAAATGCGTATTTCATTTTTTTTATATACTTCTTTCATCAATAGGTCTCAGATAAGCTATCAAGACTTCAAGTTTTCTCTTGGCAGAATATAATGGTAATTGTCAAGGTTTTGCTGTACCTAACACACGCTCTCCCAAGCCTCCCAACTCGAGGTAGGCATTGTTGAACGCTTCCTTCATCTCTTCGTCGAGGATCTTCTCCTTTCCGCCGATGAAGATCGTCGTGCAGTGCTCGAGAATACGTTCGGGTGCTCCCTTCATGACCATCAAGTGACGGGGATCGCTCGAGTCTTCGGTTTCGTGGATCGACACTTGGTACTTGTTGGTCGAGTTGAAGGGTACTTCACACACCTTCTTGTTCTTCTTGCGGATGGTCATGACATCTCCGAGCGCTAGCTCCATGCACTTGAGCAGGGCAGCTTCCGAAGCGTCACCGTTTACTTCCCTAGAACACGCAAAACGTTTATACGTTAATCGGGACAGGCGAAACCGAATCAGCTTGCTCGAATTGTAATGAAAGTTGAATGTCTTTATGACTGAATGAAAGCAGGTGATGATTTTTTTAAAACGACGGGGAAAATCAGAATCAACTTCAGGAAACATAAAAGTCGATTAGAAATACAATTCAGTCTAAAAACACATTTTTCTAACCAGATCTAAAAACTTTGCTATTAGTTTGATACATTCCATAGAGAAACATCTAGGTAAGTCCAATCATATCTCATCGAGAGCCAATAATTTCATGAAAAACGCACATCAATGAATTGATTGTAATATACTTGTTTTCACAAAAAAGGTCGTCTGCCAACTGAACAATCGTGAAGATTTCAGTAATTACATAATCTCGCTGCAAATTCAAGAACCCAAGACATTTGAAAGAAATAGCTGTGTTTCTGATCGAAATTTTCGTCCTAAAAACTATCAAACACACTAAAATTACCACAGCTGTACAAATATAATTATAATATATTTGTTTGTTATGTTGGTATAGACGACCTTATTCGTGGACACAAACGCCTACTTATTATCAAACTAAATTTAGTGAACGATAAGTCTCTCCAATATCTCGGCACTCACTTCTTCAAGATTGGGACACCGTCCTGACCGGGTTTGAACTCGGCGCGATTGCAAAGAGTCGCGATCCTGGCGAGTGCCTTGAAGCCGGGACTCGTCCTGTCGTACTGAACTCCGGACTGATCCTCCGTGGTGTCAGCCTCGATGATCTGGTTGTCGAACCACATGTGAGCGACCGTCATCCGGTTCTGCGTCAGCGTGCCTGTCTTGTCGGAACAGATGGTAGACGTGGAGCCCAGAGTCTCGACGGCTTCCAAGTTCTTCACCAGACAATTCTTGGAGGCCATTCGCTTGGCAGTCAGCGTCAGACATACAGTCACGGTGGCGAGGAGACCTTCAGGCACATTGGCGACAATGATACCTGGAATGAGACACAGCGTAAGTCTATATGCTTTTATGACGACATATCTTCGAACGAATCCTCTACGACTGCTGTTTGATTCATTTCGACTGTTCTTGTATTGCGACTGGCCACATACTACTTTTATTTCCGAGAGAAGTTCAGGTACAGAAAAAGTACTTGGTGGTAGATCATCTACAATGCTTACAATATTTTTACTAGTAGAAAATGACTGCTTATATTAGTTAACAGCTACTAGTACTAGTTTCACATATACTGAAACGAGCATGTTTAATACTTCATTCTTTCAAGGTTTTATCCATCTAATTTTATGCGTAGGCCCTATTAGTTTTTGTAATTATTTCAAGTTGAAATAGAATTGAAAAATAAAAACCATATGTCATTTCTTTACTTCAAATTCTCACAGAGGATTTAAAATAGTGGAACTTTCACTGGGTTTGCTACGTTCACCATTAATCAACTATAGGCCTACATATATTTATCTGTATTCTTTTATATATATTTTCTTACGTATCACTTAGAAGCCAAGAGCAATATTTGATACAGATTTTTTTTTCAGTTCGCTATAATTCCATGTAAGCCTAGATAGTATCATGCTCAGCATAGCCTACACTTTAGGAAATACCCACGCCAGACGAGCATGTAGAACACTCAAGGTTGAACTTATCGAACGCGCCGCAGGGCACAACTATTCCCGAGGTTTTTGACGGTCCTTACCGATGAGGAAAATGACAGCGTCGAGCCAGTGGTAGCCGAGGATGAAAGCAATAACGAAGAATGTGACGCCCAAGAAGACAGCAACGCCGGTGATCAAGTGGATGAAGTGGTGGATTTCCTTGGCAATCGGAGTCTCTCCAGTGTCGAGTCCAGACGCGAGGCCGGCAATACGTCCCATCACGGTGTGATCGCCACAGCTGATAACAATACCCTTAGCGGTTCCTGGAAAACAAAACGAACATTCAGTATCACATATCAATACGTTCAAGATTTTCCTTCAAGATTGGCCTACTATTCTGAGGTATGTCAAAACGGAATACGTAAATGAATTGATAAAAGAGTGAAATTATTTTTAAATAATTTTCCAAAATGGTACAATTTATGTAAATTACTCATTCAAGCAATAGTCCCCACGATCTAACGCAAATCTTCTTATATTCTGCATAAACATCTCTACAACGTTTCTTAAATGCACTTTAAATCCAACTCTATTTTATTTTTCTCATTCATCTTCTGTCAGATAATTTTCATTTCTCGTTGAATTCTCTATTTCTTTCATTCTCTCATTCATATTCATTACTATTCAAGTTTTTGTTTTTTAACATCAATTTATTACTCATTCTTCTTTTCGTCAATAATTCCAAATTTACCGAAAACTGGACAATCGTAGTGATTTCTTGTCAAGATAAACAGCTGTTATGAATGAATGATTTTCTTCTTCATGAACACAAACAAGATGAAGAGTTACATACTGAAACTTATAAATTGGACTGACCTTCTACAGCATTGGTCGAGAAAAATCCCAAATTCTTGGTTTCAAGCGGATTTTCGTGCGTGAAATCTGGTCCACGACTTTGAGGTTCAGATTCTCCGGTGAGCGATGAGTTGTCAACTTTGAAGCCGCGTGATTCGATGATACGGATGTCGGCGGGTATACGATCGCCGAACTTTACTTCAACAATGTCACCCAAGACAATGTCTTCGGCGCGCAGTGTCAGCTTATCACCCTCACGGAGGACGGTGGCAAACTACAACAAATATTTATTAAAAACTTGCCCCGTAAAACAAACAATTAACCTATTTTATCAAGTATTGTAACAATAAAGTTTATATTTGTATGAAGCTGCGCTGTATTAGTAAAATATAGATAACAAATCTACAAGAAGCTTCTTGAAATGCATTAATTGATCAGAAGTAATAAATGCATTGTAATCAGGCAATTGTGAATATTTCAACTTGAGAATTGCAACAGTGCAAAATTAATGAGCATTCAAAAAATGAGTGATGATTTTCTCCATGAGCAATGCTGATATTACCTTGAATCTGATGGCTCATCATAATAATTATAATCATTGAAGTCATATTTATTTGAAAGTCTAATTACATTTTAATGTTCTTTGAGGTCAAGAAATTAGTTTAGTTAATTATTAGATCATTCTGTGGCTAAGGGCTATACCCGTTCTAAAATACATACCTTCACTTCAAATCATGTGTTATCAATTGTCAATGCTTGTAAACATTATCAATTCTAATTGCATCAACATTATATTAAGTAACGTACCATTAATATTCTGTGAGAATATGGACGCAACATACACTATTCAATTTCTCTACCCAATTTTTTTAGACAAATTTCAATCGATATGGATAATACCATAAAGTAGTGTATATAATTCAAGTATTTTTCAAATTTCTTCAATCAATATCCTCATTAAAAGTATGCTTTATTGTAAGAACACTCGATTTTGATCGGACAAGGTGACAAAATTATTCCCTACCCCCCACTACACAGTCTTTGTCTTATTACGTCATATTGGCTATCCATATTTCTGGCACAGATTATTCAGGTACTTTATCAACTAGTGCAGAGAGGGTTCACGTTACAATCATGCTAGGTGAAGAAAGCATGTGTGAAAAGGGAAAGATTCAAAGTCAACCTTACCCAGAGCAGACCATCTGCAAAGACTATCGCAGATTGTACATAATAAGATCACCTCAAGAAAGCTTGAATGAATGTACGAAAATGTAAGAAAAATGAAGGTTCATTATAATAAATTACTGTAGGCCTAGCAAGTAGAATTACATTAGTAAAATTAGATTGAAGAATGCAAGTTAGAGATTTAAAAAACGTGTTAGTATTGAAAGAAGATAATGCTGGTTTTAAATAAAAAGGCTAAACTTTTGAACACCGTGACGTACCTGTGGAACCATGTTTTTGAAGGATTCCATAATTTTGGAGCTCTTGCTTTCTTGATAATATGAAAAGACTCCCGTGACGATTACGACGGCAGACAGTACAATACCCAGGAACAACTGGAAAGGTGGAGTTGCAATCATTGAGCCACATATATCATAACATCGACACGCAAACCTCGGAGCTTGCAACAATGACCAACGACATTCTAACGCACTTTCTATGACAGCACCCACATCAACAAAACTAAAAATGAAATCATAATAATATTCAAGACACAAAACAGTTCTATAAACTGAAGCAGTGCCAAGATTCGGACGGATTCGAGGAAGAGGAAAGTGAGAACCACATATTCAGCCGGATATTAAACTTGATAACAGGCTGAGTATGAGATTCCACTGAGGAACATTTCGAAAAGCGTAAATTATGATACGACTAATATAAGTAAGAAATCTTTTTTTATCAAAAGATTTACAACAATGGACAACACAGTAAAATTATAATGCAGTCGCTCATCTAGGAAGCCAGACAGTCTGTTATATGTGACTTTCGGCAATTATGTCTACTTTCCGTGCTTCCGTGGACACGTTACCTTCATTGATCGGCTGCTGAACTCGTCCCAACTACGTTCTACACGTGTCTTACCTGCGGGACCATACTTTTAAACGATTCCATGATCGCAGAAGACTTGGCTTCTTGGCAGTACGAGAATATGCCGGTGACGATCACCACAGCAGATAAGACTATACCCAAAAACAACTAGAAGAGCCGTCAGAGGGGCAAAGAGGGACAGACACACACAAAGTTAGTACAACTCAATATGGATGTGATGATTCCTTCCGCCTTGTTACTAACACCGTAGAATGAGTTACGAAGTTAATGCTTAATAGCTACTGTTCAATCTCAAAACATTACTATTTATGTAAGTTTGAATATACTTCACTCTTAAGACCGTAAATAATTACTGTTTAAAATCATTCAACAATGTATATGGGCCTAAGTTCACCTAATACTCTCAATTAATTATCAGTTCAGATTTAGAATGATATAAAAGAAAATTGCTTTATTTAAAAAAAAAGAAGAAGAAATGACTCGGTTTAATTTTAGTGACAGTTCAAGCAGATCATCTACAATTAAAAAATTCTCCACATCTGGACATTTCAAGATGAATTATTGATAGTTGAATTGATATTTCGAGTATGGCTGATAATGTTATGTGATCAACAAAGGAATGAATGTATATCTACTGATTTTTTTTCATTTTTAATCTCGGCATTCAAGGTGGCCAAGCCGGTGAATATACAAAATGCATGATGCATGTTCACACATCAAATCGGGCTAGCTAATGAAAGTACTGCGGTATTTGAAACAAGTGAGAAGTGAAATGAAGCTGAAAAGAAACACCCAGTTGGTTAGGTAGTTGGCAGGCATGCAAACCAGAGGTAATAGTCTGAAAGAAGGTAGAAGACGGGCATCTAGAATCAAACACAGAACCAGTAAGTATAGAAAGTGAATAGAGGTAGATCAAATAAAGACAAAGGGTTACCAATAGGGGGAAACGAAGCATTTTACATACCACATCCCTATCTATAATGATTACATCCACATTTTTTTCCCCTAAAATGTTGGTAGTGAATATACTGGTACCTATCAATTTTACACCCAATCAGCAATCTAGAAAGAAATAATTGTTTCATCCTTCGATCAGCTCAAAGGGCAGATACTCCATTATCTCGTCATTTAATCATGATTTGATCCAACTGACTGAGTGTCCATCCTGCAATCTAGCTCAAGGACAGTGTCAAATAGAACACAGGCAAACATTGAATTATATTTTCATTCCATTTCCAGGACTTGGTAATTATTCTCCATTCAAGGTTGATAAGATGAATTGAGTATTACCAATGGCAGCAGCTAGTGATGACAGGTTGTTATATTTATAGCAACAGATCTAATTATATTAATATGGTATGGTATGTAATCACAGACAATGGAGATTACTCTTTGTTTTTCAATCATCAGAATAATGGTGATGTAGATTCTGCATAATATGGCTATCCATTACTTGGTGGCCTATTATAAAGATGTAACATTAGAAGGATATATCAAATTAACAATGATATTATCTTTGAGGAAGAATGTAACTATCATTTCAGTTAAAATATAGATCCAAAATATAAATTCTACTCCCATTAATACCATTTACTATCCAGGCATAGTAGTTGAATCTGCCAACGTAATAAAATACGAACAGTGCTAGATCTGGGGTGTTTGACTTAGTTGAAGGCTAACATGTACTTCAATTCAAATTTAATTATAGTCTTCTGAAAAAAAATCAAGTCCCCAACTATCAGAATCGATCTCATATATGAAAGTTTGATTCCTAGTAGTGGTAGTGTTCAACCAGTCAAACCTGGTTTGTGATGGTCGTATAATTAAATGTATGCAAACTCTAAAATAAAATGTTTTATATCCTAAAGGAAAAGAACAATAAAAATGGTACACACTGGACGAAATTACAGTCCCGAGGCATGAGGAAAATAGGTGTTCAACACATTTAGTTATATGAAATACTCAAGTTTCATACTACATGAGCAGATTACATTTTTGTTCACTGTGAAGGAATTAAATTACATATTTTCCCCGTCTTATTTCTATTTCAACTGAGGTATCGGCAACAACCCAAATTCATTGCGGCTATGTATGTGATTATAAGCAATGGTTTAAACCTTGATGTATCAATCCTGGATCCATCTTTTTCCTGTGTCTCATCATTAATTTTATCCACTCCCACACACAGTGAAACCTCGATGCATCGTTCCCACATCAATCGTTTACCCGTTTCTATAATTAATCTTTCTCACACTTTTCTCATATAACCAATGTTGAATTTTCCTTGAGGGATTATTTTCCTGCATCGATAGCTCATTTTTCCTGGTCCCTTTAACAATGATGGATAGAGGTTTCACTGTAATCAATACTGCAAGTGTGGGTTTTTCCCTGATCCCTTGAATAACCTTAGATAGACAGACACAATGAGTCTTTTGCTTGACGAGCGCTATTTGTTGCTCCAACTAACGCTATTGTTGCTCCGCCTAACTTACATTGTCGTCTGCTGGCTCCTCCACTGTGCTCGCCTGGATGCCGTAGGCGATAAAACACAGGATGGCACCGATCCATAGTAGAAGGGCAAACCCTCCAAACAAGTTTTTACAGAACTTGACCCACTCAGGGGTTTGTTTGGGGGGTGTGAGGGCATTGGGGCCGTCTCGTTCCAAATTTTCTTTTGCTTTTGCATGCGTTAAACCCTGAAAAATAACAAATATCACACTAGGTTAATTTCGATATGTCAAATAAATTAATATAAATATTATTTAGGACTGTGCTGTCAATAGTTAGTTTTGAGAATTCCTTAAGCTGACCATCTGGTTGGTCAATAAAATAATATATTAACAGTTACTGAAAAACCGAGTCTTTAAAACTCGAACATTAATTAGTAGGCTGATGAACATTACTGACAGTGGTGTAACTAGGAATTATGACTTGCAGGACAAAGGACTCACATGCCCTCCCCTCAAAAAACACTAATAATATGTTTACGTTTTTAAAGTGAACTTATTACGTTAGAATACTTTGTTACATAGGCTTAGAGCAGCTACATAGCCAAAATTCCTAGTTACACCTTTACTTCTATGGCAACCCCCCTCCCCCCAGAGAAAGACATATTTCTAGTTGTATATCGTTGACAATTATGCTACTTTGATTAATTGTTTCTACTTACATACTATCGTGAACATATTTAAAAATCTGTATTTCCCTTGTATTAGAATTTTGAGATATCAAACCCTTGGAAAAGTATCATTAAAAACCTGGTCACTGAATCCAATCACATTCCACTCTCAAGATAAGATGTGTAGGCCTACTCAAATAATACTATAAAGATAGGTCCCATGGGAAATAAAAATGTTAGAAAGAAATGAGCATAACCATGACTTTGTATTATGGATATAATCTAATCTAATGTTGCAATGAAGAAACAGGTGATATGACTGATTTTTAATTCTAGATAATTACCAGTAGGCCTAGGCCTATCAAATATAGAGGTAATTTTATAATTTTATGAAACACCGCCAACACCATAACTTTCATTCATAAGTTATTTGAGTGATACTAAATTATTGTTAACCAATACATCTGTGTACATTCCTCCTAGTTACATCTTCAGGGAACACAAGGGAATATCCCCATATATATTCAATGGTGCCTAATTCTAACGGTATTTTTAATGGTCAACAGATAGGTTAAATGGGGCTATGAGCAGATGATAATGTAATGACGAATTGACGATATGCATAATGAAAATACAAAAACGCACCTCTCCACCAGGATTCGAACCTGCGCCCCTTCAGATTTCACGTGCTCCAACAGTCAGAGTCAATTGTACGGCTTGATATTTTAGAAGATTCAAGTTTATATGTGAATAGTTCAAGGGAGACTATGATAATATATAAGTATACATTTTATGGAGCTAACATAATATTTTCATTACACACACCTTGAGTTCGGTTGTGTAATTCACAGGACCACACTTGGCCTTGAGTTCCTAACGTTTATGTTAAATTCCTGCATTGAAAGATTCTATGTTCTGATAACAAATTACAAGCACTGAACACACTAATCCAAGACCATCTCATACTAATTAAATCCTAATTAAATTAGAGCTAATAATAAAAAATATCATTGACAAAACAAATATTGAATCAACTAATGTTTGAATGTCCTACATATAGCCTACTTGACTAACAAAAAATTATTAATGCTTGAATAAATAGCACAGAACCCATAAAATGATTATAAAAAGTAAGCAATAATGGGAAAAAGTAACCAGACTTTTATATCTACTCTGTAACTTGAATGAAAACAGCAAATACTTGAAAAGGAATGCTAAATAAAGGTTGGTCAAATTCACATTATCTCAAGTAATCTACACCCAGATAGGCTTACATCATCCAAAGCCATTTTATCAAGTGCCTACAAATTTGGGTAATCTTTCAACTAGTAATTTAGGCAAGTCGCAGTAGAAACTCCCTTATCTTAAATTCTTACTACCCTGTACAATACTTTCAACTATTACTGGTATTTAAGTTGACTTATTCAAGTTTTTGACCTAAAGATTTGGCAGAAAACAAAATACCTCTAAAAATAATATGGGTTAACATTTACTAATATCAGTTTTGAATGCCCATATTTATTATTCAGGCTCATACTATGTTGACCTAGGGCTATGCTTAAGAATTGGGAGAGGTCAGCACCAATGGCTTGTATTTGAGTGATCTAAGCATGTAGGCCTACTGGGAAGCATTATATTTTGTGCACCAAGGTTTCGATGTTAATAATAATTTGAAAACATCATTCAGAATACAGCACTTCAATTTAATTATGGCCAATTTCTGACAGGGACTAATTCCTATTGTGCTTATTTTTCGTTTGGTCTCATCTTTATTTGCCTACAGGCCCTACTAGTCCATTAATCAGACAGATTATATCTTTGTTTCCCCTCGAGATACATTTGAATGGATCAACTCACCCTGTCGGGATGTGTGCTAAATCGTTGATACAGCTCATCTGCTGATACTTTATGAAAATCGATATCTAATTCTTGTTTGAGGTCATCTAAATTGTCGCTCTTCTTTTGTGCTTTGTCTTTCCGACGAGACTGCAATCAAACAAATAAAAATGGTTAAAACAACAAAATTCACTTCAAAAAATGCCCATCACCCAATTTCCCATCACCAAAAGTGTACTAATATTACAAAATAATTCTATACAAGCAAAATTATTACCAGTCACCATGCATATAAACATTCACCACATGCACACAAGAACAGTCAAATGATGCAATATAACTAACAAGGGCGTACACCCATATGTAATATACACACCTTGCTTGGTTCTATTACATATATACAACATTATAACTTATTATAAGGTAATTCAACATATGTATACTATAGCCAATACAAGTAAAATACTAGTAAATAAATATACAAGTAAAATGACTTCCGGAAATTTCGTGTAGTTCTCAAAACTCGTAGAGTCGTATATAAAAAAAAAACATTTCAAAAATTTCCCTGCGGGGCTTCATACCTTCTTCACTTGCATTCACTTTCACTATGCACACGTAGTTTGGGGGCTCACAATTGAGTCCTTGCCCGGGAATGGGACTCTGTAGGAACAGTAGGGCCAGCTACATGTGATTAGCAAATATCAGTTAGACATCTCTAGTTCTATTAAAAAATTAATTTGGACATCTAAATCTCATCTGAAACACGTTAAACCATATTAAAAAAGGTGTTATTTTTTTAAATCCCTGCGGGGCCAGAAGGGGGCCTTCCCCCCTTGCCCCCCGCGGGTCACCGGCTTCGCATCAACGGGCCTTTGCACCACTGTTCGTGTAAGACATTTTCTTTTGCAATAATATCCCCTGCCCCCTTCCATCA
Source organism: Brachyptera putata (assembly GCA_907164805.1). Classification (NCBI taxonomy): domain Eukaryota; kingdom Metazoa; phylum Arthropoda; class Insecta; order Plecoptera; family Taeniopterygidae; genus Brachyptera; species Brachyptera putata. Next base: position 53,539,890 of record OU015462.1, read on the forward strand.
CCATCGCGATCGGCAAACTAGGATCGCGTATCATCTCAAGCTTCACCCTCGAATTTATAAGATTGTTGAGTAAAATAAGAAGCAATTATGCAGTCTTTCAACTACAGAAAAAAATGAAGAAAAAATATATAAATATATTTCATGTATAAAGGGAAAATATACATAGTTAATCACTATATAATTTACTAATCCCAACTTCGACTACCAAAGTCATATTAAACTAGGTACCTAATCAAGTAGTAAATCAAAGAGTTTAATGTATATTTGATCTCCATTCTGAATGAATGAGCGTTTCTTATCAGTTAAGCAAATGTCCTTCAAACCAATCCGTTACAGTTTAGCATCGTTGAGAATACTAGGTCAATTACTTAATACGCTAGTCAATGGGAAGTAGCAACGTGGAATATGCAAAAATAACAAAATTTATCACTTGTTCATTGTTATTAGGGAATCGCTATTTACTCGTCATTTTGATATGCGAACAACGGTTTGAGATTAAATAGTATGAATAATCATTTTATATAACTTGTATTTGTAATTGATGAATAATACAGGGGGGATAGAAGCAGACACTATGAAAATGTCTCAGTATGATCTGGTCGAAATATAATTATTAGGCCTACAGTCCATGTTGTTTCTACCAACAAAACCTGCGTTAAGCCATGGTCATTGTCTTCCACTTTATACTTTTTTGTCTACAAATAGAAAACTCTCTAAACAACGGAGAATTTTTTAGTCATATAGGATATAGTTTTCGTCACAGAATTATGAAAGTGTTCTGGTAGAACAATAATCGAGACATAGCTGGACCTCGTACATTTTAATGTTAGGCCTACGTGATCTGATATGTTTGGTGAAATGTTAATGCTATACGTTGCCTCGCTTTAGAGGAAAACTTAAAAAAAAACTCTGAACTTCTTATTATAATGACATGATTGTAAAGAAGGTAGCCTTATATAAAGTAGGTACATGCAAATAATGGAACGATAGGAAAAATAAGATGAAATAATAACATGGAGAAGTCATTATTGACCTCACCCATAGCAGACCTCACACCCTTAAGAATTAGGATAGAGGGTCGATTAAATTAAAATCGAGTTGAAAATGAGAATTTAGCACAATAACGAGTCCAAAATCTCGTTGAGAATATCGCCCAGGGGTGATTGGACAGTGTGATTTTTTCATATAAATAAAAATCAGATTAGAATATCGTTCCAATAACTGTCACATAGCCCGTGATCAAAGGCCTAAATTGTGAAAAATGACGTCACTTTTTCTCTAGTGTAGTTGGAACATCACTACCATTAAGTATATAGTCACTACCATAGACGAATTTACACAATACAGAAGGAAGGCAGGCAGTGTTTGAAAATGTATACAAGAAGTTAAGAATATTGTACTGTGTGAAAATTGAGATAAACATAAACGTGCAGGCCACAAAATGACTAGACCTAGCCTACGCCTACCTATCAAACCAATGTTGTGAGGTTAGGTTAACTATTTCATTCGTTCTAGTTTATAGTTGGGTTAGATTGGTTTAGTCGAAACTTGCGGTAAGTTGATAAGTTTAGGTTAATGTTGTACCTGTCGATTAAATGCCAATATTTGATAGGTAGGCCCTAGGCCTACTCCATCTGTGCAGTTCACGAGACTCAAAAATGTTAGTGGATTTGATATATTTTTGTTTCAATATAGCATAAATGAAGATTGACCGAAACAAGCTAAGGGCCAAGCGAAATCAAAACAGGGATTGACACTGTAAGAATATAACCTCCAAATCATGCTAGGTAGGCTAAGTCATTTCTTCATTTCCTCTTTCTCATTGAACAGATTTGATGTCGTTTTTAGCGACTTGTACTGGCTTGGATTATAGATATAGGTTTATATGGGTAAGGATATAGGCTTGGATTATATAATGCTTAGGCCCTATAGTTTATAGGTACAATAGTAATAATCCAAGATAGGTCTAGACAATGACATCGTTTTGAACTTGATCCATATTGGTTTTAATTTAAACTTTCAAGTGACTTACCAAATGAGCAGACTTAGGTCTAGGCCTAGTCTGAGTGGATCCAGCTTTAGTTTTTGTATACATCCTAACGTGTGGGTGGTAAGGTGGTTCCTAATCCTAACTTTTGATTATCCATTACGCACAATTAGTTATTATTAGCACCAACAGCCAGGGCCAGGTTGATCATGATTCATGCATATAACTAGTAGGCCCTGTATAACAAATCTAAGTTACATGATAGTAGGACTAATTTTAACTTTCGGCTACTGATGACATTTCTGTCTAGGCCCTGTGTATGTTAACGAAATATTAGCAATTTGTACGGCCATTTCAAGTGTGAGTGTAATTGATTTAAATTCCAATAAAGGCACACTAGGCCTACATACTAATATTAAAAAATGTATCAAAAAAAAATCCCCTAAAGCTATAATTTAGATTGATAAATCTTTCATGAAGTTCATTATAGTTTGTTATTTAACCAACAGAATTTAAACATAGGCCCTATATAAGCACTTGATAGTTCCGTACACATGTAAAATGTTTTTCTATTTCCGAAATTAAAAATCGAATAAAAAATACGCAAACTTGTCCGAATTTTTTCAAATTCTATGCGTGGAGTGCATACGCACATTATATTCTACTTTTAGTACATATAATATAAGTATATAATTTTCTTCAGGATGCATTTCAATGTAGCTTGATAGACCAATTTATGTTGACCGCAACCTTACTTGGTAGATATTCCAAGTAACAGAAGCAGATTTGAATAAATTTAAAAATAGGCGTAGGCATACGCAACACAAATCCGATTGTGATGAAATGCGAATCCTGACCTAGTCAAATGCGACCTACATCTACCAGATCCACCCACATAATGTCTGAGCACTTCTGTCTAGCTCCTGTCTACACCACTAGTCCTGGAAAACAACTAGGCCTCGTAAGTGTCAAGAGATGAGTACTGATAGCTCGTGAATCAAGCGAAGTGCGGGTAGGTCAGGGCTAAGAAACCTTATGCCTCGTACCGTACAGAGTAATATATTATGAGAATTTAAAAATCAAGTTTGAAGAATAAAAAAATATATCGTGCAAAACGGGGTTCAATTTCTACCCTTCCGATTCAAATGTCAACGTTCGTTTGGATTTTCGTTATTCATTTGGAAAGAAAAGCCCTTGAAAACAACGTGAATATTAAATTTCAGTTGATATTTTCTTTAATCAATCGGTAATAATCGTACATTAGGGCCATGTTATTTGCATTCCGATAAATAATGTAATCTATCTTTATCCTACGATGGAATTACAGACTGATTGATCTGTCTAGTCATTAGGTTGATAATCCTCATTCATGATTACTCGAATCCATGGTAGCAATGACATAGAAGTACTGGGACTGGCATTTACCCAAAGGACAGTACCACTAGGCCTACTTGATAAGGCTGACAAAATCAAGTGCCCAATAATTGACGACTAGGAACTGATTGGCCAGCCCACAAACCTCACAAAACATGTCATCCAATCAAATGGGCTGTTTAATATGTGGGATTTTGACAATTCAACAATCTTTGAATGCCCACATGCAATAGAGATCTAGGTGGTCCACTGATAAATCACGCCCTAGTGGTCAATTGGTGACTAAGCTAGGCGTGGCTTATCAATCGGCTATCTAGATCTATATTTACATTTGTGGTTATTGAGTGATTCTCTGATTGGCGATGTCAAATTTACCACAGTTTAATTGCACAGCCCACCTGATTGGATGTCATATTCTGTGACGTCAAATGAGCGGGAAAAGGGAAGCGCATGGGAGTTGATCTAGAGAAATATCACCAAAATGTTGGTAATAACTTTCGAACGGTATTAGGCGTCAAATTTTCAATACGGGGGAAACAAAGCTATATTTTCAATTTAAGGTGGTTAGAGTAAAAACCATTCAACTTAGGCTATATCGCATGATTTACACAGATATACAGCCAAAGAGTAAACACGCTGAGCTGTGTACCCTTGGAAATTTTGAAATCAAAAGTTGATAATTTTATTTCACTCACATAGATTTGAAGGTATCAAAAATATATGTGTATCTCCCCTATCAGACGTTTGAAATACCCTACTGTTCAAAAGTAATACCAAATAAGTAAATAGGTAATGACATTTCGCTACATCCACTCTAATGTACTGGTAGAATATGTATCCATTTAGTATAAATTTAAATTTCGTAACATTCTGTGACCGCAAGTGCAGATAGGTATACACCATACGTAAATGAATATGGCTATAGAGGTTATAAATGTCTAGGTTTGTGTAACGATTTGGGTTCATTTAAACAATGTATTTTGTCATTTATATGCCTATGTGTCGATCTGGCAGTAGAGTTCTATTTACCAGTCTAACACAATAGTCTAAACTGTTAGTTCGTACACATTTGGCACACCCCACTATTCAGTATTCACAACGTGCAAGAAACTAAACACAACTATTAACATCCACATTCCGTATCGCCATATACACACATCCAAAGCGTTTTCACACTATAACGTGCACAGAACACAGAACAGGCAATGTACACTATTATTTCCTCGTCACCCGTGCTTGGCGAACCTTGGATTATAGCTATCGTACCGATGGATAGGCAACAGCGTTAGAGCTGTTCCTCTAACTGTACCAAACAGAAAATGTGCTGTTTACCGCGGTGCAAATTATACTACATTCGTAATTATTGCACTACGAATTTAACGTATATGGTCGAAATTATATACTTTATAATCATTTCATACATAAAAACAGAAAGGCAAATACACGTATGCGCGTAATCTTTTCGACGTGTGTCTACATTGAAGTCTTCTACGAATCAGATATAGCGCACAAATCGAAAAAAAGCACAATACGCGATCAAATAAACGTAACACAATAATCTGATTCACAACATAATTCTAACTTTATTCAACGTGCAGAATTGAAAGATCCAACAATCCCCCCCCCCCATACTTTCTAGCTCTGTATAGAGTCTGCATTAGGAATTAGTACGTGTTGCGTATCCATATAGCCATAATCCAAGGTGTTATAATACTACATTAGTACAGGAAACAGATGAATCGAGTGTTAATAATCAGAGAGCCCCAAACACCATCGCCAGGAACTCTGCCGCTAAAGTAGAAGGCCTACACTTGCATCCACGAGAGAAGGTCATCGTCTACCAATGGAACATTTGTTGACACTTTGGTACAACAATATGTGGTAACAAAGCCTGGTGTCAACTTTTTTTTTTCGATTTGGAATAGTCTATACATATAACTGACAAGACCGTAGATGTCACACCCACAGTATAGCTAGGTCAATTAGAAATTATGATTTCGACTTTTGGGCGTGGGTTCGATTCCCGCACACGTCCTTTCATTTATCGATCACTACATAGGTTTACTATCACCTGGTCATTCTAACCTACAAATAACCTAGCTATTCGTGGGATCGTTAAGCTAACAATCGATTAATCCCTGAAGTCTTACAACTACAGAGGAGCTAGTGCCACCCCTAAAAAGTCTTACGGTACTAATTCATCTCTGCCTTTAATCGGGAATAAGCGCTGCAAGTTTAAAGGACATCTCAACCCTGAGAATAGATTTTAAGGACTGATGACGATATTTATTTCCATAATTTTGGAGAAAACAAGAAATCATGATGTCAAATTCAGAAATTAGGGATATAAATATCATTAGTATTCGTTACAAATCTTGTTTCAGGGTTGTGACATCCTTTCTGAAATTAACGCTTTTGAAAGATGCAGTTACATTTCTCATCTAAATCTGATCCTGAACTATCTTTAGTAAATGTGATATTTCCGTGTATATATGCTATATTGATAGACGACCTAGTCTCGTAGATCCAGTCAAGAGAAATACATGTAAAGTAGTGTGTACACATGATAAAACAGTATATTATATTGTGTGTCACGAAGGAAGTAGATTGTGCAGCGTGTGACATGTTAACATTGTGAATATACCTTATCCTTCCCATCGGCCGTCTTATTGTCATCTTGCACGGCTGCGATCGTTGCTACGCGGTAGGAATCGGCGCGGCCATGCTGAAACAAATCGAAAGTGCAGGGATGCCTAATAACAAACAAACGTACAAACAAACAAACAAAATAATAAACTAGAGCTTTTCGTTTCTATACAAACGTATTATGCATGTTGAAACACAATCAAAAAGCGTGCGAATAACATAGATCGTTGGAAATGCTATTAACACACAACTAGAGGCTAGAACTGTTGAGGTAGGGCAGGGTTGGATTAATATCGCCGAAATATTCCACATCTGAGCTCGTGTTTTTGATGGTAACAAATGAATACACGCCGATTCGTTGATTACACACATAATTTTTAATCGTGTAGGCCGTATAACGCATTCTATTGTTCATTCCGGTAATTAGAATGTAATAAATTATGTCAATAGGATGGGGTTTTAAAAAATATACAGCTTGTTTTTCATGTTGAGACTATGTAAACCGTAGAATGAGTTATGCCTATTCTCATGACATCTGGTTGCCTAATTCAAGTTCTAGGTTCATGATTGACTTGGAAAATAGCTACAGAATATAGAAATTATTTGCAGCTAACTAGTTCGTCGACGCCTAGTGCTGATGAGTATTAATTGTGAATATAAATCTGAATAGATTAAATGATCCCCAATTCTGGCCCATCACAACAAATATGTAAAAATATTCGATGATTAATATTCCTGAATTAATTGAGAAATTGTATGTAAACAGGGCTATTAATAGTGATTTAGCGAAATGTCAGACTTTTTACGATGACTTATAAACAGTATGATGGTATCGGACTTGGGAGAAGCACAAAGTTTTAATACCTTCTGGATGGTACAAATAAAACTTATATGACATCACATAATTTTCACAGGTAGACACATTTTATAGCTGTTTACCTCTGAAAATGCAAGTATGAAGGTTTATAATTTTATCACGCATCATTTTGAAAGTATTAAAGGGAGCTGTGTTTCCTGAATTATAATTGTGATATCTCATTTTATTCAAAAGTTATCGCTAAAAAACTGATATTTCAGCAAGTCCACTCCCACTGGGCTTCTAAAACGGATGCTGTGAGTCGACACCGAAGTTACTTATCCGTGATTTTATCCTCGCAATAATATGACTCAGGGGCCTCATTCTTGTAGGCCTACGTTGTGACTGTCGTTAACTGAGCACTTGACCCAGCCGTCATATCTTTCACTCCCATTTATATCAATATATTATACTAAAATTTACGTGATTGCATTATATTTAATAAAACTACTATACTAAACAGCACAATATAAATTTACTATCCTATATATATTGATAAATAGTTAATTAAAGTTGCGACAGTTAGGTTAACTGATCACTTACGACAGTCGTGGCACCTGGTCTTTTGAAACCCATGGCAAGGAGTTAATGATAGATCTCGACTTCAAATAATCTGACAGTTATAAATTAAGTCTGGTTCTGCCGTTTGGGAGCCCATTACGAAACTGGTGAGAAGGTGAAATTAAAAAAAAAACATCAAAAGAAGGAGATGTTGTTCTGGCCCAATTCCCTATTTCTACCGTTAGTATTCAATCAGTAATATCCATCTAGATTGTAACCAAATTCAGATTACAGAATTATTGTCGACTTAATATGATAGTGAAAATTAGAAAATGAAAAACTACCCCAAATAGTAGCAAAAGACAAAATATATATCATATATAGTGGCCGGTAGATGAGGGTAGATCGGACCTCGGTTCGATTCTCGTCACCATCCATATTTACAGTTTTACTTTGTGGTTTCCCTCTGTAGCCTAGCTGTATGTCAGGATGTTTCCTATAATACACGCCACGACCGCTTCCGTTCCACTGTTCTTCCCATTACCTAAGAAACCTTCGTCACATCATCATCCACCTGACGCCAATACATCTCAGCTATTATTACAGTGCGTCGTTCAACCCAACATATAAAAAACACTGTTTATCTTTCGTTTAAGAAGTAGATACATTTAGGCCCGTGTTTCAACGTTTCAAGACTTTTTTGCAAACTAATTTCCATATCTTTGAGAAAGCAATATATTTATGGATTCAAAAACACTCGGATACTTTTGTACCGAAATTCTCATACATTAGTTCTTTATGTAGACACACGTTCACTTGTGGTCACATGAAATTATTAAATCCGAAATTTATATTTAATCTACGCACATTTTTACACCAATTTTTTCTCAGACTATGCGTGGTGTGCCTATGCACACTGCCTTCTAGTTTTAATAACTTCAGTATACACTTCGATGTAACTTGGTCGACCACTTTATGTGACAGCAACCGTACATTTATGTATAGTTAGAATGGGGACAGTGTTAAATATTACATACATTAATATGCTATGTTAAAAATGCTAAATTATAATTTTCAACTCACACAAAAATTTGATTATTATTTTTGATTCTTCAAATAATTCAAATATGTGTCTTTTCCAACTTCTACCTCGCCCATCCTACAAAGCGAGATCACTAAGAACGTTCTAGTTTTTGCTATCTATAAGTTACCGTAAGCACGTGCAGTTCACCCCTCTATAGCCTACTTCTTTTATCCCCAACAATACCGCGAACAAGGGTGAAAAAACGAAACCAGTTTGGGGTCACGAATGAATGGATTACTGACAGCAATTTTAGCCTGCATACAGATTGCTAGGTGCAGATTGTAGAGCAAGGGCAATGACCTTATCGAAAGTTTAGACCATGTTTATAAACATACAAGTTTCCCGTTTTCTTAGCCGGAATTTTATCTCACTTTCTCATTATTCGTATAGGCCTTGGGCTACTTGATCCCTCGCACACAGTTACAGTTAAGTTTCACATCGACGAGTGATGTACACAGAATAGAAGATTATATTTACTTAGTCTTAATTTCGGTATGTGGCCTATAGTTATTTATATAAGATTACAGAATAGGCCCAACAGATTACCGCCCGTTTTGTTGTGCACAAGCCTGAATACAGTGATGCCTCACTTATAACGATGGAAATACGGACAGGATAACTGTGCAAATGCATGCCAGAGAACAACCAGAGTTCAATATCTAGCCCGTTCATGACTTCAGGATTCTAAAATTATGAACTTCACTTTGCATACTAGGACCTTTCCCCCCCAAAAATTAAGCTTTATACATAATTTCTAGAATATTTTATACAGTGCAATACTAATAGAAATAATGGAGATCAAATTTGAGCAGATCTCAGTATTTTATGTCGGCACTTGTACAGGTTTACTGCATGTCCATAAATAAATTAAGATGCACATTGACAAAACAGGTCGGCCTAAAGCGTGCTTTTCTATTTTTTTTTTGGACCCTACAACTTATATTTCAAGTACATGTAGCCTAGGCCCTATATATAAAAATGATGGTGCATATATTTTTTTTGCCTGCTTTTTAATTCACATTTTGATATTTCTTATTGCATTATAATAATGCATGCATATTTTACAGTTTTTTAGTGTACTATCTATCTTATCCTTCGTTATATTACTACCAGTTTCGGTTCAATTTCAGAATCTAATGTACTTGGCTAAGGCCCAGTAGTTCAGTGAGCCTCATTCAGAGACATGGTGAAAACAACTAAGCACACTTAACCGTCATTTAGGAGACCGGGGTTCGATTCCCGCCAGCATGGTTAAAAATCCGGACGAGAGTTTTTTCGGAGTTTCCTTCTGTAGTTCGGGTTGACACTGCAATGGTTGTTTAATAAAAACAGGCCTCGACCAACTCCTTCCCACTATCCAAAAAACGCATAATAAAATGACATATCATCTTATCCATCATTACATTTATATTCGTCATCAGCACAGTGCGACGTTGAACCCAATGTTAAAAAAAGAGTGAAAACAAATACGGTATAGCGTGAGTAACCATGGTGATAACTCCTGTTAACTGCCAGTTAGAGCTACTCCCACGTCGGTAATTCCTGCACTAACTGCCTGAATTACGAATGCGAGAGTAGCCCTAACTGGGAGTTCAAAGTTGTTATCACCATGGTTACCCTTGCTATTTGTTTTCACTAACCTTCAGATAAATAACTGGACTTGATAAGTACCGGGCCTTTGTCAAAAAAAACCTTGATCGTTCAACTTGGTAAACTGCTATATTATATAGAAGCCCTATTTTGTAACACTGTGCATTTATAGGACACCTACCTACCCCTACAACATCAAATCTTTAATCCATTCAGAAAAAATGAAATTTTAATAGCACGAATTTCGGTATAGCTTCAGCAGATTTACTAAACAATGAAATAATAATATAGCCATGAATCTCGCTTGGGCGAATGGAAACTAGTAGACTTTCGTTCGACGAGATTCCTGTTTTTTACCGTGCCATTACAACATGCACTGTCCCCGTCGAACGAGTGGGTTTTATATACATATGTATCTGGTGGTATACGAAGATGTATGAAGTTGAAATTATCGCAGAGAGATTGCTAAATATACCTTGGCAGTCACCCTCGAATCCCTGATCAAACATGCAAACTGTAGGAGCTACTAACCGTCGGTTGTATGGTTATATACCCGCCTAATATTGGCGCTTATCTCCTACTCCTAATCGCGAGCTACATCTTGTAAAATATTGCCTCTTTCGAGAGAAGATATTGAGAAATAGTGACCTACATATTTGGACAGGCATTTTAGTACCGTAAGACTGACAAGAAACAAATATTGTAGATGTATCGTTGGATGTGCGAGTTGTCAAAATATTAAATATTTTTGATTGTTTGATGAACGACCCCACCAACAGCTAAGTTATTTGAGGTCAGGGATGAGTGGAAGATAATAAATGCCTTATGCGGTGCCTCAGCTCAGTTATATATTGGACAGTCAAGTAGTCAATTATTTTTCTAAAGTGGCAATATTTCAATGTAGGTATACCGAATGTTTCGTGCCAAATTATGTACCGGTACATTTTTCGAGTACTCTACTCAATTTCCCATTACAATATTACAATCGTTATCTAACTTGTATGCCACAACCAGAAAGCCATCTCATTCTGTGGTTTTGAGGACATAAACGAGTCAACTAATCGTTCCAGCTTCGTTGGCTCACACAGATTCAATCTAAAAGCGACGTGGATTTTGCGAGACGTGACAAATGGGTTTCATTGATTTTCTGATATAAAATCATCCAGTCACACCCAATTCTAACGAGGTTTCAGTTTGATTTCTTTCGTCAAGTAGCCTATAGTTTTGTGCTGACGGATGAAAACTACCCTATAAGTTGTACAGCTCTAAATTGGTCCACCGATTTGTCGTAAAGCCCTACATTTGTTCACCTACGTGTCGAAAAGCCCTATAATAGTTCACCTATCTGTCGTAAAGCCCTACATTGGTTCACCTACGTATCGACGAGCCCTTCAATAGTTCACCTGTCTGTCGTAAAGCCCTACATTTGTTCACTTACGTGTCGAAGAGCCCTAAAGTTCTTCACCCTTCGTCGAACAGCTCTACATTTGTTCACCTATTTCTCGCACAGCCCTACATTTGTTCATATGATGTCGTACATCCCTACATTGTTCACCTATTCATCGCATGACTACAGATCTAAATTTGCTTATCTATTTGTTGTACAGTCAACACTACATACTCAATGGTACACCCTCTACATTTGTTCACCTATTCGTCTAAAAGCCCTACATTTGTTCATATATTTGTCGTCTAGGCCAGTGTGTAATTAGTCATCGCTACGCTCACCCGAGCTATTGCTTATCGATCGATTGAAACGGCCGAGCCTGTCCGACTGAATTACGACGATGACCGATGGCCACAAGTTAGCTAGTAATTTCTTGCTTTCCATACAGTAATTATAACATCCGAATATATACAGTAATGATAGCGTGTGCGTAGTACTTAGTACGTCTAACTACTGCAGTCTAGGCCTTCAATAGATTATTTTGCGGTTAGAAATGGCGGCAGGAAATTACGAAATAAAGCCGTTCTTGCTGACTGATTTCTATTTGGGGAACATTTTTGTTGACAATGCGGAATACCACAGAGTACAAAACATGATCTAGGCCTACTAGAGAGATGTCCTCACGATTTATTATATCATATGTTGTCGATGGATGTCTATAATATGCAAGTGTTTGAGAATAAAATCGTTTTTTCTCAATCATTAAATATGATGAATTCGGCTTTTTTTAGAATATAGTAATTCCCTCGTTGTTCGATTGAATTACTATTTTAACCTATTGAATGAACGGATATATTCTTCTCTACGTACAGATAAATGTAGTTAGCTAAAAAAATATTGTACACGATGATCTAAAAAAAATCAGTTATAGAACGACGTAGCCTTCAACTTTTGAGGGTGCGAATTAATACGATTTTGGCAGGGGAATGTCTACTTTCTGTTGATGCACCTGCGATCAATGTTTTATACTAACAATAGCTGAGATGTATTTGGCAGTGAATGGATTATAAACGTCGACAACAAAGAGCTCGCACAATACAATAAACCCACCCTAGCAGGGCGGCCCATCCCCTCACCCTACTAACGGGACCTGTCGCCTGGCTCTAGGGTCTGCATAGCACAGGTACATCGAGCGGTGCAAGCGACAACATATGCATTTTAAACACGTAACCTGCAGTCAAATGCACAATCAGATGCATTTTCAGCGGCAACTAAACTAACCTTATTATCGCCCATGATTGCGCTGAGTCGAAACACTCAAATCCCACCAGTAATTAGAATAGTAGGGTTCAACTGAATAATTTACACAAGAAACTAACTATTCGCGTTTCTTGCGTGGATTTCAACACCCGGTTTTATGTTTTTCTTTTATTCCACTCACACACTAAATAAAATTCACACAAATAGTAGTTGGATTTCGTTCGGATATCTTGAAATGAATGATTAACTTTGGTGTTTTCGGTTTGATTCTAAAAGCACTCCCGTATAGTTGACCGCGGCAGGTTCGCCGGGAGACGGTCTAAGCGTTGGGGCGTACCCGACGCGAGCGGTTGAACGTGAGCTGTTGCGGATGCAGGTATTGGTTGTCGGTTCCCTTTTTAAAAAGAGAATTTAAATATAATACGAAAAGTCGCAGTTAATATCCGAGTTAAGGTGATGGTTACTATTTGTGACACAATCACTCGCTGGGGCCGATTCTACACCGGTCACCTTATCCACTCTTCCACGCACACATCCGGGGTTTGTGAGACTCGCACAGAGACTGCTCGACTCGGCTAGCTATCGACTTTATTGAACAGAAACTCGCGGCGGCTTGGACTCGAAACACTGACGTCACACTGCGTCACGAATGCCGAGCAATGATGGCCGACATCCCAGAGATGCTTCGCTATATACTTCGGGTATCTCCGGCACGGCCTCGACCAGAATTCAAGTAGAGTTCGTGCCGTTTGGAGAATGCTCGGAACTTGTTCGCTAAGGTGCGAAAATATCGTTGTATAGCTAGCTCGGCTACAATAGTGATTCGGTTAGTGATGGGGTTTACAGACAGGTAGCCAGCAGGAAAAAAACACGCCACTTTCGATTTTGGCGAATTTTTTCATTCTCTAGTCGGGAGTTGGATCTGCGCCACTACACGGTCCCTATAGCGTGGGACTGCTATTCAAGGGGACTACAAAATAGCATTTTTCCCACAGTCAGTCACGCGCCTACGACAACTTCCTAATTCCTAATCAGTTTCTAGTTTCCACCAGTATTTGTTTGGGGGGGGGGGGGGGGGGGGTTGCCGTTTACCTAATATCATAATTTATGTCAAGAATCCTGGAGCCGTAAGAAAATTACTACTTTTCATGTACTATATATTGAGACAATATATATATATATATTATCTCCCTTGTGATTTTTATTTTTTCCCTGATGGATCAAAGCAAAACTCGAGTTACCATCGCCTCATTAGTAATTTTCCATCTCGGTCACTGGCTTCCATAACGATAGCTCAAACTTCTTGCGATGTCTCCTTTTTTCCCATCTTCCTTAATTAATCATTAATATTGTATCCATTTCATCAGCGTATTACGTAACATCATTCGATTCAGATGTAATTAACTTCCTCGTCTGCTCTGACGACCGATATATCCGCTTAATTATTTAGCTACATTAATTGAAACGTCTTGATTAATAATTGACATAACTATATCTTGATTAATAATTGACATAACTATGCCAGTGTAATACCGCAAACAGGGAGAACGGTTTAGTTGCCATACCATTTGTACGAGAAGGTACCAACTACTAAAAACCAACTGTACTAAAAAACAACTGACTTGAACTTCTACTTCTTCAGCAACCTGTACAGAAGTAGAAGTAGGAGGTTTGACTCTTCCCAAATTTCATCGGATAGAAACCGTATACCCTCTATCCTTAACCATAAATATTTTATGGGTGGTAACAATTTGTGAAGGGGAGGAGCCAATTACCCCTCAATTTAACTTCTGTACAGGCTGCTCAAAAAATATAAGTTCAAGTCAGTTGATTTTTAGTACAGTTGAACAATCCCCCATTGGGCGTGGGTTCGAGTCTCGCATAACTGTATGAGTTTTTGTAAACTCCCTTTCACTTATCATCACTTCATAGTTTCATAATCACCTGCTCATTCGTACCCCACATAACCTATCTGTTGGTGGGGTCGTTAAGCAAACAATAATCGATCAATTCCTCTCAATCAAACGGTTGATTTACTATGGTATATAATATAATATCGTCGACTCGCGCAATGCGACATGAATTTACAGAGGCTAAGTCCCAATCAAATAGTTGATTAACCTAGATTAAATTGCTAGTTAGACGATTAAATTGCTTATCGGTTTTTAATTATAGTAATGTACATCAACAACAATTAATCAAATAATGGATACGTAAAAACACTCATTATCTTCCATCATGCGAGTAGATCTCGCGTGGACAGAGTTGTAAAAAAATAAAAACGTCAACTAATAGGCCTACATTCCAAGTGGATTTAGAAATGAAGGATGATTAGATTAACGACCCCACTAATAGCTAGGTTATACGGGGGGAATGGTGCTTAGATTAACGACCCCACTAACAGCTGGGTTATACGGGGGTAATGGTGATTAGATTAACGACTCCACCAACAGCTAGGTTATACGGGGGTAATGACGATTAGATTGAACGACCCCACCAACAGCTAGGTTATATGGGGGTAATGATGATTAGATTAACGACCCCACCAACAGCTAGGTTATATGGGGGTAATGACGATTAGATGGGGTAGTATGGAGAGTGGAACCAAAGAGAGAACTGAATTACGTCTACCAACATAACAATAACAAATAAGCGCAGTTGTATTTGTTTAGCCGCGGTATTTTCAGGGTAATTGATTCACCAGAACGAGGTTTACGATATGGTGAAATATCAGTTTTTAGCGATAAATTTTGAACGGTATAAGAGATCAAAATCTTGACCCGGGGGAAACAGATATATCATTAATAACTCCAAGATAGTATAAAAGTGAAAATTATTTAAATTAAATCGCTTAATTTTTACAGTAATTATACAACTAAAAAAACACATTTTGTACGTACACACGAAAATATTATAGGCCTCATTCAAGTTTGATAAATTTATTTCACACCATTTTTAAGGTATTGAAGAGTTCTGTGTCTCTTTTATTAGAATTTTGATATCTCATACCGTTCCATAGATCGAACCAAACAACCCTTTCCCCCCACAAACCCACAAACAACAACAAACAACCGTTCGACCAAACAACTGCAATGCACTCTGGAAAGTGGCAATTCGAGAACGAGAAATTACAAAAGTTTTTACGATTATTCAGTTGGTAGACGATCTCCTTGTTTCGAGGACACAAGTTTATGATATGTTCCAAACCTAATACCAAACTGTCACCTATATATTAACAGCAGCCTATATACATACGTCATTGGAGTATTGGACGCTAATTCCTATCTCACGTCATGATTATGCTACCGCACACAAGATCATTTCATGACGTCATCTCTTCGTTGGTGACAACATGGACGAATAGTAGAATTGGATGAGCGAAGCGAAAATTTTATTTTACCCTACACGATTCTATGTGTTCGCGTTCTAAATTGTTGATGAAATTTGGCATACACATCTCAATACTGTAGTTTTGTGGCGCAATCGGTTGAACCACTTCTGAGAGTAATAATTTTACAATTTTGGAAAACCCCATTAGATTATACACAAAATTCCGAAGAGTTACATAAATCGGATTCAACAAATAAAACCAATTACACCATAAAACGATTGAAATAACAATCGGTGTATCGGGAAGGCAGTGAATTCTTTGAATAGATTCAAAATCAAGGTGTGTGTATATAGCTTTCCATTATACATTTCACATAAAATCTCGCTCACCTTACAACGCATATGCTGCGTTTTCCTAATCGTATATTAATACTATAGTGTAGGCCTATATCTTATACAATTAGTTCTGTTTCCGACGCGATCGTCACGCCACCTTTGGTAATAGTTAGGCCTGCAGGTATTGATGTGAGATAATGATTAGCACATCGTTTGTCACCTAATGAGGCTGACGAGAGCGCTGTCAACAAGTTCATATCCAAGGAGTAGGCCCTATTATAACAAGTCATATCTTATTGGACGAGCGATAGCGAACACTTCCACCCAATACTCTCATCGAGACTGCCATGCACCCTACAGCCTACAGGCCTAATCTTATACTCTTACTCGTCTGTCCGCTTGGTTTGTTTGCTTGTTTGTTTGTTTGTTTGTTTGTTTGTTTGTTTGTTTTTTGCTTGTGCGCACTCTGCACAGGTCGCATGGTTCGATTGATCAATATGATTTTTTTCTTGATACACGGACTTATCCAACTTAGAAGGGCACAGTTTCGGGGCCAAGTCGGTTGGACCACTTGTGAGACATATCACCACGAATTTTCGAAGAGATAGAGAAAGAGAGAGAGAGAATGAGAGAAAACGAGAGAGAGGGAGAGAGATATAAAGAGAGAGAGAGAGAGAGAGAGAGAGAAAGAGAGAGAACTCAGAGAAGAGAGAGAGAACTTAGAGAAGAGAGAGAGAGAACTCAGAGAAGAGAGAGACAGAGAGAGAGAGAGAGAGAGAGAGAGAGAGAGAGAGAGAGAGTCTTTCTGTTATCCCGAACATCATCGTATAGTCTGTCAGAAACAGCTGAATTGTAACAGGACATGTTTAATGGGATGAAAGTGAGATAATAATACTCGAACGAATCACTATCACCTCGTGTCTGAGCTGGTATGACGTATAATCTAGAAAAATGACGTCCTTTAACATGTTTTTGGATGTTGTAAATGGAAAGCTAAAAACTTCACGACTTCTCTAATAGAATTATATATTACAATACTTGTATCCACGAGATATGCAGACTCGAAACACTCCCTCGCTAGAGGTGTATGATACGAGGACGGTCGCTCGGAACCTTCTTCTTTCGTATGCGTACGCATTTTAAACACGTGTTTTTTCATTTTATTGAGTGTGTAACGACGAGTTACACCTTAGTTAACAATGTCCGTGACTGAGGTTGACGTCAGTGAGTGTGGGGAGGTGGAGGGGGTGGGGGGGGGGGTGGAGGGGGGAGGGAGGAGGTACTTGTACTGTAATTGTATTTCCATGTTCAGTGTTGTCGCTCGCTGGTCAACGTCTCGGCGGATGCATTATAACCCAAACCTAAACCCAAACCCATCAACCTGGCTGTCATGTAATCCGAGTAGACGTAGACGTCATGAAACTAGGTGACATTATTTCAGAAAAAAGCAAAAACACGACGTTTTATCGCGTTGTTGAATGAATGACAATGGATTTATATGAACTGAACGAGTTTAGTAATAGAAAATAAATTTGACAATCATTTTTGTCAGTGGTCAATTTGTAAAGAAAAAGGTGTGTATAAGCCCTCCTAAACAATAGTCTATATCTCATTTTGGCACGCCACGCCTTACTTAAAACGCCCGTTTACAATCTGAAACTCACATCGCAAAAATGAATTGGGGGTTAGATTTGGAGCATTTTACGCTTTTTGGGGAATCTTTTTTTATAATAAAGCCACTCGTGTGTGCGTCTTAGGCCTACATTACATTTGCATTAAGGACCTCATCGACTTTTTTGGGGGTTGTTTGAGGATGTCAAGGAGCAGATGTTGGATGAACGATCTATACAAAAACCCATGCCTCTGCGAGACTCGAACCCACGCCCGGAGTGACTTCACTTTTCAAGAAGCGCCTTAATCATCTGAATGATCCCCGATTACTGAAGAATATTTTTCTAAAGAAAAAACTAAAATTAATTGTTTTCCAGCACCTACATTTATTTTAACATCGATATTTTTTCCATTCATATCGGCCTACAATTAAAACAAGACGGGAGCTATCGCTATTCTCACCGCATTGAAGAGCCACTTGAAATTTGCTCATAATGGATTTGATGTCATGAGAGGTTTTACCGATTACCCACAGGTCTATAACTCCTCATATCGCTGACTCTGTACGGGTTAATCAGGTTCACTCGAGCATGTTTGCATGTTTTGCTGGATTCCAAATCCACATTCTAGATCCATATCTTCATCGAGTCATCCTCTTGGCTCAGTTCATATAAAGCCTATCGCAATTGTCCACCGAAGTGAACTTCAAGCAGTAATTTCAGGGAAGATGAGAGAAAATCGAGTCTGTAGATGGAGGTCCTATATAGATATATCTCATCTCATAGGCCTAGCCAGATGAGAAATAATTCAAGTTCAGCAGATGGTCCCAAATAACCTAGATGTTGGTGGAGAAATATATATATATATATATATATATATATATATATATATATATATATATATATATATATAAATACATATTCTTGTCATTTGTCAATTGTTACAACTTGGAATCTGTTGATCTGTCAAGACAGCCCATGAGATTCGTTTCTGAGGTCAATCTTGTCATATAGGCCTAAACTTGAATCTGTGCTCGTTAGCTGGCAAAAATAAAAAACAAATATATATATATATATATATATATATATATATATATATATATATATATATATATATATATATATATATATATATATATATATATATATATATATATATATATAAATCTTACATGAACAAGAAAAGCCAACGCATTTAGAAGCAATTTTACTACAAAGACGATTCCATACCGACAAAACCTAGACCAGTTTTTGTCAATAAGCGACACATTTTGGCACAGACCTGATATAGGTCATCAACATATAACCGTGGATATACACGTCTTACCGTAGAATAAAGAACTATCCTATTCTTCATTCTATGGTCGTACTATGAAAATCGTACAAAGTATATACGTCTATAGTACACCCCGCCCGAAAACGATGGCAATAGTTATCATTTTGTCTTGAATTCTACCCCGACTATATAATGGAAAACGCGTGTACGAAATCCTTGTGAATAATTAATATATCGTATCCACATATAGATCCGCATGTTATGACATGAAATATATATATATGTATAGGCCTATGTATAACTTATATATAGAATCATTAAAGTTGATTCCTCGATCCATAAATTGTAAGATGAATTAAAATTCCGGAGCTGCCCCGGTGTATCGCTAGCGGTAGTAACTGAAGTCACCGTTGGGCGTGGGTTCGAGTCCCGCATGAGGCATGGGTTTCTGTAAACGTCCCTTCATCTATCATCACTTCATCCGCTCATTCATACCCCCGTATAACCTAGCTGTTGGTGGAGTCGTTAAGAAACATGAAAAAAAAATCCGGTACATAATATATATATATATATATATATATATATATATATATATATATATATATATATATATATATATATATATATATATATATATATATGGTGATGTCACACCCTTCTTTGAAACATTCCAGTTCTTGAACGAGACGACTCCTTGAAGATGGTCAGCCTCAGCTGGCCGAAACGTCGAGAGACAATGTTCTTTTCAGAACCGCCAACTGTTTCAAAGAAGGGCAATCCGCAAAGTGTGACATTACCATTAACCATCAGCCTTCAAAACCTTCACCATCATATATAGGCCTATATATATATATATATATATATATATATATATGTACATATACATATAGAGGCCTATATATACATATATATTTTGAAGAGAATTGGACAAAAATGTTTGGGGACAAGTTTGACCCCAAAAAGTCAAAAACCACGATACGAGTCTAGCTGTCAGTATGGTCGACAATGTCTGGAATCGAATCCCGGTCTACCGGCTGTTCTAACCGCGTCACAGTTCAGTGCAATGTATAACATGCAGGTGACGCCCGGTAGAAATTGTAAAGTTTTCGCATGTGTGCTGCAGGTTTTCTAGATCCATGTGCATGTGGGTCTGACAATTGTCTGCATAATAATGTTTTTATGTCATACCGCATGCATGTCAGTACATTATTTAATCGGTCGGCTCGCCTGTAAGGTTTTAATTCTCAAGCCACGCAAGTTTCAACCTATTTTTACATATACATAGTTCGTATATACGTCATTACATCTCCATAGAATGTATAATTATGTGTTATGTTCGTGTAATCAATTTATACCTCCTTCCGCCGTTCTTTTGTTAACATGCAGACAAAGTTTTCATTTATGCAAAATTTAACCGTGTTTTTTTTTATCGATATTAAACTATAGGTATTTCACTATGCAAATTCATTTACATAACATCGCTTCAGTGAGAATCCACGGCCTTCAAAATCTCCCAAAAATAAAACAACGATGAAAACAAATGTGGAATTTTTTACAAACATTCACAACATCCCACAAACATTTGTCCAACAAATTCATCGATAAATTCTGTTTGGTAGCATCCTCCCAGTATTTTCCCCGTATAATTTCCAGCTTTAAACCAGGTGAAATAAAAACTTGAACGCTTCCATCGCCGAAAATCTTCTCATCTCCAGTTGATCCTTCAGAAATAGTACTGTCAAGATAAATAATCGGCTCATCAGTTGGTTTTCGTGGGTGGACGAAGGCGGGACGTGACGGGTGGGGACGGTGGGGGTGGGTGTGGGGGGTTGTATTATATAGGCTACCGCTTCGCGCGTTGAGCGCGGTATGGCCATGGGTTGTATGGATTCTTTGGGCTTAGCGCCCTCGCTGCGAGATGGGTAAGGGCGCCGTCGGTTTTGTCGAGGGGGCGGGTGGGGGGTGGAACAAGGGGAAGCCCCTGCACTGCGGCGAGTATTTGATCGACCCATGCAGTCACTAGGCAGCTCCACTCGCTGTACTCGGTTCGATACCAGGTTAGCCAACTCTTGGAACGTGCTAGAACGACGACGTTCCTTGAGACTATCCCGTTGCATTGAGATTGGCACCATTGGTTTTTAGATTCTGTTGCACTAGATCTAGCGCCATGGCAGCCATTTAGACGTTGCATGAATGAAAAGGATCAGATTCGTTCGTATGTATACGATCGATCGAGAATATGGGGAAGAAATAACGATGAAATTAATGATATAGGAGGTAGACATTTGCATGTGGTTAGGCCTACACGCTCTGACCATGACCTCCCCAATAATTGTAGACACAGGCTTTAACAACTATATTTTATGATATGATATGATTGCAAAATAACTGTCAGAAGGCCTACGCACGAGCTATACACAAGATGTTATATAAATATATATATATAAATGTTTCAAATCGGTTTCTCGGGATATATATATATATATATGTGTGTTTCAAAAACTCCGACGATTCGGCAAGATCACTTGCCATCTTCAAGGATTCTCGTTAACTTCTTGCTACAAAGCTCGTAGATCATACACACATATATATATATAACTCATATATAGATAGGCCGATATACAATATATATATATATATATATATATATATATATATATATATATATATATATATATATATATATATATATATATATATATGGAATATATGGAAAACTTGACATAAAATCATTGTTCAATTCCCAATTAAGTTTAAGGATGACAAGATGGGTTCGTTTCATTATTCGTAATATTTTTTATACATATGTTCATATAATTCATATATAGGACCTACGCCCATAGGATTAGATTATTATGAGAGTATTTAAATTCTCACTGGTGAATATAGATGGTATATGTAATAAAAAACGGTTGCCAAAACGATGGCCTTTGCGTCTACACAACAGGACAGATATAGCCAACGCGAGCGCCGTTCGTAACGATTCTTTCTAGTTTTACATAATCGAATCTAGATTTTTGGTGAGGTCAACTGAAAAGCATGAAAGCCATTAGACATGAAGGGTATTTGATTGCATTTGTGACGTCAGATTTACTAGAGCTTTTGCTGATGATTGCTTTACACAATCCGCTGTTACGTCTGGGGTTAGTTAATGTGAGTCAGACGAAGCCTAAGGTAATAGAAAGAACATTACCTACTATAGAGTATAGTGCATTCCCTTTAGTAATATTCTATTTTTGTGTGGAATATTTATACATATTAGATAAATACATATATATTTAATATATATACATATACATATATAAGTCTTATATATATATATATATATATATATATATATATATATATATGTGTGTGTGTACTGGCACTTGGCACTTTTATATTCCATCACTCCATGTGATCGGGGAGGTGAGGGGCATATTGGATCATGGTTCGATCCCCGCCACCGTCCATCTTAAAAGAGACTTTCGTGATTTCCTTTGTAGTGTAAATGTTAATGCTGGGATGGTTCCTACAATGTAGGCCACGACCTCTTCCTTCCCACTATTCTTCCCTTCACCCCAAAAAACTTCATCTCATCATCCCATCGCCTCATTAATCATTCACCCAACGCCAACAGATGTTAGTTATCATTACAGTGTGTTGCTAAATTCAATATGAACATATATATAAGCCTATATATATATATATATATATATATATATATATATATATATATATATATATATATATATATATATATATATATATATATATATATATATATATATATATATATGTATATATATATATGTGTATTGTATATTCACGAAATAAGAAGGTCGACTACCAACATGAAAAAACGAAAATATTTCCAGGGTATTATGATTTTTCAGGTTCAGTTTCAAGATATGAAATGAGACATCTTTCAAAAACGCAAAACTATGAAAGTTGCAGCGAGTTTATAGAAAAAAAATTGAGTTTTCATACTATTATATATTGGCAGACTACATTTTCTCAAATGATGGTTACACAAACATGGAATGTATGTTTTCTCAAACCATGTTCATATACATGGCCCTACATGTGGGCCTACTGCAAGAAATATAATAATATAAGTATATAGGCCTGAATAAGAATGTATTCTAGTTTGCTTAAAAAAGAATAAGAATTAGAAGTCGTCGGCTTAAGAACGTGGTACTCTTGTGTGCGGACAAACATTTGCATATAATTTGGTGATTTTCCAAGATAACAAATAAAGATCACTCAAATCAAAAACTATTATTTTTATATATGAATATTGAATAGTATTCAAGTATTCAACTCAGATACTGATTAAACTATTGATATTGACAAATGTGCATCTTATAATAAACGACAAGAAAAAATTAAGAAATACACTTGTAAATATAACTTTTATCACTGGAAAGAGTGGCTCTATTCAACCGCAATAATAATGAAGAATATAGGCTGAAAGAATGTATAGCAAGATTAAAATATGAGATTATTCTAGTCTTATCGTGCTATGGTATCCAGATCAGAGGCTCTCTTGTCTCAAGATCGTCTGGGTCGATATCCTCGATAACAAGCCCGAGACATCGATTAATCTCGACACGCTAATCCGTTCTTATCGAAATATTTTTGATATACAATTTGCAATACTTCAAAGTATTATAGTTGATGGAATTACAGTATTAATGCATTGTAATAAATGGGAGAACACTATACATGTTCGCGTTGGAGTATCATCTCGGGAAAAACTCGACTGAAACTGAGAAAATCATTTTTTTTTTGAAAAATTTCATGTAGGCCCTACTCGATATTGATGAAACCTATCAAACGAGTCCGCTATTGTTTTATTCACCACTCAATATATAATTAATTCGGATAAAAAAATATATAACTTTTAATCGCTACATGTTAATCTTATGAGTATTTCAAAATTTCAATAAACAACTTCTCAAAGTCTACTTGACCGATTTTTTTTATCAAAACTTATAAACAGTTCGTATTTATAAAATATGTGATGGCTATAGGAAAACGGTTCTGCTTTGGCACCTGTAAAGGGCGCATAAAAAACAGAGAGGGAAGATATATATATATATATATATATATATATATAGGGCCTATATATATATATATATATATATATATAGGTCCTATATATACATATATATATAAATATATATATATATATATATATATATATATATATAGTATATATATAGATATATATATATATATATATATATATATATATAAAGAGATAAAGACCAGATTGGGACCAACCTGTAATCTTCGCAAATATTCATTTGTAGTTATCTTCTATTCGATTTAGAAATAAAAAAAAAAACAAGAATAGAGAAGAAAATAATAGAAAAGAAACAATTGATGTTCCCTTCTAGTTCATAAAATATATTAATATAATATAAATATACATTAAATATACGCTAATTAGTTACATCTTCATTTTCATTTTCTTGGTTTATTACCGTTATTCCTTTTATGTATCATTCGTTCATTATTCTGTGTCGTTCTGGCAGCCACTGAATGAGATGGCAGAGTGTGTTAATAACGATTTTTATTTAAATAAATATATTAAAAAAATTATGAATTCCATATATAAATGAGTTTGACCAACGTTACATTTTCCTCTTTCTCTCGTGTGCGATAATATTGGCAATGTGATATAAAGACTAGTTTTTGTCGCAGTCTTCGCCTCCCATTGGCAGTCGTACAAGTCGTCGTGTTCGTTGTCCTACGTACTGCCTCGAGAGGAAGGAAATGGCGAGTTACGGGCAATAAGCTTCATTTCACCCTCATTACCATAACGGTATTATACCCCGCCATGTTGCATATTAATCCGTGGCTCAGTCGACACGCGGACGTCACTTTTTATTCCACTACACTGACCATCGCAGAGGAATACGTTATGTTATCGAACACTGTTTTGTATAATTCTAGTCTCACTCTCTCGACACACAGATAATATAATTATATATATATATACACACACATATATATATATATATATATACCATATATATATATATATATATATATATATATATATACATGAGCCTACATATACGTATATATATATACCGTATAGACACACACACATATATATATATATATATATATATATATATATATATATATATATATATATATATATATATGATCATTAAACTTCTTGGATACCATCCAATATCGAGATATGGGGGATGCTTTAGCCATGTTATAAAAGACGCATCGAGTCGAGACGTATCTTTTATGACATGGCTAAAACATCCCCCATATATATGGGCATACATATATATATATATATATATATATATATATATATATATATATATATATATATATATATATATATATATATATATATATACGGCTTGGAAGGGAACACGCAAAAGGTTCTTTCCGAAAGTTTTTTGAGTTTCCCATCCTCGAAATTATGGAAGAGTGATGCATTCAATTTTCGTCCAACATGAGAGCGAGAGGGAGAGACACAGAGAGAAACCTCCAACTTATAGCCTTCAAAAGTTTCCACGACACGTCAAACCAAAGTTTCTCCAGCGCACAAAGGCAAGGAACGTCGTCAACTATACGAGAGCGAGAGTCTATTATGCCTAGTATATATATATATATATATATATATATATTGTCATAGAACCGAAGCTATTAATTAATTGCAGTTCACATCCGTGCTCGCCGTCATCGCGTCTTCGTCCAGCCTCCAGCTTGCACTTGATTGATGGCAGCGACTGCCAAGACGAGGCACGGAGAGCCACATCCTCATTAGGGGAACACGGCCACCTCTGTGCTGCGTGTTCGACCGCCGCCCACTTCACAACCACGTCGCCAGAACGACGAGTTGGGGGGATTTTTATTTTTTAGGGTATCGAACTGTGGTCTTTGAGAGAAAATGTCTGTCTAATTACTGCCGCTAAAACTTCATGCCACTTGGACACAATATAACAATATATTATATACAGAAAGCGACACATGTATGCACGTATATTTATGTATATATATATATATATATATATATATATATATATATATATATATATATACATAGAGAGAGAGAGAGAGAGAGAGAGAGAGAGACACACACACACACACACATACACACACACACCAATATATATATATATATATATATATATAAGCCGCCTCCGGGTCCCTGTCAATTATCGCTAGCGGTAAGAACTGAAGGTAGGTCGGGTTCGAGTCCCGCATAAGGCATTCATGGGTTTTCGTAAACGCCCTTTCACTATATCGAGACTATCGTTCCGTATCTCCATTTAACATAGCTGTTGGTGGGGTCGTAAGCACCATTAAAATATATATATATATATTATAGGCCCAATATATACAATAAATTTATAAGATATATTGATCCAATCAGACATTATATTAAACGTGTTGAAAATAATAAATGGAGAACTCAAGTTTATACAAAAACAGTGGCATAAAGTAATACGATAATATACGACTGTTTGAACAAAAATGTAACCGTATACACAATTAATTGGATGCCCATAGGTTACCTAGATGAGTTTATATGTTATGCCTATACCTGTTATAGTTCTAATGTAACAAAGTGCAACGTATTTTAAAATATGAAAACGTATATTTACGTTTTTATATATTTTTTTCTTTCTTCCATTATATTAGAATATAGGACTATTATATTGAATGTAACACATTATAATATAAATCTCATATGTTTTTTCAAACAGAATAAAAATTCATTTGAATTAAAATTAAATTAAATTGAGGATAATTACATACTTGGCGACGTAATTGTGTGAGTTATTACGATATTGTAATGTTCTACGGTATACATTGCACACGTTACACAATACATAGGCCTGGCCTACTACCAAGTTACACAATTATCACATGAACAACACAAACAATTAATACAACGATTGGTCAGTTTTCAGAATTATAATAGGTTACGTTTAACGACAGCTCAGCGTGTAATGTGTCCTGTCGTTAATTTACTGTGGGCGGAAAGGGAGAAGGGGGGACGTATTTTGATGTACGTACATATCAATCTACTAGTATATATATGTCGTTCTGTCAAGCGCTTGTGGTATATGTGATGAGGGAAAACAGTCGTTCTGGCCGATTGTAAAGCCGTGGAATGGCCGCACGGTTTACAGAGGATTTTCGGCCATTTTGAAGGAAAAACATTAAATGTGCTAAATTGGTACTCGAAGCAGTTTTTACCCATTTTCACCCATACTATTACTATTCGATCGTCTAATAACGCATATATGGCGTTTTACCAGTTATTAAAGTAGCCATATATGTTGTGTTTATATGAAAGTCTATCCATTCGAAATACCTGGCACCTCCACTCAATTTCGTATCTTCTACTGTTAAAGTTTTATGATCAATTTATACCATGTGAAATCACTCTAGGGGCTCTATATAGAGACTGGGAAACCTTAATAGACATAGCTTCTGAATAATCGAGCATATAATAGTAACTCGAGTGCAAGAATGATTTTACGAAGCTGATTTCAACACATTTCCATCAGAAATATATATTTAACGTGATAATCTGAGTGTTTGAGCGTATAGAAAGCGGCAGTTCACAGACAATCGCATGCAGTCGAGTTGAATGACGGTTTTCACGAACGGTGCGATTACGACTGTACGGGGTGGGCCTATTCTGATTTCTGACATTTGACGAATAAATCTCACGTTTCAATGGTTCGCGATTCAGAATAAACCTTCGAAACGTTCAAAAATCGAAAGGAATCCAAGAGAAAGGTTCACAATGTGTGTAGCGAGGGAGGTAGTCAAGAGGGAGGGGTTTCAGTGCAGAATATAGGCCTCTCTACATAAAAAATATATATATATATATATATATATATATATATATATATATATATATATATATATGTGTATAGGCCTATATAATATAGGTCTATATATATTTAAATTACAATATATATATATATATATATATATATAATATAAATATACACATTTGTTTCCATGAACGAAGATGGTATACCAACTATAAATAATTGTAAAAACTTCGATAATTACTAAATCTCGCTGCTAGTTTAAACATATGATGCTTTTGGAAGATGTAGTTGCTTTTGTTGTTTTCACACTGCTCCTGTAAAATCATATTATCCTGCCACAGCATTTATTTGTGTTTTTTTTTTGGTAGATGACCTTCTTTCGTAGATACAAGTATGCTTTCTTGATTCACGTTTAGCGTGTAAAAGTGAAATATGAAGTTTATTGATTCACTCTATATCATGAAATATGGAGCGAAGACTTCCTTCCATCTCCAACATCCTGCCGGCTGATTACATCATGTGCGCTCCACAGGCTACAAGATATGTCGATCAATTAATTACTGTGATAAATTATTAATAGGCTGCTTGCATTTTAAATGATCATCGATCGTTGGCCGGTAATCACACCAGTTTTATTTGGTATGTCCACTACTATACTGTATACCCTTACCGCGACTGCCACACGAAATAACGTCTTAT